>JAEMBT020000004.1:1022572-1462572 GCA_018873245.2 Archegozetes longisetosus | reverse complement strand
TAATGAGAGGTCTAATGATTCAAAAAATATAAAAACTCGTGAGACACTACTTCTTTAAACATTTCATTAAATTCAATATCTACTGACAGCCGACTACAAATAATGAACATTTGAAAGTATATGTCTAAAATGCTTATTATGAAAATGGAAAACAAACCAAAAAGGTTAAGTTTACTGAAGTTAATTATGTTTATTCAAGATCATCACAGGGCTTCAGAAAAATAACAGTGATAGTGAGATAGTTGCATTTTTGGGTCATTCATTTTTTTATGGAATCAACTTTAATTTTTCATTTAGTATCATTGATTATAATGTACTCATCATTTTTTGAAAATAAACAGAAACCATTTCATCGATTTTGTTAAAAAAGGACATCATGTATGATGATGTCATGCCGTATACCAAACGAAATCGACTGTTTGAATTCTAAAGCAGTCTTGGCAATAACTACGATTTTATTTGATGTTAAACTTCATAACTATTCAAGGGTCATCTGTAAGGAACGAGTTGTTAAGAAATAGGTGTTTGCGTTCAAGCTCTACAAAAAAATTGTATTATCAAAAGGCCAAAATTTAAGATTCGGGAGATAAAATCAAAACCCAAGCTAAGGGACATAAAAAGACTTGTTTGAAATTCTCCCGAAAAAATATGTTGGGTACCGAATTCTGTAAACCAGCAATTTGTTCAGAAGAGAAAAGTTCAATTTAGAAGATCCCGGTGGTATATTCGCTATTATTTGTACAATATTCGTCAAGAACAATTTTTATCTAAACGAATTGTAGGAGGCTGTTCGAATACTTGAAGCTAATTTAAACAAAGGCAGGTATACCCATTATTAAAAGTTGCTAATCTTTGATTTTAATTATAAAAAATTGAGTCCAATTTAAACGAGTTTCCATTCTAATTTTATAATAAAATCGAAAAATTAAAAATTAATCCCATTTATAATTGCATTTATATTAAAACTTTTTTTCTTAACAATTTAAGTTAATTGAAAGATATTAATGTTATTTACAATATATTTAAACAATATTAAACTAAATAAAATTTACTCTTTGTCTGAGTTTATACCTGTTTCCACTACTGAAGCATTTTTTTGTATTAACGAAGTTATAGTTCCGCAGAATGCATGCATACTGCCACAAATCTTAAGAGAAATTCAGGTTCAGCTGAAAAGTAGTAAAACCCGGTTAAAATAAACTTCAAGATCAAAATAATCCAGAAATTCCATTCGAGCTAGGTTCTTAGGTATTAGAATCTTTAACCGATCTTCATTAAAAATATTTAAATTCGAGGAACCTGTTGTAGAAAAGACAGGCGTTGAAAAGATAAGTTTGTATTATTTTATGAATGCCAGATTATACATGTATCCGGAACAACAAATTTCAGATTATTTATTCACAATAACCTCAGTACTATAATGCACTAACTCGTAAATTTTGACATAATGAGTTAACGCCACTTTTGAAGTAAGATATGAAACCTCTATAAATTGCTCGAATCGAATCACAAAACTTTCAAATAGATTTCCAAATATATCATTTCGAGTACAGCTGTTACAGTGCCTTTGAATTATGATTCTAAACTATAAACTGAAATTTGCCCATAACGCCTTTTCTGAGTTTAGCGCATTATAGCACTGAGGTGACGATGTCGGAAAAGACTGACAGCATATGAAAGCGTTTGTGAAAGAGGGAGAGATTGGTATAAAATGTACTATAATATAGTGTAATATCAAAAGGTTCTAACATTTAAGTGAATGTTTATTCATAAAGTTATATACTTAACTTATAAGTTATTACTAGACTTTTTAGTGCTTTTAAATATGAACTTTAATGTATTGCAATCTCCCTCTCTTTTATAAACGGTTTCATATAATATAGTTAAACCTTTTTACTCGACTCGAAATGTAGAGGCTGTCTACAATCATAAGCCCCTGAAATGTTTGGACAATGTAGTAGTCAATTATTGCCTGAAATACAGGGTTAGGCAAAACTAAAACTATTTTGCATCACAAAAGTGAAATAATTCTATTGGAAATTGTAAGTTTGAAGATGAACGAAGATATACTCATTTAGATGCTGCAATCCGAAAATTTTACGCAGAACTGAAAAAAAATCATGAACATTTCTTTAAAAAATATATCCTGAAGCTTCTTATTACTGAAACTATTGAAACATTTATTATTTCGTTTTATATAAATAATTGTCAGAGAAATGAGTAAATCTATAACAGAATTTCCCTGAACTAAATAAATGCTGTGATGCTTTTTATTCATTGTTTTTAATTAATTTCAGGTCAAGTTAATGAGAAATAGTGTTCAACATTCGAATGAATTAATCATTAGTTTTTATTTATAAGGACCTAATAAATTGTTTTCAATGCAAACAAAAACTGAATATGAAAATAAGTATATAGTTTGAATCATTGTCAAATTAAGTTAAAATTTATTTTCTCAGAACAGTTTGTGAAAAAAAAGCAAAACATTTTTATAGTTCTTATTTATCAAGTTTCAGAATCATCAGTATGTAAAAAATTGTAAAAAATAGAAAAATTTTCCATAAATTGAAATAAATTTATGAAACTTTTTCTTGTTTTTGATGACTATATCACCGAATTTGACTATTTATAGTGAAAAATCTTATACAATATCTAATAAATCGCATGATGAATGACATAATAATCATGATAACAGGCGAGTATACAAAGAGGTTGACCAATGATTAATGATATCCAGACGGCTGTATTGGCGGCCGAGCCCTTTAGGTAACCAGACACAATTATAGCGAAGGGTATTTGGAATAACATCCCAAAGAAAGCCCAATAGCCAAACATCTTCAGAGGAACCGAGACTAAGTATTCGTGAAAAAAAGCGGACGCTAAGAAGACAACTGCTGTGACCTGGAGTTTACTATATCCTTTGTTTAGTAGAGGTTTGAATAGATGTCGAACGCACCACGTGTGAACCGGAATATTCCAGTTCTTCCAAAAGTACTCGACTGATTCCGCGTTCCACCAGTCTCTATAGAATTGTTTGTCACCAAAGCGCAAAACTTCGGCGATGAAATTCAGGGTTGAGTGAAAGTACCAGTAGAACCATATCAACCAAATTAAATGATTTGGTAACTAAATGGTTGTTAAATTTATTTGAAAAAATTTTGTTTTAATCTTGTGGATATATATTATTCAAAAGCTGATAATTTTATTCTTAGAACAATGTTTCGGTATCAATTATGGGTTTGATATTAAAAAAGCTTATTTGCATTTTTCAGGCAGATTTCTCAAAGCATAGTTTAGTTTTTTGTTTTGTAAATTTTATTTATTAAATTTTTGTAATCAACAAAAATAGATCGTTTGAATATGCAATTGACTTTTGACACCATTTATGACTTAAGATCTCTCTATCCAGTAGAATTCTGTGCAAAGTTGATATTAATGCTCTATTGATTCTCGTCTAGTAAACTTAATATTAATAAAATTAGCAACATTGTTCTGAGGAAAACCTACTAGAGCCCAAATTTTTTAAGCAGAATAAATTTTAAACTAGCCTTTAATTCAGACTATAAGCTCAAAATAAAAGTTGAATTTTTACTTACCGCTAATTTAAGCAACCGCTCGAGCATTCGTGAATAGTCCATCTCTTGCAATGGTTTCAAAGAATTATTAATCGTTGGAACCATCCATTGCTGAATAAGCGCTAAATTCAATTGTACTAAAAATACCTACAAAATAGAACCATAAGAAACATTAGTAAAATTTCTTTCATCTCAAACCGAAAATCACGAACCATTTCGATGAGTCTTTTGATCAAAAATCGTTTTCGTATGCGTTCAGAACGCGGAAAATTCAACTCATAACAAAGAGTGGGCGCAAACATAAAGTAATATAAATCACGATGACTTAAATTATCTGGATATTCAACCAATGAATAAGATGCGTGACCATTCATTTCATTGCTATATTTGTCTTTACTATTTTTTACTTTGTTGTTGTTATGTGCGCCCATGTTATCTATGCTCCCAGACCGTTTGCGTCTGCTATAACCGTTGCGTTTGAGACTATCTCTGCACCATTTGTTGACCATATGATAGGATATTAGCTTCAGAAATACGACTGTATATAGTGTACAGGCCAGCGATGCACTGATCGGGTGCATATCAATAGTGAATACCATTAATATAGGGAATAATAGAATTGAAGCACAGTTTGCGATTTGCAGTTTTAGGGCTTTCGATTGTTTTATTTCTATCTACAAATAGTGATTAAATTTTTCTCAGAAAATATTTACGACTTGAAAGAAGTTTCAATTTTTCCTTTTGATCAGAAAGGTTAGATTGATCTTTATGTGGAAAGTAGGCTTTATCCGAATTTTGACTGCAAATGTTTTAAATCATGCTCGAATTTAAATTTAGATTAAGCTACATAATAATCATGAAGGGTGTCCTTTAATAAAGTATTGCAGAACACGATCAACAATAGCAGTCCGATTTCGAACTAAAGCCTAAAAGCTCAGTACCTTTGCCAACTTTTTTTCGATATGAAATGCATATAAAATAAAGATATTAATTGCAAATATAGTGAAAATTGATGGCCAAATATTAGTTGTGCCAAAAAATATTTTAATCAGTTGCATAGGATCTACTAAAATGCCATATTTTATAATGTTCTCCAGAGCTACACGACCTGTCGATATGGCCTAAAAAATCAAATTAGATTTTAGAAAAATTTTTTGATAGCGTCAAAAAAATATTTTTTTGTCATATCTAACAGGTATGAAATTAGTTTCAAGTGGTTTACGTCTGGTTTCAGAGCCAGTTGAGAGTAAAATCATTTGATAAACTATTTGTTTTGACTAAATGCCAATTTCTACTTAAATAGAGGTACTTCGAGATAACTTATTTGGAACAATAGGTAGAAAACATGATAATCTGTAGATGAGCTTTCTATGGAATTTTTCTCTTTTAATACAAAATCTATACCATTAAAAAATGAAAGTCTCGCAAATCAGAGAATATTTTTCAAAAGTAAACATCTAAAACCGGTTAAGCCTGATGACAGTCTGGTATAACTCTATTGAATTGACTTCTCATATCTCGCTAACATTAAAAAAATACCTGAATAAGGATAAGGGTTTCGGACAGTTATAATTGCGAATAAAATCTAACTATTTTCAAGAAAAACTAGTGATCGTTCCGAGAGCCTCAACTCTCGAGTCTTGATAGGAAGTCGTGACTCTCGATCGAGAGTACTCCAGGCTCTCGCGAGATTTGAAAGTACAAATTTTGACTTAAAATTGTTATGAAATATAGAATTTAATAAAATTTATCAAGATTCACGTCTAACTTTCACAATGATCGGTATAGAAAGTTACTAAAATAAAGTAAATCGCATAATATACTAAAATTTGTTCTCAAATTTTTCTCTTAATCTTTATGGTTCTATTAAACCAAATTCAGTCTTAGAAAATGTGCTTCGTTTTTTGCTTTAAGTATCGGAAAATATTGAGCTAATAAAGTATTATATTAATATAATATTTTGTATACAGTTGAACTTCATTAATTTGAAATTGTTTCTGCCAAAAAATTCGTTCAAAATAGCGAGTTTCAAAATACCCAGTATTTTGGAAAAAGTATAAAATAAATTGCACACCCAAAATTCAGTCTTCTATTTAATAATTTTAAGATCTCAATTAATTAAAGTTAATTAATTCACTAAAGAATTAAGCTAATAAATAAAGTTCTGTGTTTAGAAATGCTTTATCTGATAGTAATACTTTAATGCATAAGAGTTTGATATATGTTTTGATATTTAAACATTATTTGATAGATATTTGAAAATAGTCACATAGAATTATACAGTTCAGCCAAAAACTCGTTCAAAATACTGAGAGTTTTAAAAAAGTGGTTTCAAAATATCGAGTGTCTACTGTAGTTACACGTTATTTTATATACAACATCTAATGAAAACTCCTTCAACTGTTATATTCTTAGTACTTTCTTAGTATTTAAGTTTCGAGAGTCTAGACTCTTGAGTCTCGATCGAGTGTTCCAGTTCGAGACTCGAGAATAACGGTCACAACAAAATATTAATTTAACACAAATCAAAAATAATATTTTAGTTCTAGCTTCGAGTTGATTGGAAAGAGTGAATTCAAAATTCACTTCTAATATTACTTTTGTTGACTTTTTCCTCATAATAGTCGTGACAAACATGTTTAGCGGCATATTATCCTTCGTTAGAATTTATAACTAGTTTATATTTATTGATTTTTTAAATGTTTATCAGCCTTAAAAAACAACGCAATAAGCTAATAGGACTTGATTTTCAATTAAAAATTTGAAGGCAATCAATTTTTTCTACAGTTATTCGGATAGTATAAAATTAATCAAAACCTGAATACCAATAAAATTAGAGCCAAATTGAGAAATCCTCTGTAGTTTTGAAAATCGCTCGAAGCACTAAATAAGGCGTCTCTACGTTCATGGCATCTAATGGAAAGTTTTGGTTAATTTACAAATTTTCAACATAGAAACTTATTTCTTAAGTTTCTATGTTTTAAAAACTTACGGTTTGTCGGGTTGTAATAATCTCAGTCTTTTTTCTTCTCTGTAAGCGTTAGCAATAGTTATACTGTTAACACGTCTAAGTCTAACACCATTTTTAGGACTACTATTGCTGTCACTAGTCATTTTTGCGTGTGACAAACGATTATTAATTATATTACTATTAAAAATAAATTACAGACAAATATTAAATAACTTCGAAGTCGACTATTAATAATACAATCCAAGAGTCTTTGATTAAAGATAACATTGAAAGTTATTAGTAGTCAATAAAACAGTTATTGAAAGTTATTTCGAAAAACTTTTCTGCCAAAAGCCCTTCAAATCAAATTATCAATTCACTTACAATAAGAGACATAAGATCTTAGTTATATTTGTCGATTTTAACTGCACTCATAGTTGAATAAATAGATGAAAATGTTGCTATTGGATACAGACTTTCGTTTGATAGCATATAATGAAAATTTGTTCTAATATCTTATCAAAATAAGTGATTATAAGTCGCACTGTTTTTAAGTTATATCATATCATTGGGAACACGAGGTATTGAAAGACTGAACGAAGATCTTTTTTTTATACGTGAGATAAATTTTCTCTTACCGTCGAGACTTATTTATTACAGATTGATTTAATCATAAGTTGCTTATTATTTATAACTTTCGGTAAAAATGCGTACTTTTATTAAAACACTTGAACTTTTCATATAGAGGTATTAAAACATTTGATGTCATAATAAACACAAATAAATAACTTATTACTTTTTTGAAATACAGCTGTGTTTAGATCTAATGTTGTTTCAGTTTCAATAAAAATTTTCTAATAAACTGTAATACTATGAAATACATATGTATTTCAAAGCAAAAGTCATTGAAAATCATTAATCAAAACTCCTAATTAAGTGATGTATAGGAAAAAGTTTTCAAACTTGAAAACTATCATTACCTGAGATCAGATTACTTGTGTTAATTTAAATCTCTCAGTGGTTATTAGAAGTTCACGTATTTCAATGACTAAAACTTTTTTAGTGAATAGGAACTATCTTTTCATATTATATTTTTGTGAATTGAGTTTATTAGCGTGTTTATCACAGGATTCTGTCTGACAAATCATTTCCGAAAGTTACGCAGCGTCATTGGCAAAAATTTATAAATATTTGTTGTAAAAAATTATTTACTGTTGAAGCCTCTTATCAATTTTTGAACTCTTATTATGATTTAAGACTATGGGTACTCTTCTCATTCATCAACCTTAAAAGAACAATACTCTTAGAAATAGTTTCTATTTATAAGCTGGAAGTCTAGTCAGCAAATAATTTACTGATAACTAGCATATACTATAATTATATCCTCTCTCTCTCTTTTGATGATAAAGTCTGTGAATTAACATGAAATTAATATAAGCTAATTTAGTGGTGCTTTAGACACGTGCTAAAAATTAGCTTATCATGAAATTAATGAATGGACTAAATGTTTTATATATTTTCATATCTTCTGAAGTTTAGACAGGAACAAAGTTGTTTCAAGCTTGAGATAAAGTTTTATTTGTCTATAGTCTGTTTCTTAGGGTTCGAAACAGAAAAGTCTTTATTAACTTAGTTTTATCGGATTTTATGATTGTTTTGTTAGGAAATGATATGAAAACGTGTAAATTATTTGATTAAGAGCTGAATCCAACCAAACACTTTCATGTTCATGAACAACCCTTTTTGAATAAACATTAAACCAATGCCAACTTCTATTTTTAGCTTTATATGAAAAGTGAAAGTTTTATAACTTAAAATTCATGTTAATTAAATATCTTGCTTAAAAATCGAATGGAAGGATAATGAGCACTATAGTTATACCTTATAGAATTCAAACTTTATTCAATTTTCTATCAGAACTATTTAGTTTTGCCAATATTTTGACTCGCTTTGATATCTCTATTCACTTCATGTTACAATGAGTGATGAAAATACTCATTAAGGAATGGCTATAATTCTTTTCAGAATATTTTCAAGAAATAGTTGACTCAATCTTGATTTCATGAAGTTTTATCGCAGAAATGGCTCGAATGAACGCAATGAATTTCATAAGAAGATATAAAATCACTAAAATAAATGTCACAACTATTGCTTGCTGTTGTTGGGTCCTAAAAGTTTGAGATTCTGTTTTCGGGCAGCGGTCAATTATTGCGTAATTAAGTTTGACAAAACGGTTAATCATTGGTTTAACACTTGAAAGCTTCATATTATGTCATAAAACCATATCTATGACACTAAGATCAGTCAAACCAATCTTTTCGTCCACTCAAAACAATTTAAATCATAACCGCTATGATCACTATGACCCCTATGACTCAAATTGTTTTGAGCAAACCAAATGATTGGTTTAACTGATTGAAGCGTCATAGAAATCATTTGATGACATAAAAGGCAACTGTAAGTATGTTAAACCAATAGATTTACTAGATATAACTTAATTATGCAATAAATGACCTTCGCCCCAAACTTTTAGTTACTGAAGTTTCCGTTTTAAGACACTGTCAGCGCCTCCTGGATGCCAGCATTCGCCGTAACGTCTATTGATGAAAGCAGCAGGAAACTTAAGTTCAATTGCATTTACATCACTTCATTTTAAACATAGAAACACACCAAACGAATTTCACGAATTTATTTTTAATTGCGAAGGAATTTCAAGGCCTCGGTTTGGATTACCGTTGGTCATTTTAGTAAATATGTTGATCAATCTTTTAAGAAACTCACAATTAATCCGAAATCATTGATCTCAGAATTGCAGTTAATTTGTCAAATATTCTCAAGACTCAGCATCAAATTCAAGATATTTTTGTCAAATTGTTGTCAAATTCTCACAAAGTTCAAAATTTTAATATTTATTGAGAATAATTTGATCTGATTAAATAATAGTAAACCGTATGTATTTTCTTGTCTATCATTGGGTTTGCATTAAATTTTCTTTTGTATTTTAACTGTAACTTATATTTTCTGTTATTAAAATTTAACCTGAAAAATCATTAGATGTAGTCAATTTTCAAATAATGTCCTATTATTTTTCAAGTCAATAATCTTCACATGACATACGCAAAGATTTTTCGATTGCATGCATTCGGTTCTGTCCGTAGATAATCGAGCGATTTGTTGAAAGCCAAAACTTTTCGCATTAAACATGTTTTTACATATCCCACAAATATGTCTACAGTTTTCCAGACCATCAGTAGAATTGCAAATATTTGCATAACTGAACAGTTCTGATAAGAGACAAAAAAATTGAAAATAGATAACCACGGTATTCATATTTTTATAATTAATTTTTGAACAAACCTGTATTACATATAGTTACATAATCTTGATCGGCAATACTTGGTTTATCAGTTGACGATAAAGTACTAACAGGTTCTGTTGAAATTATACCAATAGCTATTTCGAATAAAATAAAAATAGTTAAGGTTTTCACTGTGCAAATATCCATTTTTTGTAACGTATTCATGACTACCAAACAGTGAAAATAAACCTAAATGAGTTAATCAATTTTTTATTTAGTACGTATAGTGCTTGAGATGAATCACAAATTTTTTGAGATAAAATAAACAATTATTGATAAGGATCTGATTGCGAATTTATATTTGATATCGTTCCATAAGCTCTATATAGAATCTGAAAAACTTTAGTAGTATTAAAACTTTCTTTTTCCCATTTCAAAACATTGAAAAAACTATTATATAATTTGTTAGTCAAAGCAACACTAGTACAAGAAAATATTTTCACTGAATGTTTTTCAATATAAAGACTAAAATCACACTAGACTACATCTGATTGGAATTGCTTAGCTGTCTCAAAACAGTTGTTGAACAGCTTTAGCCATCTTTTTGAAAAGAGACTAACTTTCGATAAAAGAAAATAGTACAGTTAAGTCGATATAAATTTTCAATAGAAACCTGTTTTGCACTAGTATTCAGAGGAAAACCAATTATATAAGTAGAGAGTTAAGTCATTAGAAGTTTATTTAGTTATGGAAAACTCCTGACCCCAAAAAATGGATCTGAAAATCCCCGAAGGCTTAAACTAGTTTTTTGAGCAACATTTTTCCATCAATTCCACAGGTAACTCATGTGTAACATCTGAAGTTAACTTTCGTTGACAAACCTGCTAACCTATTATTGTTATGTTTTAGGTGGTTTGCATACGGAGAAAAATAACAACTATTTTCTGCTATTTTTTTGTTTAATCTAAATAATTTTAATTGATTTTCATAATATCTATTATAATCGATTGAAATTCCTTATTGGATCTGTAAATTAAAAATAACTTACTACAATATGGATTGTGATGGGATGTGAGTTACTTTCTGTTGATTTCAGTAAATTTTTCCTCATCTACTTATAAAAGAAATTTTAGACTAACTCGCTATGCATGAAATAATTTCTTGTTATTCATAAACTTGATTATTTATAATCTTCATGTGATTTGGTATATGTTTTCCCAATTTTCCTAGTAATCTTTCAAATGTCGAAAATTCAATCGAGACATCATTCAAGGTTCTGATGACAGTATTTGAAAACAATGACTTCGATACTGTTATCTCATCAGCTGAGACTCATGTTGACCATAGTCTATATCACAGCGCTCTGAAGTCAAAAATCGCAATGCTTAAGGCAGCTCTGACTTTGGATGAGGTAAATATTGTTTGAATTATATTTTTATAATCAAAAATAATTCCTATTTTCGTAATAGTCAGTTAATTCATGTAAAAATAGTAATTGACAGTTTGTTCAACTAGCTACTTTCTCACGTTAACTATAAAATTATAAACTATATTAATACATGAGAATTAGTGAAAATATAATAATTAGTTTACTTCCACGATTAGCGAGCATGAAAAATAATACTGAAATCTCTTTGTATATCTTAAAGAAAATTTCGAAAATATTTTTTCAGACTCATAATTGCTATATAATAACTATTAGACTTTTTTCATCAGGAGGACATGTCAGAGGCGATGAAATCGGTATCGCAAACACTAGAATTATGTGATCATTTGAAAAGGAAGAAAATGTTTCAATCTTTGAGCAATAAATTCCGTAAAAACGCTTGTGATAAATATACGGATCTTGAACTTCATGCCGAATTGACTTATGCTATGATTATGGGCTGTAGAGCTGCTCTTTCTCTCATTCAATGTCATAATTTGAAAAAATTAGTCAAAATTGTATACCAAATCAGTGTCTGTATGAATTCATTCAAGTAAGCTTATGAAAAATCGCAAATTTCAAGAAACAGTTAACTGATGAACTGAAAAGCTATTTAGATAACCGATTGATATTTTTCTAAAATTTTTATTCAAAGGCAGTGCAGAACAATATTTGAAAAGCGCACAAAATGGCAAAGCCTTACATCAAAAGCCCATTTCGAGGCTGGAATCAGTCTTGAAAGGGGTTTTCGTCATCTAGTGGTCAGTTACTTACCACCAAAGTTACTAAAAATCATAAACTTTTTGGGCTATAGAGGAGTTCGTAATATAGCATTCACTGAACTAAACAAGACTGCATTTGAATTGCCGGGAATTTATAGTATCATATCTGAATTGGTGTTAATTGGTTACTGGCTTTACATCGAAACTCATGGCAGCTTTGGGCCTAAAAATTTGGAATTTTTCGAGAAATTAATCAAGAAAAAATTAGAAGTTTTTCCCAATGTATGAAAATTAGTTTCCGAAAATTATGTTAAAACTTGAAGAGCTTTACTATTTTCCAGAGCCTTTTATATCGTGCAGCAAATGCTAAACTTAAACAACTTAGTGGAGATGTAGATCTAGCGATAGATTATTATCAAAAGATTATTGATTTGGAAAGAGAATTGTTTCATAAATTCGCTCACTGGGAACTTATGTGGTGTTTCGCTGTTAAGTGTGATTGGGGTCAGTGCATAAGATATGCTGAACTACTACGTAAACATACTATGCACTCGCCAGCAATTACTACTTATTGCGAGGCAGTCTTTCGTTATGTTAAAGCTGTTGAGGATAATGATGAATTGCTTAAAGAAGAAGCGACCAAATTGTTTGAGTTGAGTATAGAAATTTTTAAAAAGCTAGAATTTAAGAGCTATGGAAATATATGAAAAACTCCTTTAAGAAAGGCATAAGCCTTATATTATAACTATTTTAACATATTTTAATACTATTCTATTTTTAACTTTTGCTGATTTTTGTTATTTTTCACATCTAAAGGACTGTACCGTCGCTTAGAATTCGGTATTTGGGTAAAACAGTAACTTTCGAAAAAGCGGCTATCGTATTCTCGATGAGATATTTTCGTAACAATAAGTTTATGTTACTTCCAGTCATGGTAAAAAAAATTGCTGTATAATAAACAAAAATTCATTATTTCACTCGCAAATAGGAAATGTTATATCAAGTCAACTATATTTATCTAATACATGGCAACAATAACCTACTCGAAAAGTGGATGATTAGAATTGAGAAAGAGATTGAAAATCACAGCAAAGATTTCGGTAAATAATGTCTATTATTCAATGAAGTTTCTTATATTCTAATCTTATGAATTGCTTTCGTCTTTAGTCTCTGGTTGTAATGGAGATAACTATTTAACAGCACTTTTCTATAAAGGAATTATTTACAAACATATGGGAAAATTAGTCGAAGCGCAACAGTATTTCAATGCAATTCTTAATCAGTAACAAAATTTTACTTGGAGAAAATTGAATTCAGCTTTAATTTGTCTTATTTTTCACTCAAGGAGAAATCGAATCGATAAAGAGCATTGTCTTTTACCACAGGCACTACTCGAGCTGGGACTGATTGAAATGAACCTCCAGAATAGAGATAAGTCGAAAGCTTTGTTGGATAGAGTTTTAAAAGACTTTAATAAATACACAACTGAAAACTTAGTTCATATTAGAGTTTATGCTGCGTTCAGAGAAATGGGTTTCAATACTGACAAGGACAGCGATAGTTTATACCTAAGTATGTCTGATATCATTATAAAATGATTTTGTATCTAATTTTAGGCTCTGTTTCTTATTCTAGTTGAAGAATACGGGGAATCAGATCATAATCAGAATGAAATTAAATAATTTTCTACACTTTTTATATGAGAATTTTTTACGCTCGCAAGATGAATAAAATTTTATTTTGATGTTGAAGTTTTTGAACTGTCATAGCTTGAAAAAATATTTTTTCACGCCCAAAATTATGAACTATTTGAACATTTTTATTGACTTAAATTTTCCTGTTAATAAAATGCTAGATACTTCATTCAAAAATATAAAAAGTTAGAATAGTAACAGAGTTTCTCAGAAAAAGTACTACAAAATAATTCATATATACAAAAAATTCTTCAAGTTTAGAAAGCGTTAAGTTTTTATTAATTAATTTGAAGTCCATTTCAAGTGGTTATTTAAAAAGTATTCATTCAGAAGAAATTTATTACAAAGTATATGATGAGAAGTAAATTAAAAATAGATATTTTGGAAGATTTTTATCACTGAATAAGTTTAAAGATTCAATTACTTTTGATGAAAATCAGTGCTAACTTGTATCAATATTACAGAAACAGAATATTTATGCTCATTGATATCAATTTTCATTTATGAAACTTGTAATTAGGGTGACCAAGCGTCCAGATTTGAGCTGTACATTTCAGGTTAATTAGTCCAGAGTCCATAGTGAACCCCAATCTTGACGCATTTTGTCCAGATTTAAGCTGAATAAATAGACATTTCTATCATAAGTGCTTTATTAACTTCTTGTTCAGAACCTTACAACATGTAAAAATAACTTAAGCTACCCAATGCTGCAAAATCACGGAAGATGTATAAATAATTGACAGTTGAGATTTTGTAGCTTTTTGTATTCATTGTGTACTGAAAACAAATTTTAAAACTAAGAAAATTTTAAACAGGGAACTCCTTGATATTCTTGTTCAGATTTGGGCTCTATAAGATTTGGTCACTCTACTTGTAATATTCACCTATAACTTTTAATTGAATATTGTTAGCAACGAGCATAAATATTTCATATCTATAACACTCATTTCGCACACTCCGAAAACTGTAGAACTTGAAAGAAAATTAAGAAATTTTACATTAGCAGTAGATAGGCGGAAATCCATTTTTACCTCAAATTCCTGCATTCAAATTCAATGAGCAAAAATTTTAAATTAAGCTTAAAGAAAAGTTCAAGTAAAATACAGACTTCACTCTCGTTTAGAGTCAGATCATCTTCCTCCGTTTTTGTACAGTACGTCGAAGCATATTTTCAATATGTGTGTTTAAACTAAGATCATGACAGAAGTCTGTTGCAATTTTTTATTTATATTTGAAGATTGAATAATAACTGAATAAATACTAAATGAAACTATATTATAAACAATAAGAATTTTTATTAAAGTTCATAAATATTTATGATAGATTGGTACTCTGAAAAGTATTTTCAAGTATTCAAGTAACGAAACTTTCGAGATAGATGTTCTACAAGAATAACCAAAACACATTTTCATATTCAAGTAGAGTTTTTTGCTAAACAATAATTTTTTCCTAAGTAAATTTGAGCTAAATATTAGTTCTCTTGTAAATTTTGCTTTAGTTTGTTATCTTAGATGGAAAAATTGATATTTGCCTTGAATCATAAAAATAAGGATCACTTTATTTCCGATTGACAAAAAGTTATTGAATTAATTACACTGATTTATACTTTCCTGAAAGCTCTGCGAATTTATCAATAGTATGTTAGATTCTTAAGGACTTTATTCAGTTCTAAAGTTAATAACTTAACTTCAGTTCTAACTTTTAATCTTTTAACAGTTAGAAGATTAAAAGTTAAAACTGAAGTTAAGTTGTTAACTTTTATCTTTCAAACAATGAAAGAGAATAACGGAAATCTCGAAAAGGCTTACATGAACTTGAACTTTTATCAAATTGAACCTTGAATTATATTCACTGGTGATACAAATACTTAGATAAATTCCGAAACTTTTAGTAATAATTAAATTCGATGCTTATTACATGCAATACTTGTTCAGATTTGCTAACGAAACACTTTAGATATGTCTAAAGTTTCCCACTTGAGTATTTTATATAAGTAGTTTCCAGTTTTCGGAATACGAGCAGTTAATTCCTGTGCTAAAAGAGTAAGACAATGATTTTAAAATCAGCTTCGCAAGCCTTAATATTTCTGATTTTACCTTGCGAGAAATTATCATGTCAACTTTAAATTAGTTAAACTGCGGTTTGAATTTATAAAAATTGAATATTTTGCAATGAACGTTACAAAGAAACTCGCGACTCAGCTTTTAATAAAATTTTAGGTAAATATTTTAAAATAAAAATTATTGATTAACTTTTGAAGTTAGAGTTAACTTGTACATAACTATAATTGAAATTCAATAAGATAACTTTATAAATTTTGTTCACTTGAGATTAGATAACGAAGAGATATTGGATAGGCCCGCTCAACTTTTTAACAAACCAGAATGAAGTTTTTGCTTATTAATAAGATAATTACGAACCGAGAACGACTTAGATTCATCTTGCAGAATTTCTCTCATAGCTTTCGCTAAGAATCTGCTTACAAAAAATTAGCAATTTGAAGTTTCTTCACATATACAGCCAAATTTTATCAAATAAGTATTTAGTCTCAAACAGAATAATATAAAAATGAGATATCAACTCATTAATGCTTGGAATGTCATGAAAAGCTGATTTCAAATCTCACATTAAACAACTTGAACTTTACTAGTTTTTAGAAACTTTCCAAATCAGAAACAGCAAATATGCTATTTTGTAATATATATTCACAAGAAATGTCCCAGAAAGATTTCGAATGTGTTTCAATTTATTCTTTATATTTTCTAAGCACAGATGATTCGAATTCAAGTCTATCCAATCAGGATAACTTTCGGTTTCGAAATTTTTCCGTTTGATCCCCGAACAAGTCACACAAATATTTTAATTATTTGAACGAATGAGAGAAATGAAAATGAGAATTCATGGATGAATCCGGGCTAATGGATCTAAAGGGGTTCTCGACCACCTACCCCAAGTGCCATACATCATTGGATTCAGTTCGTCGAGCTTGACACCACATTTGACTGCTTTCAACCTGAACCTGACCACTTCTGGCCCCCAGACCTAACTTCCTTGAAAATGGATAAACCTGGCTTTACCAAGTTATAACCCAAACCAAGCTTAATTTGGTCTAAGGTATAATAGGTTAGGTCGCTTCATGACCTAACCTATTATACCTTAGTCTATACCGGATTTGTTTGAGTTACGACTCGAGAAATACAGGTTTGTCCATTACGAGGTACTAAACCAAACAAAAATGTATCTCAAGAACTAATTGTGATAATTGATCAAGTAGGGTATCAAAATGCTCAGCTCGATATTCTGAGTCCAATGGTATATCACTTAGTAGGGTCAGCCAACCTTGTCGGGAGTTGGCCAGAAGTGGTCAATAGTGGCATCAAATATTCGGCTCGACGGACCGAATCTAACGATATATCACACTTGGAGGTAGGGGATTGGGAACCTCCTTAGATCCATTAGCCCGGATTGACCCTTTCGATCTAATTATTAGCATTAATGACTGCTGATAGACCTTCATTTGTGAAATTTTGATTTTCTAAAAATTATGCAACTTACTTATTCTTATTCGTCTTGAAATATCATGAAATCCATAAATTTTGTCTGAATTCTTGTTCTGAAAATATGAATTCGGGTGAATCTGGGCTAATGGATCTAAGAAGATTCCCAACCCAATCCAATGATGTATGACACTTGGGTGGGGAGTCAAGAACCCCTCTAGACCCATTAGCCCAGATTCACCCGACCAAAATTATCTTCTGGTTATGGCAGTTAGTAAAAAACCTAGTGCAAAGTGACAAGATACCCCGAATGCATAGGATAGTAAAGGACTCAAGGAAATTCCGAAAACTAGTCTTTTGAATGACCATGCTTTTTCTAAAAAATAGAAAATTCTCAAAAATCATTTTTGGTCGCTATTTAATCTTTTGGGTGTTTCAAAACAAACCCTGGGAAGAACACTATGGTATCCGTGTTAGAGTCAAACGAAATCATGAAATCGATCAGCCTCTTAATTAACCAGATATGAATATTGAATTTAATAAATTATCAGTCTATAAACGAGGCTTAGATATTTTCAAAATCTAAAAGCTTCTTAATAAGAATCAAACCTTTTCTATATATTAAAATTTGAAGCAAAATTTTATTCCAGATAAGCTGATACTTTTCTATCGAGATTTGCAAACTTTAAAATGATTCTAAAATTTGAGTTGATATCAATTTAAATTTTATGTATGCAATAATAGATTTATTCTAAAATTTGTAACTGCATGCAAATCAATTAATTATACGCATTGGTTTGTTTATTATTTATTGTTTGTAAGAAAATAACAGTTATTTATCAACTTAACATAAACTAAATAAAAATTAAATTTTAATATCAATTTTAAGTCCCTTTAAGTTTATACTCAATTTGAAGAAATTAATCAAACATTGAGATTACAAACGAAATATTTAATACTTAAAGTTTTAAAATCAAGCATCTATTTCTGTTTATAAATCAAAAGCGCAATAATTCGTGCCTATTATTATCATCATCCAATACTTCGACATCATGTAAGACATCAGCGTATTGCTCAACTGCATTTAGAAAAAATTAATATATTAAAGCTATAAATATGACAACAAATTTTATTTTTCATTCAATTGGCAATTATCTTAGAATCTGAATCAAAACAATGATAATAAGTATTTACCAATTTTTCTGTGGACGACATCTGTATTGCCCGTATCAACACCCATTTGTCTAAGAGCAAAGTAAATATGAGCGTGTAATAAAAACTCTGAAGTATAGCCGCTATAATCACTGAGAGCTTGATTCAACAGCTTTCTTGCTTCTTCATAATTAGATAACAATATCTGAATTAATCCCAATTCCATTACAGTCTGAGGTATAATAGACTGACATTTATGTATATGATGCTCTCTGAAAGATTCCGAAGTTTTGAATCAATTATTTTATAAAATCTCAGAATATCTCAGAACTAACTCTTTTCGGATTTCATTAAAACAATTTTGCGCGTCATCTAGTCTTCCCATGAATTTAAGAATTACTCCCTTATAGAAAAGTGCACTTAAATAGTTGTCCGCGTAATAAGTGATTTCTGAAAGAATTGCAGAATATTTTAAGAATTCCTAGAATACAAAAGAATTTTTTACAATTTGTGCTCAATTTTCACCTAATTCTTTAGCATAAGTTTGTAATTCATTCTCTACTTTCTTAAGAAGTCCCCCAAGTAATGAAATATTGCCATCGATTGTAATGAAATAATTCCATGTATATATCATTTCCTTTTTAGATGACCAAAATAATGAAAAGTTGGTGAAAAAGTTAGAAAAATTTTAGAAAAAAAAATCTTAATTTACTATAACTGGAAGTATTAGAAATTCATTGTTTTCAAAATAGGCTTTTGAGCACTCAATAGCCATAAGTTCGTAGGTAAGGGTAAATCCATAATATAAGGTTCTCAAAGTCGGAATGGATCTTTAAAAATAAAAATGAAAAAAGTTATCATAACTAAAACCAAATAGTTTTACCAACAAAACAATCACCGAAAAAGTTCATTTGCTTCTTCTCTAAGCTTCTCATCATTAGTCTCAACGCTTTTAACGTAACGAAAAACTGCCTCAAAGTAAGTGAAAAGTGTCGGCGAAATGAAAGCGAATAGACGTAACTGCTGCGAATATTTGATACACTGATCCCAATCGCACTTAAAGGCATAGCACCACATCAGCTCAAAATGAGATAATTTATGAAAGATCTTAATATCAGTTTTCAATAAATCTTCGTATTGTTTGATCGCGACGTCAATTTTGCCCGCGACTAGATTCGATTTAGCTTCAAATGTCTTATAAATTATACTCTATTTATAAGAAATAGATATTTGACTTCTCTAGTGAAAAAATTTCTCTCAAAACATCTTTAAAAATTTCTTACATTCGGATGAGTTTCTAAGCCTTTTTTAAGAATATTATCGCAAGCTATTGAATGGTTTTGTTTAAAACTAATAAACGTTTCTATGTAGAGATGATATATCAATAGCAAAGATTCGGAAAATTTACAATAAATTCCTGTCAACTCGAACGCTGCTCCATTTAATTCTTCGAAAGCAATACTACGAACTCCTCGATAGCCAAAAAAGTTGACGAGTCTTAAAACTTTTGGTGGCAATAAACTTATGATTAAATGCCTGCTACCTCGCTCTACACTAATACAAGCCTTGAAATTAATTCTCGAGATCTCGCTTTCCCAATGAGTCCGATTTTCATACATTTTTCTACACTCTCTGTTCAAAATTTCCAAAAAATATTAAATTTTTTTCATTACCTCATCAGTATTTCTCATTCAGCTACAACTAGCGTTGCCAACTTTTGTCAGGAACATTTGCTGACAAAGGGAAAGATAAAAAGAAAAAAAATCGCTGACAAAATTTTCTAATTTTTTGATTTAGACATTATTAGGTATAATATACCGCATTCAGTATTTTAGTTTAAAATCATTTCCACTGACAGTAATGTCAGCGGAGACCCCGTCCGCTGACCTCTGATCTCATCAAAATCGGAAGTCTAAAACGCGGATCGTCAGCGAAATCGCTGACAGTTGGGAACGCTAGTTACAGCACTAATAATGTATTTTCACAAAAAAGTTTAAGAGCTTGTTTGAACTTTTGCTATCCTAATCTCATTTTCAAGATGAATTTGGGTATATTATTCGGGTTTAAGGAAGTTATCTAAATATCATTTATTGAGATTTTACCTCTGTCACCAAATCTAATAGTTAAATTAATGACTAACTTGTAAGAGTTTTTTGAAAGCCGTAATCTATTTATTATTCTCAGGAAATCCATAATAGTATGACAGTTAGTCAGCCCTAATATCCCGCTGTACCCCATCAGCATCGCGAAAGTCAATTCAGCGTGAATTTCAACTACAAAAAATCGTATAAATTTCGCTCAATTTACAGGAACAATTCAAATTATTATACCTTGAAATCTTTATTAATTAATTTCAATGACAGCATTGAATGATAGATTAAATCAAGTTTTTATTTGAGGTAAGTAATAAAAGAAACTCAATTAAAAACTTTCCTCGAAAGTTATTTTATTTTTCCTAATCATGAAGCAGCTGCATGATCCCAGACCTATAACTTAATGAATTTCTAGCCTCAAGGTCCTCTGCGTAAAACTGACTTTTCGTATGAATACGTGATCTGTTTTAATAATTAGCTATTCTTACTTAGCCGTCTTATGAAAGAGTTTAATCTTCTAAAACCTAAAATTCTGTCTAACCTCAAGATTTCATAGTTTATTTTTAAAAAAATTCGAATTGTGTTAACAGATCGAAGAAGTAAATATTTTCAATTACACAGAAAAAATTCTTTAAAGATAAAAATCAGTTAAAGAGGACTTACTTTCACTATAGTTATTATAATCAGGAGTTCGTAAATAACTCATTATTTTTTCGAACAACCCTCTCCTTCTATACTTATCACACAATTGCGCGGTTTGTGTCGCAGACTTAGACGCTCTCTCGATATCATTCTTTAAAAAATTGAAAGCAAAAAAGTTTTTTATTTTCAAAAACTATTAACCGAATTGTTACCTCATCTAAAGTTAGAGCAGACTTTAAGATAGACATAATTGACTTAAGAGCGCTATAATACAAGTCATGTCCAGCAAAAGGTTCTGTCTCGGCAATAACGGAATCAATATCGTTGGTATCGTAAAAGCTTTCGAATAGTTTGAACGTAGATTTGATTGACTTCTCAAGTCTTATGGAATCCCTTTTGTTGAATAAGGGACAAGAGAAAAAACTTTTGTTACAATTAATTTAATAAAACAAGATAGCATTGAGAAATTTTTATCTCACATCACAATAATGTTGAAGTTAAACATTTTTGGTAAATCTCTAAAATTATTATTTAGATTTAAATTATTCGTAACTAGTTTGTAGATATCCGAAAATGAAAATTTTCAATACTCACTGGTCTTCATGATCCATTTCCGGATTGAAATTTCAAAGTTTCAAAATTTTTAATTTTAAAGCAAATTACAAATTATTGTCTTTTCACATCAGGTTAGTCAAACTTAAGTGATCTCTCGATCTTATTTAACTTTCACTCTGATTAACAAAACTTCTTTCAAACTAGTTTTAGATTTAAAAGAGAGAAATATATTTATTTTACTCTAATCTTGACTTAACATGCGAATCACAAAGAGCTATAAGCTTATAAGTAATCAGGATTTCAAATTCGTATTGAATCCACATTCAACCGGTTTTAAATAATGTAATAGTTTATAGGTGCGTAAAGTCCTGTAAATACTGCTTTTAAGTTGACTTTAATTTGTTTTTCAATGGCATTTGACTTTGAATAAATTTTCAATTTTTTATAACTAATATTTCTATTCTGAATAATTTATTTTTTCAATGCTACGCACCAAGTTCACAAAATCAAACTTAAACAATTACCATTAATTAATGGTGTCTAAATATTTTCTGTGAATGCTCTTTAAATCTACCAGAAATTCAATTTGATAACCAATGATGAGCAAAGTTTCAAAATATTGAGCTTGGAGCTTAAGCGGCTCAACATTGTGTGGAGCTGAGTTATGCCTTTCATTAAACAAGTTCGAGCTGCGCTTATAGCTGGGAAAACTCGAGACTGTAGTCTGAATTGGGTTTCTAAACTAAGTTTTGGATCTGCACTTATGAGCTTTCATAGGAATTATATCAATCATACACTTAAATCATTTCCTAACTATCAAATTACAAAGAGTGCCTGAATTTGGATAGAAAAAATAAAGGGGTTTAAAATATAAGTTCATTTAAACATTAAAGATTTAAATCACGTACTGAAGAAACAATTGCAAACAATTTTCAACAAAATTTGTTATTGAGCTTTAGTTAAGTTGTGCCTGAAACTCAAAATCTCGATTACATGCTTGGGTTCAAAGCTGCCTAATGCCCAAGACTATCGATAACTGGGTTCAGAATAAGTTCAAAAATACGAAAGTCTCAAATAAAATGACAGTTAAATCTGGGATTAATAGAAAAACTCCAAGAATATTTGTTCTGGAATTTACCAGCTATTCAAATACTATATTCAACCAAATAAAATAAATTTCAATTATCGAGCATTTTTAGTAAATTTATTCAAAAACCAATAAATTGTCACAATAAAACTAATAGTTTGAAATTATTATTCAAAGAATATCTGATTTAAAAACAAAGTTTTACTTAGCCATGAAATTTACTCAAAATCGATAAAATCTATTCTAAATCAGAGTATATGAGCCTTTACTTGGGTCAAATATAGACTAGAAATAGATTTCGACAAAGGTATTAATGCTTTATATCCGAACTGATAAATTTTTCGAAATCTATTCCGAATCAAAATTCGTCAACAGACAAATGCCAATTAAATCACAATATCCGCGGAAATAATTAATGAACAGCCTTTATCTTCCATAATAATTCAAATGTAATTCCAGCACTGTGGCCAAACAGCACACAGCTGGTTAAGATTTTAGATGAATTCCCTCCACCGATTGTCCGAAAGTTTGATAGAACCTGAGCTAAGCTCAGAATTTTTAATTTTGCTATATTAAGAAACATTTATCATAAAACTTAATATCCAAAGTTATAACAATGAGAATTTCAAGGACGAAAACTTTTTGCGATCCCATTTTTTAAGTTAATATTGATTCGAATGGCTTTAAAATAGAGGAAGATATTAAGTATTCTCTTCTCTCGTTAGAATAAAAGTTTAAGTGATAAGAGAACAAAGCGTAAGATGTTAATAGATTTTAATGAAAAAATTTCACAATCTATAATGAATTGTGACTTTTACTCTAATTATAAATTCAAATAAGCAATGGATTCAAATAATCTCGAAGAGATAAATCTTGAATTCTTTTATTCTCCGTCAAAACCAAATTTCCAAAACAATTAAAAGTCTATAAGTGCATGATTTCTGACACATTGTTATTATTTCCTGTTTCATTATCTTCAGGCAATCGCATTGCATATTCTTCAGCTAAATATTCAGCAAAAACAAAAGCAATGAAAATAATCTAAAAGAGATCAAAAAGTGAAAACTTTAACCTATATCAGTCTCGCTCTGATTCTCATTATCCGTATTGACACCCATTTCTCTGAGAGCAGAATAAGCCCTAACATGAACTAAATTCTCAGTAGAATAACCACTATAGTCATTAAGTGCTTTTTTCAGCAATTTTTTTGCCTCTTCATTATTATTTAATAACATCTGAATTAATCCCAATTCCATCAGGCTTTCAGGAATTATTGACTTCAAATCTTCGATTCTATCTTTTCTATGGATATAAAAAAATTCGGTTATATATCCGTTCAAAAGTGTATCAATCTATAAACTACTCATTTAGGACAGTTTTCAAACAATGCTGAGCTTCAACTAGTCTTCCCATATGTTTAAGAATTACTCCTTTATAGAAGAGTGACTCCAAATAGTAGTCGATATAATATATAGTATCTTTTTAAAAAAAATAGGATATTTGAATTTTGATCAAAAATTTCAAGAATATTCTGTTATTCACCAAAATCTTTGTGATAAATTTTCATCTCTTTATCAACAAGAGCCTTATGTTTATCAAGTAATGGAATGTTACCATCGATTAAGTAAAACATGTTTCCATTATAGAGCATATCCTTTAGTGAAAAATTTTGGAAATATTACTAGAAAAAACTTAATATCGAAAAGAATTTTTTGATGGCCATAAACAGTATTTCTTTTAAATTACCATAACAGGAAGAAAGAGAAACTCATTGTTAGCAAAGTATTTTTCCGTATTTTCAATGCATAACTTTTCAAAAGTTATAGTTTTGCCGACATATTGGATTTTCAGTGAAGGAATAGTTCTTTATATGAAAAAAGAAAAAATTAAAAAAAATAATAAATAGTTGTATGAGAAAAGATTTAGTTATAAAACAATTTTCTACTTTAATAGTTCAGTCGCTTCTGCTTTAAGTTTCTTATCATTAGTCTCATAGCTCTTAAAGTAACGGAAGACTGCTTCACAATAAGTTGTGATGACCGGAGAATGATTTGTCAGCCGACGCAATAATTCTGAATATTTGATACATTGATCCCAATCACACTTCAGAGCAAAACACCACAAAAGTTCCCAATGAGAAAATTTATGATAAATTTCTCTATCACTAACCAATATCTGCTCAAATTCTTCAATAGCTCTCTCGATTTCACCTTTCATCTGAGTGGATTTTGCTTTAAATATCTTGTAGGCTACATTCTATATAAAAAAATGACTGAGTCCCCCAAAACAAAATTTAATTAAAAGCAATTTTTCTAATTCTTCATACGTTTGAGTGAATTTCTAATCCCTTTTCAATAATATTATCACAAGCATTCAATTCTTTTTTCCCAACACTTCCAATCGCTTCGATAAACAGATAGTAACTCAATAATAAAAATTGCGACAATTTACTATAAATTCCCCCCAACTCAAAAGCTGTTTTGTTCAATTCGGTGAATCCAATATTTCGAATACCTTTATAGCCCATAAAGTTTACTATTCGTAGAATTTTTGGCGGAAAGAAACTAATAATTAAATGGCGGAAACCGCGCTCTAAACGAATACCAGCTTCAAAATTAATTCTTGAGACCTCGCTTTCCCATTGAGTACGATTTTTGTACATTTGCCTACACTCTCTGTAAGGGAAGTTTTATTTTAAAAATACTATTCGAAGTCATTTTTCTATTCAATGTTAGCGCTAAAGCTTGAAAATTTTTTAGGGCTTAGATCATTTTTCTCTAAATTTAGAGTTTGAAAAAATTTTCGATATCTCTTGGGTCGACTCCAATGCTATTAATGATAGGAATTTTACTTACTTATAGGCATTTTTAGAAACTCTCAAGCGATTTACAATTTTAATCAAGTCGACAATACTGTGACACTTAAGCAGACCTATGACTGCACTGAAACCCATGATCATTGCGAAAGTTAATTCTCCGTGAGCTTCAACTGTAACAATCAAGAAAGTGATCACCAACTCTCAATTTTATGTGAATTTAAGCTATAAATTAGCAAATTTATTAAATACTATATAACTAAAAATTTTGAGCCTAATAAAATGTAACCTACTTACAATTTGATAAATGGCCATACTCTATTCAAGTCAATCAATTAATCTATTAGTTTTAAGGTTCTTAAAACTTATCTTTATTTTCAATAGATTCTTCAATTAACAGAATCATAAAATTATTTAGTTGATATTTGTTTAGTACCACTTTTGACATAGTTAACAAAATCACTTCCTGCTACTTAGAAGAAATACTTAAACTGCAACTACCAAATTATATTGATCTCAATTTTAAAAATATTCTATGCTCTAAATGAATTATGTAACCTTAACAGTCAATATCAAATATGAGAGAAAACTCATACTTAAAAATCTATAGCGGAATCCGTTTATTATTTTACATATGAGTTCTAAAGCTTACGAAGATTATTATAAGAATAAATTGAGACTTACGCTCTGAATATTTTTTATAATCAGGTGTTCTTATGATTTTCATCAAGTTCTGTAAAACTCCTCTTCTTCTGAATCTATGACACAACTGTGCAGTTTTTGCAGTACTTTCTGAAGCTTTATCTATATCTGTCTATTATTTATG
Organism: Archegozetes longisetosus; assembly: GCA_018873245.2. Lineage (NCBI taxonomy): Eukaryota > Metazoa > Arthropoda > Arachnida > Sarcoptiformes > Trhypochthoniidae > Archegozetes > Archegozetes longisetosus. Next base: position 1,436,240 of record JAEMBT020000004.1, on the reverse strand, counting down.
AAATTTTTATTTCACGTAAAAAGTCTGTAGGTTTTTGCTTATGAATACTACCTGATCTAATGTTAAACCAGCCTTCAATACATACATTAGTGATCTAACGACGCTGTGATATATATCATGGTCAGCATATCGTTCCGTTTGAGCTATAGTGTCTTCGATATCATTGGTATGATAGAGTGATTCAAATATTTCGAATGAAGAACTTAAAGACTTTTCAAGATTGAGTGAACCACTTCTTAAGAATGAATAAAAAGGTTTTATGTTTTATCAAAAATTTAGCTTATCTCGTAATAAGGAACATAGAAATAGTATGTAGCAACTTAAAATACAATCTCATATTTCGAAAGCTAATTTAGGTTTATGAATGAACTGATGAATTTTGCATCAGTAGTGAACTGCTAGTAAATAGAAATATAGTCCTTAAGGTAGTTTCTCAAGCCTTATATTGGAATGTAATCTATCTAAAGTAATTTGTTGACTCTTTACAAACTAAAAACGCAATAAAGCTTACCCGATATCTTCTGCCATCAGTATAAAATTATTTTATTTTAATTATAGAATATATAAACTTCTATCGAGTTTATGACTTCACGGAATGTTTTAATTGGAGCGAACCAATTATTAATTGTAAATTTAATTATTTTAGTCCCTATAACACATTTGTAAATACAGCAATTAATGACTGAAAATTTGTTTTTTCTAAAAATATTTAGAGAATATCCTTCAATTATTTAGCCTTTGGCTTAGTTATTGAAACGAAGGAGAAATGCTATAAATTATAGTCAACAAGTTTTACCTAATCCTTAAAACTCGTTTAGCACTTTTTTGACTCAGTTTATAGGACTCACTTAGCATTTGTGAATCTGAAAGATTTAAGAGACGGACAAGCAGACAGTTATGGCTAACTATAAACTCATGCTTTACTATACGCAAGAAGAGTTTTTTGTAAACATAAGTCTTGTTATGATAATCAAACTGGAATTCAATTAATATACAAGTTGCTTGTCAAGGCTTTCGACTAGTTTCAAATGCAGTCCCAAAAATTGTTAAACTTTGGATAAAAACTGATATCTATTTTATAGGCACATTTTTATCACAAAATTTAATGCAGAATCAAATTATTCGAAATTCTTTTTAAAAATAAGTACTTTTAAAGAATAAATTCTTGTAAATACATTATATAGTTACATATTATTTCTCGCATAACAATACGATAAGTATACAATTCAAAGATAAACTCTTATTTCGCTACTAAAATCACTCAATTAGAACTTGAGGCAAATTGTTCGTTGTCAAATAACTAGAGATCTTTGTAATTCACGAATATTTCTAAATATAAATCTTGACTATAACACGACAATCTCAGCCGAATTGTTGCTACTAGCATGAGAAACATCAGATTCAACCCAGCTATTCGCACATTCTCGCACTGATAGGAAAATTAAATTCAAATATGAATTTTTAATCAAGGTTTGATTCATTTATCTCTTACTTATATTAACTTCGCATTCATTATCTTTGTCCGTATTGACTCCCATTTCTCTAAGAGCTGAATAGCACCTAATATGAACCAAATGTTCGCTCATATAATCGCTATAGTCGTTCAGGACTTTATTCAACAACCGTTTTGATTCACCAAAATTATTGAGGGAAAATTCAATTAACCCTAACTCCATCAGTGATTGAGGCAGTATTGAGATTAAGGTTTCGAAGCGATCTTTTCTATGTGGTTGAAAAATTAATTTTCATTTTTCTTAAACTTTTCAATTAATCCAAATTAAAATTTTTACTCTTTTATCACAGTATTGAAACATTGTTGAGCCTCAGAATATTTTCTCATATGTTTAAGAAGTACTCCTTTATAGAAAAGCGCATTCAAATAGTTGTCCGCGTAATAACTAGTTTCTAGAAAGTAGTTTCTTGTTAGATTACCTTTTCGTGTGAGCTACATGCAAATATACTTTTATACCTAATGTTTGTGAGTAGTTGTCAATCTCTTTATTTACTCTAACCATTAATCTTTCGAGTAGTCCGAGATTTCCTTCGATCAAATAAAACATATTTACGCTGTAGAGCAAGTCCTTCGAAAAAAACAAATTATAACCTCGTGAATGATTAAGTTTTTTGCATAAATCAATTAATCATAAGCATGGCATAATAAGTTGTAATAAATTTATAGGATTATTTGTTCTAAGTTTTAAAATTACCATAACTGGAAATTGAAGGAAATTATTGTTCTTGAAGAAAGATTTCGATGAATCTACAACCGCTTTTTCGAATATTAGAGTATTTCCTAAATAACGGATTCTCAGCGAAGGAATTATTCTATTGTTTCAATAGAGAAAAAATGAGTTTATGTCTTTTTGGTAGTACGCTTTTTCAAAAACTAACTGTAATAATCTTTTCGCTTCTTCTACGAGTTGTTCGTTATTGTCTTCTACTCCTTTGACATAACGGAATATCGCGACTAAATAGGTGAATATCGCAGGCGAATGAAAAGCATTTTTGAGAATTAATTCCGAATATTTGATGCATTCCTCCCATTCACACATGAGAGCATAGCTCCACATTAACTCCCAATGACATAATTTGCTGAATTGATTGTATTCATAACTGTTGACCAATTGTTCGTTACTCAAAATTGATAGCTCAATGTTTCCATTAAGTTGTGATAATTTATTCATCAAGAATTTGTAGGTGAAGTTCTATATAGAAAATAAAATAAGCTAACAATTGTCATAACTTAACAGTTAAATGTGAAATAAGCTGTTTCTGCATTAAGCCATGGTTGCGCAAATGCGTTAAGTCAAATCGCGCACTATTTAAAGGATAAAACATTTGGTACATGAGCAGAAGCCACGGCTTAGTTCAATCTTTACTATAATTTGAGTCTTTTTAAAAGAATTTTACATTCGGATGCGATTCCAATCTTTTTCTAATAATTTTCTCGCATAGATTCAAATTTTTCGGTCCAAGACTGCAATGAGCCTCGACATACATCCAATAGAGTAATATCGAAGCCTCTGCTATAAGACTGTAAACTCCGTTGAGTTCGAAAGCAGTTTTATTCAATTGATGGAAACCAGCACTTCTACGGCCTTTCAGGCCCAAAAAGTTGATAATTCTCAACAACTTTGGTGGTAAATAACTTATGAATATATTTCTGACAGCTCTCTCTAAACGAATACCGGCTTCAAAATCCAGTCTCGAAGTCTCACTCTCCCAATGCGTACGCTTTTTGAATATAAGTCGAGTTTCTCTGGATGTTAAAAATCCAAGCCATTAAAAATTAGAGATTTTTCGTACATTTTTGAAGACTTACTTAAACGCATTGTGTGCTAGCCTTAAACGATTAATCATTCGTATCAATTCTACAATACTATGACATTTTACGAGACCTAATACTGCACTCATGCCAGTAACCATTGCATAATTCATTTCAGCATGAACTTCAACTATTGAAATAAACCGTAAATAACAAGAATAAATTTTTATTGAGTAAGTAAGCCAATTTTTATTTCATACGATTATTTTTTAAAAATATTTTCTGTTCTGTGTCTTATCCTAATTAGTAATCAAAAGAAGTTTCGGGAAATGAAAGAGAAGTAAGTTTCGAAAACCTGATTATAAAATGAGTTCAAACTTCCTCTACTTTAATTGCCCAAAGTACTCTTAACTTTTCACTTTGACTACATGGATCTTGAGTTAGATATTTTTAATGACTGATTAAACAAAGCTTTATCTACACAAACTTTATAAAATAAATATAATTGTTTCATCGACTCTAAGTTTAGGACTTAAACACAGAACTCTATGCAATAATCAACATGTATATCATATATGCTTTTCAGAAACTTAAGCTGTTTAATAAAAGACTCAACTAATCGTTACTTACTTTCTTCATATTTATTATAATCCGGTGTCTTCCACAACTTCAAAAGAGATTCGAAAAAATTTTTTCTTCGAAATTTATCACACAGTTCAATTGTTTGTAAAGCACTCTTTGGCACTTTGTTTAAGTCATCCTTAAGTAAAAAATACCGAAAATAATAGAAAAGATGGCATAAAAGTCTAACCATAAATAATACGTTTTTGGAATGACAATAATCTGCTTTATAAATTTATTCATTCATTACCTCATGAAACGTTAGGCATGCTCTCAACATAATTAGTTCAGATTTGACAGCGCTGTGAAATATATCTGTTTCCGACTTTTGTTCAGCCTTTGCTATCGCTTTATCGAAATCATTTGTGTCGAAAAAGTCTTCAATCAATTTGAACGAAGATTTTATTGAATCATCTATTTTGAGTGAAGCTCTAAGGGAAATTCAGTTTTATCAGTTTTGTGCATTAATACCTCTTTACAACGAAATTTTTCTACGTTAGAGTTCACTATAACATGATTTTACTAAATCAATTGAAAAGAAAATTTCCAAAATCCCTTTACGAAAAATAATCTTAAAAATCATTTTGGATAAAACTCCTTTAATAAACAAAATTTTCTACTCTATATAGATTTACATACCTATGCTTTTCAAGCATTTTAATCTCTTTTGCCATTCTTAGTAAACAAATCTAAATTGAAATATTGAGAAATTTTGAAACTTATTTAGTTTATAATAATTGTGTCACATATCGAGTTGCAAAAGTTTAATTAATCCTCTAGAAATCCAAAAACTTTCAACTAAACTGATCATCACAGAAAGTACTGACTGTTGAACGAGTGCAACATTTGCGAGTCTCGTAACTTCAACATAGTATTAACCTAAATAGAAAAGTCTAGTCAGGCCTTGAAAAGGAAATCAAAAATTAAAAGCTGTTTGAAATAATTAAAACCGGTTATCACTGAGCAGACTGTTATTTAACTTCTATTGGCAGTCTTTAGCCTAAAAAACTTTTAATACTAATTTTCAACTTGTTTTTTCACTGTCATTTGTTTTAATGAGATAACTTTTGATGAGCATAAATTTAAAAATATCAATTTTTTATGAATTATTATCAATCATTTTTCTATCCATTTGTATGAGATTAAAGGAAGGCGAACATTCTTTTTGTGATTCATATAAAATTTCTATTTTTTCCTTACACAATTAAAATATCAATAACTTGATTGCTAAACAAGTTTAATGTGATTATTGTTTAACCAAAACTTCTTGAAATGTCATATAAGTGTGATTTTATCAGTTTTTCAATAAAAAGTGAATTTCAAGCAATACATTAGAATAATTGATCAGACACTAAATGAACTATACCTCAAAAATATCGAGTAATCAAAGTATCAAAAATTGATCTGAAAGTGTCCTATAAAGAAATATTGTTTTTACTCTGATCTATGAATTCTCGTTCACAACCTAAAAAATTAATAAATATTTATTTTTTCAATAACTTCACCTAAAGCCACTGATAAGATTAATGGCCATGAAGCGAATCTTCATACCTTTATATCATTCAGATTTCAACAAAGATCTATAAATCGAAGCCTTGAATTTCGACGTCACATGTTAGACCCCTTTCATACAATAAGTATAATCGACTAAACTAAAGATTACGTGTATTAAAGTCATTAAGATAACTGTCAAGTTCTGATAGCTTAGTAAGATATTTTAACTTAAATGTCATTGTATGAAGTATTCAATTTTCACTAAATTTAATAATCGTTAAAGTTATCAATTTACTAAATAGTTTCGGAATTTATTTTCTTGACATTATATAATATTTTGTTTGGCAAAAATGGATTCAAAATCTAAGTATACTAAAGAAGAGCAAAAAATGATGAAAAAGTTTGCAAAAGGCGCTATTCCTTATTTAATATCTGGAGCTCTATTCAACTTGATTTTCATACCACTTGTCATCTACGATAAGATCGATTTCGGTAAATATGGAAAGACAACTGCCGAAGACTTGCCTGATATCCAGTCGAAAATTGGATATGTTTTACAACACTCAACACTGGGAGTTATGTGGCTCCTTGTGTGTATGTTTTCTGTTATTTTCATAAGAGTTCGATCGCCAGCTATGGATCCACTGTCGGGTAATGAGAAACTCATTGAGACGGTTAAGAATAATCTGACAAATTCACTGGAACAGTTAGTTATGTCAGTTATGTCTCAGTTAATACTAGTGACACATTTGGATGCTATAAATACTGTTAAATATATTCCAGCGCTTACTTTTCTGTTCATTTTGGGCCGAATTACTTTCTGGTTAGGTTATCCTAATTACAGATCTTTTGGTTTTATCACCACTAATACTCCGATTTTTGTTACTATGATATATAATTTTTATAAGTTTTTCCATTTATATTTTTGAACAACAAACATTTAGATGCTTTTTATTATTTTCGTAGTCTTAATATTATTTGATAAATAAAATCGCTTTAACTTTCATTGAATTTAATATAATTGATAATTAATTTCTCATCTGATTAATAGTTAATAAATACAGATCTTTTGCACAAAATATCTCTCAAAAATTGATTTTGAATCGATTTCATTGAAGTAAGTTGAGCGTATAAGAAGATTCCAATCTAACGGACGGTCAGAGATTTTTACGATGTTAGATGATCCTCTTTGTAGTTTTACCAAACATTGTTGTACGTGTACGATAAAGCAGCGTAAAACATCATAAAACTGTCTTTTATATCCATACATAATTTTCATTAGTGATCTTTCATGGTTCTAAATACCATTCGCATGTAAACGATTGTTAACACTTTACAACTTTATTGTAAAATCCTATGCATAACAACAATTAAAATTACATTAATTTTTATTATATTCATCATTTATGATCCTAAAGAACTTAACTAACCTTAAACTTTAGTTATATACAGTATTTCGAACATAAGGCATATTGTTAATAAAAGTTCTGAGTTTCGATGACACGCCAACTATTTTTCAGCTATTTCTGACAAATGGCAGTCCGCTAGAACCATACTACGGGTATTATGGACAAATTGAGGCAAAATGTAGAAATCGCCTTTGAAAAGTAAATTTCGAATATAGAAGCGAATTATTTTTGAACCACCACTTACACAAAGTGAAGTTCCCTTAGATCCCTGAAAGCAAATCATGTTATCCGCGATTGCATTGATTTCTGGACTTGTACCCGTTTTTGCTTAAAAACAGTTCCGTTCATATCCTCTGTTTGAGTTACTTGTAAAATATTTGGTTGATTTGATTGACCGGGTTTTTAAAGTCCTCAATCGGTAGTATTTAATAAGGTGTTTGGAACTGGATCTGAATAATCACAAGATAGCAAATTAATAGAACTAGCACGAGGCTGAACTAGTTGAAACTGGAGGTCGATTTTCGCAATGTAGGTATCACCATTAAGTGTTAGACTATCATAATCAGAATGCATAATAAATTCGTTTATATTAGTAGAATTTATGACCGAGCTATCAATCGAATTGTATCTGATTGTTGATGAATCTGAATTAAAACTATGAAAAGGTTGAACTTTAATAGAGTTTCGAGTTATAGTTATGTAAAAGAAACTTTTGACTTATAGAAAAATTATTTAAATACCGATAACAACAATGAGAAACATTTGTAACAGAACATGATATCAGAATAACTCATAACCAGGCTGACCACCTCTCACGCAACTCACGTGATTCTCACGCATCGGGGGTCTGACTCACGTCTTCCGCATCGATTACTTGCGTGAGGCAAGAGTCTCACGGATTTAGAGATTTTATTTAAATTTTAAAATATATATTAGAAACCAATTTCAAAACGAATAATTTCAATTTGTATGATAGAATGACATGAAAACATTTAAAATACTAAACGATAAACTGTAAAGCAAAATACTTTTATGTCATTTCTAGAGCTGTCAAAAGTTAGTGGATCTGAAGTTTTCCTTCAAAAATGTACGCGTAAAAGTTTAATAGATATAAAATTGCAATTGCAAGCAAAATATCTCAAATAAGGAAACGGAAAATTCAAACAAAACTAATCATAAGTCAAATTAAAGAGTTTAGAGCAGGCTTTCTCAACCTTTTTATGCTAAAGAGCCAAATAAGACAAATAAATTAAGTCGAGAGCCAGTCTTTGTTTACATTTTATTATTAAATCTTAGTAATTTTAATGAGATGATTGACATTGCATTTCTGATACAATTTGATCAATGTTAGAACTTATATTTCTAGCAAAAATTATTTTCATGCAATCGTTCAAATGCTGATCAGATATTAAACTTCTTTGCTTGAATTTATTTAGTTTCAAAACTGAAAAAATTTGTTCACAAAGATAAGTACTACCAAACATGCAAATAACTTTGAGCGTATTTTCTTTAATTTTCGAATAACTGTCAGCAAACGCATATTGTAAATATTTCAAATGATATTCTAAAATACTTCGCGAGCCAAGAAAAAAGGCTTCGCGAGCCACGGGTTGAGAAAGCCTGATTTAGAGTGTACTATCTCAGATTTGTATGAATTGTGTTCAAATGAAGAAATAACGGGATGCCGAGAGAAGTCAAATGAGTATTGATTTGGTCAGAGCAGAAAACTGCATAAAGTCTATCATTGAATTCGCTGACTACATTTCAAAGAATCTCAATTAAAAGCTGCAAAATCTAATAAAGATACACTTCAAATATAGTTAATTATTCGCTAGTAATTGATGTAATTCTCAGCACTAAAAGTTTTTATGTAAATTAAGTGTAAAATTGATTTATATCGGGAGTTTCATTGAAAAAGTCGCTTACTCCCCCACCCTTTGTATCAAAATCTCACGCAAGTGACCCGAGCCGAGGTGGTCAGCCTGCTCATAACTCCTCCACAGAATTGACCGTTTGGGTTGACTTCAGGCTCGAAGATACCGACTTGAGAGAGAGTGTCACCTTTGCTCGCGTTGATAACACTTACAATTTCACCTCATTGACAATCTCCAATTGATTTTTTCATTGACTGGTACTCTAGTACTAAACAACAATAGGCCACAAACCGAAACTTGAAAATTCATCTTATTTTTAACAGGTTTTTCTATTGTTGACAAACACGCAATTAATTGTTAGTAATGATTATTACGAGACTCTTCACTTATTTTATATCTTACCCTTGAAGTTTTTCTGTTACTTACAAAAGTTCTATAGTTTTTTGCACTTTTATTAACCCTTCGAAGGAACTGTGGGGTCTTTTTTGTCCTAACAATACTTTGAAATTCTGTTAAAAACAAACCATAAATGCAAAAAATCTAAAAAATTCTGTATTCTATCACAAACTATTTCTTAACAAAACTACATAATTTTCATTTTAATATTACTTATAATTCAAATTTTAAAAATAAATAAGTAAAGCAAAGTCTGGTGTCGTACCCCACCTTTCTATTCACGTAACTTTTTTTTTTTCGTAATATATTTCAATGCAATTTGGATGAATCCAATAAGAAACGGGTTAACTGTGATGTCAAATGTTATGACTTGGATACAATACGATATGTGAATGGAATAGTGGGGTATTTTTGTTTAGTCCTTGAGTTCTACGCATAATAAGCCCAGATTCGTCCAGGAAAGTTCCCGCGATTTTTTGACCCCATCTTTCCCTTTAAGTGATTCTAAACACAATTCCTTCGAAGGGTTAATTTGAAGTTTCACTATTGTCAATAAATTTTCATATGATAGGAATATTTCTTATGCTTTCGTAATAATGACGAACAAGAAAAAAGATATCATTCCCTAACGACTAACTTGGATTGAAATCAAAGTGTTTGAAGTTCGTTGACATTCAACAATAAACCCAAAATGAGCACACAATTAGCTCGTATTTGTAAATCACTTCAACTTATCAGACTTATGATGAAAGATTTAAAACATGAAATATCTATAGATTTTTGCCTCAAATTTTTGAGTGATAGAAATTATGGAAAATAAAGTGAAATACTTTCAACAATTTCAAATTTTCGACAATTTTAGAAGAGTTTTTGTATTTAATTGTTCTCTCATTATTGAACTAAACTCCATTATTCTTATTATGTTTATTCTTCGGGTCTGAGCTGTTCATTAATCCGTCAATTTATAGACTTTTAGATAAATCACTTCATATGACTCAGAGATTCTATGATAAGAGTCAACAAACTCTATGATTTGTTGTTTTGAAATTGTGATATGTCAATAACTCTGTTTCGAAATTTCAAGACTCTATCAAAGTTCTCAAATTAATGGCTTACCGATAATTATAGTAAAGTTAGTGCTAAGGCATTGCTGAGGCGTTGTTGATTGCTCTTTTATTGAAAGGTTATCAAATTTGGAACCTCTTGTAACCTTTACAGGCCACTTTATCAGTCTTTAAAAGGTTAAAGTAAGAGTCTATAACGAATGGCTCGAACAATCTAGTTAGTCCTGACTCAACATCTCTTATAAATATATCAATCAATTGTATTAAATGAGTGAGAAATAGTTGAATAGAATCTCGATTCATTTCTAAAGAAAATTCACGTCAAAATCTATTTTTAAATGTTGTTTAACTCAAAACTCTCAACATTTGGAACGAATCAAATTCATAATACTCTTTTAACTTCATATTCATCTAATTAAGTGATTCTATATTGAAATACTCAAGAAATTGTGCGTGTTAATCATAAATACAACTGGAAGTTCTCTAACTTTCAACTAAATAGATTTTATCATTAATGTTGCGATCAGCTCCAGTTCTTTTGGGTTTGGTTCTGTTTGAGGTTGGTCTTGATTAAAAAATCACAGTTTGGTTTGGGTCGAGTGCCGAGAGCCAATCGCAACGTTACTTATCATTAGATCATAAACAAAACTTTAGTCAATAAGAAGTTTAATCGAAAAAAAAGATTTATATCAATCGAAAAACTTATGAAAAGTTTCAATTTTTTAAAGCCCTAAACCAAAAAAACATAACAAAAACTGATAAATTGTGTGATTTCTGATTCAATAGATCTAACCATAAGCTCTTAAGCATAAACAAAATTAAGTGAAACAAGAAAGTAGCATTATATGAACTAAAAGAGCCTAAAACCAAAACATGAAAAGTTTGGAAACTTTCTCAAACCCTTAACAAAAATAACAACAAAAACCAAAGTCAAAGTGAACGCATGCGCACAAGCACTAAACTTTAGTAATGTTTACTCAAATGGCAGCAAAATCTCAAGTGTTTTATCACAAGAAAAAAGTGTCAAATAATCAAAAATTGCAAATACAATGAAATAATCATAAAAAACCAACTCATCCTTAAAACCATCAAACCAATGGATCCAAAAAGTCCATCTCTGACTCCATCGCTGACTCCATCGCGAAGACATCGAAACAGAGATCGGATCCGACTTTGCTCTCAATTATCATTACTTAAGACAACAATTGATGGAAAAATAGTCACAAGTCTTAAGATCGAAGACTGTCCACAAGTGGACGATTCGTCATTAATTCTATTATCGCTACCAGACGGTCCGATAGTGACAAGCGATGGCCCAATTGTCCCTAATTTCCACTCGTTTGTGATAACATGTCAAAACGGGAATCGTATTTATGGTGGCAGTTATGTCTTTGGCGAGCGATTTGAGACCCAATTTGATGATAACACTGACGGAAGCGATAGTCCGACTGTCCTCTATTTGAGTCGGGCTTTGGTCGCGCTTACAGTCAGGCCTGTTGTCGACCAGCTCAAGATTTTGCTCGAATGGTGTGTCACATGTGGTGATTGTAATCCTCGTTGGATCAGATGTTTAGCCCAAATACGATTACCACCGAAGGGAAAGTGTTTGGCCATTAATTTGCCTAAACTTAGAAAATGTAAGGTTGCATTTTTTCTAATTTTTCATGCATTTTACTGACCGAAAATTTTCATGTCAATCATTGGTTAAGTTTTTTAGTCAACTCTCTGTCTAAGATCTATTATTAGGTATCTATTGAATGAAATCTTTTGAAATATACTTCAATAATATTATTGATGAAGTTTTCGGTCAAGTCTTTGTTATGAATCTATTTTCTGGTATTTTATTACGTTTTGGGCAATATTTTAGTTGAATTTTGTATTTATTGTTTCAATTGATTATTAGTTTTGTTTCTTTCTATTGATATTCTTATTTAAAACCCATATTTTGTGTCTTACTTTACTCTTTGGTTTGTTTACTCCTATCTTTCTATTAGAAATAGCTTTATATAAGTTAAGAAAAAAATTTGTGTTCACTCTAACGATCATCATTCGATTGAACACAAACTTCAAACTGAAATATAGCCCAAAAATGATATAAAATGTTAACACAGTTTCTAAAACCTAATAAAATACTGAATTTCAAAACAAATTAACCAATTGTTAACCTTTTTCTTCTAGCATTAAGTCGTACCAAAAACGAAGAGAAAAACGAGAGCCAACTTGAAAATCAAGCAACAGACCAAAACCTGAGTGAAGAGAAGCCAAACAATAATTTAAACGCCAGAAATGACTATCGGATAACAATATTCAGACCTCTATCAGCACTTCCACTATTCGACTATCCTTTAAGAAGACTTTTTACTGAAATTCTATCTCCGGAGCAATTTCTTTTGGCTTACTGTTGTGCTCTATCAGAAACACAGATACTCATAAATAGCAGTTCTTATTATAACCTTATGTTAGTCGCAGAGTCGTTGACTACTCTATTGAATCCATTCAAGTGGCAGCACGTTTATGTTCCTATACTTCCCAGCAAATTAGGTATTCAATTGATTTTTGGATTTTTAATTGCGAACAAATTGTATACTTTTTAAATTTTAATTACTTTATAGCTTCATTGACTGAACTTGTGTTGAAAAACCAGTTTTTAATAAGTTTTGTTTTAGAAATAGACTTGAAAACTATAAACTTTTGTTCTCTAATTATTTTTGAAATGATTGCCTGCACTTGATTATTAGATATTTTATGACTTTATTGACTTTTACAGCAAAATCAAGTTCTTGTTAGTTTTTACCATCGATCATAGGGTTTTGAAAACTTCTTAAACTTTTATTTTCCATTTATTCTTGGAATTGATGTTTGTTTACAATTAACAGATGTTTGGAAACTGCAGAAACTTTTGAAAAAAATTATTTTTTCATCAGCGATAGACTTTCCTAGAATGTCGTTAACTAGTTCTGAAAATAGTTTCAAATAAGTTTTATTTTGTACAAAAGTATATGAATCTTGAAATTAGGCCATACTTGAAATATTATTTCCTTAAAAAATATTTTTCAAGTCTATTACCTATTAGTTCAGTCAAACTTTTAGCGAAAAATATTCCCTGATTAAATGAAAAACTAATTATTTAGTTGAAAAATTAGACAACGATTGAAATAAAGATATATTTGCCTGATGTGATTTATTGTTTGAATACTTGAACTAATTATTTCTCCAAATTTTCTGTAAGGTCTCTACTATTTAGACGCTCCGACGCCTTACATAATGGGCATAAACACAAACTCAAACTTATCAAATAATTCAATGATAGCCTGTCGTATAGATTGCGATGCAAATCATGTCGAACTAAACATTGATTCGTCTCTTTTATTAATGCCACCATTTTTTGAAACATTAAGACAAGAATTGGAATCAATACTAAACTCAGACTTAAGGCTCACTTCTTCTGCTGTTATGCAAAAAAGCGCTGCTCTCAAGAGAGTCACAGAAATCGCTAAAAAACATAAAGTAATTAATGATAACTTTACCTATTTGGACGATTTGAAACTGAATCAAACGATTAGAGTCCTTTTTTTGAAGACCATTAGAAAAAATATTTTACATAAATATCAACAGTTTATCATCAGTTCCAATAACAAGAAGGTATGAGTTGATTGATATCTTAATTTTGATTTTTTCAGTTATTTTTTTTCGTCATTTTTTGTAATTTTGCTAGAATTGTAAATTAAACTTTTGCTGTATTAGTGTACCATCAAAAGTGTTATGAGAAACGTTTGACCCTAGTTAGAATCATTTTTCTTCATATCTATAATACAATTTTTTTCTGCAACTTCTCAAAAGATTCTTAATTTAATTTTCAAATGAAAATTTAGTTCAGTTCTTTTCCGAGCAATGCTTAATTCCTTGTTCAGACATTTCTAGTGAAGAAAAATATCAAAAAAACCTTTTAATATTTCTGACAATTAGTCAAAACAATTATTTATTCAAATAATAGGATTCCATAAAATTCGATGCCGTGTCCTATCTATCAGATCAGCCGCAATCGATTCGACCATTTCTTCAACAATTCGTCGAAACACAAATGTTTGTCTCATTCATAGACGAAACTGCAAAACAACTGAACAAAAAACAAAAGACAATCACTTCAAGCGAGCCATCACTCTATGAGTCGATATATGACGACGACTACGAAGAACTAGATCTCTCTCTATTCAGTGATATTATACTTGAGTCGCGTTTCAACTCTGCTCAAGAAATCAATTTATCGGATTTGGAAGAAATTCCAACTTTAGTCCAGAATAATAGCAATTCTAATTTAGAAATTTCGACTTCGATAGCATCTCCACGTACGAGGAGAAAGTTTTTACAAAATAAAGGGATTAGCCAAAGACTCGATGACTGGTTCATCATCAGTATTATCGTCACCCTCTAAAGCAGTTCCTGCAGCTCTCACGGCTCAGACCAACTGGAGAGTTGTTGAGACGCTTATGAGAGAAGTCAAAGTATTTAAATTTAAATTATTTTTTCAGATAGTTCCAATTCAATCCAATTTTTCCTATTCAATCAAACATTGAGCTCATGTTTGCCCCTAGTATTAATTAAAAGATAGTTTAATTTTTTCGAAAAATATATCATTTCTTATTTGATTGAAGCTTTTTCTTATTTTGAAGTTCATATTCTCTATATTAGTTGAATTTTGTTTTCTTTATTGCGGAAATGGTAATTGCATTTATTTTTGAATCCTATTTCTTCAAGTATCTGAAGAAACCTTTAATTATAAGGATTTGATTCGTTGATAACTTCAGGTTTAGATTTACTTTTAATTCAAAATTTAAGAAGAAATTTCTCTTCGATGAAAAGATGTTCATTAGATGTTAAGTTAAATTTAAAATATTTCTTTGCTAGTTGAAAAACTTTTCATTCTAAGCGAACAATAATTTAATTTTAAACCAAGGTTTTATTTCTCTAAATATTTACAGGAAAATGCTTATTTATAAGTATTGTTCCGATAAACTTGAATATCATTCACGAGATTAAGAACTATTCCGTCAACTAATTGACAATATTTTTCCATTTAAATGACTTGAATAAAAAGTATTGCGCTTTATTCAAATGGTTCTCAATTTAAACTAACTTAAATTTATAGATCAAAACCAAAAGAATACTACTAGAAAAAATGGGCAGCGATGAAGTTGGACTTCTCGGCTGTGGATCAGTCGGTGGAGTAGAAGAAAACACATTAATCGCTGCCTTATGTGATCTCATCGAACGGATTTGGTCTCACGCCAGATCTGATGACAACGACATCAGTCGATGGCAATCCGGAAAGTGTGCCTTCTGGTCACATCTCATGGCTTACTATCAGTTAGAATGCAATGATGGCATCAACTCTAATAGTCAGAAGTCATATGACTCTTCGTTATTAACTCCTGGTATCAACAACTTTAATAAATTAAGAGTTGCTTAGAAATAATTGTTTTCAGATTTCAATCTGTTTTCCGATTTCTGTCACTCTATTGCTTATAATTATCTCTTTGTATCTGTCTCTCAATCTCTAAGCCTTGGCGTGGATTCTATTGAAGAAACGAATCGATTGTATGTTTTTCACTAATAATTCTCTGATCACTATAGACTTTGATTTCTTTATTTACTGTTGAAGCGTTTTTTTCATTATTTTTATGGGATCCTATTTTAACTACAATAGAACTAAAGCCTATTATCTCATTAAATGATAGCTTTATCCCAAATATCACTCGATTCTTCTTCATCGACCTCAACGTCACAATCAATGCCTTCCTCTCCATCGAGACAACTGAACAATAACCCAATGAAACCATTGCCGACAACATTAGTATATGATATAAGGTATAAATAACTAAGAAAAAAATTTAATATCAAACTTAATTTCCATCTATTTGTTGCCTATTTATACAGATCTATTTGTTCAATGACTGACATTAAGACTGATGTTGGCAAAAGTCGTGCTTTTATTCGTTTAGCACTTGAGAGAAAGCTATTGAGCAAACATTTGCGAACTTTACTTATAAACCAAGAATTATTACTGTAATTAATGTTAAACATTTATATTTGAAAAGTTGAACGTTGATCAAAATTTCCATCTTTTTTTAGCACGTTATACAAAAGATACGCATTTTTGAGATGCGAAGAAGAAAGAGAACAATTTTTAACTCATTTGTTAACTTTAAATGCAGTCGATTTGATGTGTTTTACTAATACTTTTACGACTAGTGTTTTGCGTATGTTTTCTTAAAATTGATTTTCATTTTGATTGAATTTTGATATTGTTTTTTCAATCTAATAGCTTATACTCTATTGATATACGGCTCAAATCAAATGAATGGTTGGTTCTCAATAAGTGGTTCGATAGCGAGTACGAGTCAATATCATTTGACGAATGCTACCAATAATTATTCTTTTACTGTGAGCTAATTACAGTTGCATTTGCGATTAGATAAATTTCTAATTATATATTTTTAATTTGGTAGCATCGAAATCTAGGAGTTTTAAATACACTAACAATTTGTGTCAATCAGAGCACTAAAATTTTTATCGAATACTGTTTTGTTAGGAATGAAGTCACAAATCATATCTACAAGTAAGAAATAATACAACATATAGATGATTTATTCTTATCCTTTCTTTAAAACATAATCTATTTTTCGGCAACTATAATTTATGTTTTAAACAAATATCTAATCAAGAAAAGATTTCAACTCCAATTTGCTATAATTTCTAAATAGATTTCACTGCAATCGATGGTTCGGCCGTAATATCGATGACGGCTCTACAGAACGGGTACTAATCGGAGAACTAATAACTGGTTCGATAAGTGATGTTTTAAAGAAGTCAAATCAATCCCGTTCATCATCAATAGGCCGGAATTGGGCGCGAAATAGCGATCAATACACTAAAGAAGAATCGCTAACAATAGAAGAATTGCAGACAATGTTAGGCGAAAACGTTAATCAAATAATGAAATACTATTTCAACGCACAAAATAACACAAACACAATGACTAACAATTCAAATAGCGATCAATTAATAGAAACTAACGTTAAAAAACTTTCTCCAAAACTGATAAATATATCAAACCCTTGTAATAATGGCCAGAAATCGATTTCTGCAACTCTTAGTCAAATCGGGAAACGATCGAAAGCTAATCGGAATTTGAGTCCAAACGGAAAAAGTCTAATTAACTTGATTTTTGGAGATCGAAAACTTTTATGGATTTTAACTGAAATTTTTTATTACGGTTTCAAAAACAGAAGCCGCTCTTCATTCCGAAAACAGAACTATTTATGGGACTATTTGCTTAGAATTCAGTGCGAACTGAAGATCAGTCGACAGACACGTAATTGTGTCGATAATTGCAATGATTTTATCGACTTGATTGATTGTATCACTAATAATGCCCCTAACTATGGAAAGGACGCGAAGTTTAGGCTATTTCTGCTCATCTCTATTCGGTATTTGAATTTATTTTTTATTTGATCAAACTTTTTTCAATTTTTCACTCAAGACTTGGTTTCTATATTTTATTAATGGTCTTATTCATATTTTATGCTTATTTTGCTGAGGAAGGCACAATTTCTTCTATTTTTCAAGGATTTAAAACATTTTGCAACTTAAGCATCAGAACAAAAAGTCATTTCAAAAAACGATAATAAATTTCTATTTAAAATTAATTGATAAATGTTTATAAAAGTTCATCGAAATATTAATTTTTTCTATATTAAAGTACACGTCCAAAAATTGAGATTGATTCTAAACAAATTCTTTTGATATCTCTCTCAATAGTGACCACCACTTGATCCCAACATTTTTGAAACTCCTGATGCGTCCGTCACTCGCGCAGCTCTACTACGAAAACGAGTCATTCATTCGTAATCAAGTTCTATCAACATTTTTAATACAAATACTCAATACTTTCAATGATATTGAGCTGAATTTCGAACCTGCACTCACCAAAGACTTATAGATAACTCAAATACAATACAAATATAAGTTCTTAAACTGTAAATAATTATATATTTTCTTCTGTTTAAAAACTTGTCGATTCTGATCGTTCAGTTCAAAGTCAAGTAACAGAAGTAAAAGTTTTTAATTAAAAGAAACATAAAATGAGAGTAAATATTAAGAAATAGACATAAATTTATGTCCATTTGATACAAGATTTGGTGCAAAAGTTTTTATTAAATATAAATAATTACTTCAAAAATGAGTTTAAGCATGGATTGAAAACTGATAAAAAGTTTTCATAAGTTTTTTGGGGTCATTATTTATAGTGAGAAGACTTAATAATATTATAATAAATGGAAATATATTTTAGCTGAGATCGTAACCTTTTCTACGACTAATTAATTGTTAGATTAGAGTGAAGACTAAAAGTGTTTTCAAAAATGCTACTCTTTTGGACTACATTATTTAATCAGACTTTTATTTCTGATTATTTATTTTTAATACTATTTTTTTCAACTTATAGTTAGTGCCATATATTAGTCTATTATTACAGTTTTCTCTTTTCATTGATTATTACAATAGTTTAGACTCCATTTGGAGACCAGATCATCACATCAAAGATATGTTCAAAAATTTGGTCTAATTTTAGGCCTATTTATTGAATGAGTCGCAAAAATATTAATTTTATTTGTAGTATAATTAGTAATAAAGAACTAATTGTTTTTATTCTCTCAATTTGTGAGCAATTATTCTCTAAATGTGTTCAAGTATTTGCAACAGTATTATTATCTTCAACTATTTTTCAAATAATAGATAACTGAATAAAATATTTAACTATAAAATTTGTGTCTTATTGTCCAAATGTTGTACTTCTTCACGAATACATTTTTGTCAAAAAAACAAATTAAAAGTAATAATAAATAACAATGAAAAGTAGTTATTACCAGAGGACCAAAGATTGGCTCATATGTAAAGAAATGGTTGACATTAGGTTGCTTAGACTTATAACAGCTAGGGCTGGGCCGGTGCCAGAAAAAGTAGTTACCCATTACTTTACCCAAAGTAGTCAGTAGTCATGACTACTTTCCTGACTACGATTACATTAATGAGTAGTCACGATAGTCACGGGTGTTTTCAGGTTTTTCAAAATGACTCAATTATTCATTGAATATGAGTATTTATTTAAATTGACTCACTAGAAAATGTAAAAGAAGCAATTTAATAAGATTTGTAAAATAATTGACAAGTTTTCATTAATGAAATATTACAAATAAGATTTTTAAGGAATCACTTATTAAGTAACTGACAACATTTATGATGAGAATAGTAATTACTAATTGCAAAATTTTTAATAATGAGTTTTACTATGACACGAATTTCAATTTTTAATTAACGTAATCTTTATTCATTGATAAGAAAATTAGTTATTTGCCGCGTTCATCATTGGAACTTATACGATAATCATCATAAGTATAGCCACCTTTATAAAAGTAGTCGTGACTACTCGTGATTACTTATGAGTAACCGTCAATGAATAAGTAATCGTTAATGAGTGACTACCGAGTATTTCATAAAGTTGGTAGTCAGTAGTCGAGTAGTCAGTAGTTACCCGACTACTAACCGACTACTCAAGGTAGTTGGCACAGCCCTAATAACAGCTAATATTATTTTCCTTTGTCTATTTTAGCGTTTTTCTAAATGGAAACCAGAGTTCAGTAATTTTTGTTTGATGTTCAGATTTGTGAAAAATTGCTTAACTGCCTTCACTTCTAATAAAAAGCTAAAGATTGTGCACTTTCATACACTTTTTATCCATAAGCTACTGATTTTAATGAACTAATTATTTGGTAAAATTGTATGTTTTAAAGATAAACTTTACCCTTATATGAAACTTAAATTTAATTTAAATTGAGGTCATATTCGTTGAATCAAGTTCTCAAATCTTTATTTAAAATTTGCCAAACTTTGAAGCGACCAGAAAAATATATTTAAAAGTACTAAATAGAACTTAAACCGATTTTGTGGCTCACGTTAATAATGAATAACTAACTCCTAGAATAGCATTAGAAACTTGGCTTACAATTAATGCTTAAATTCATATTTGAGTCATTGACTCTTTCTAGTATTGACCATGGATTTACTTACATCTAGCTTTGAGAGATATTTGTCATTTAATTCTGTTGACATAATTTTCGGTAACTATCAGTGACTTAATATTGCAAATACTATTTAAGTGACTCGATTGCCAGAATTTAATTCTCATTTAGATACTTAAGCCCCTTTATTAACCATAGATTTTTCAGTTGAAATGTTGTTAGTTTATATCTTAAAATACTAAACTTTAATCAATATTATGAATGAATTTGGAACAAACCTCAAAGTTGGAACAGCA
This sequence comes from Archegozetes longisetosus, assembly GCA_018873245.2. Classification (NCBI taxonomy): domain Eukaryota; kingdom Metazoa; phylum Arthropoda; class Arachnida; order Sarcoptiformes; family Trhypochthoniidae; genus Archegozetes; species Archegozetes longisetosus. The sequence continues at coordinate 1,415,745 of JAEMBT020000004.1, read as the reverse complement.
TTTAATTGAATCCAATGAATAAAATTTGTAACTCTCGCATTAATTCCAAAATATCTTTTACGACTACAGTCTCGAAGAAAGTACCAACCAATTGTTTATTATGATCGAATAATGGTCCACCAGAATCAACTTTCAAAAAGAATTCAAAATAAGTGAACTTACCTGACCTAGGGAACAAAGGCTTCTCTCAATAAAAGTTACATCATAAGCTAAGTCCTTATTCTAAAAACTTATTTTTAGATTTTCAAATACTTCGACATACATTATACTCAACTTTACAACTTTCTGATCTAACGACATTAGAAATGATAGAACTACTGCCATACTATGATTGACACAGTGCGTGCAACAATAGTTACCGTAACTTTGAGTAGATTTGGCGAAACAGATTCGCTTTCAAATATGGTCCTTTAATTGGCAATCGTCTTCTTAAATACTAGCTCTAGTTCTGAATTTTGAGCAGGTAGTGAAACTGCTCTCACTTGTTCTCTACTCATATTTAATTAAGATTTCATTGTGCTGAAGTATTGTGATATCATCATTGAGTGTCAATTGACTATAAGTACCGTGGAATTTGACTCGTAAAACATCAACAATAGTACCACCACTTCGATATTTTAAAGAATTGTATCAGAACTGCACTGAAGAGGCAGGAGTTCAATTAAAGCAAAATGTGAATTAGTCTCCACTTAAATTAAGTAGGCTTTAAATTTTCACTAAAGTACTGTTGTAAATCGCGCTCATGTCCAGGTAGGGCTGCGCAAACTACCATGAGTAGTCGATTAGTAGTCGGGTAACTACTGACTACTCGACTACTGACTACCGACTTCATAAAATACCCGGTAGTCACTCATTAATGATTACTCATTCATTGGCGGTTACTCATAAGTAATCACAAGTAGTCGCGATTACTTATGTAAATGTTTATATGATAATTATCGTATAAGTCCCAATGATGAACACGGGAAACTAATTTTCTTATCAATCAAGATTACGTCAATTGAAAATTTAAACCTGGGTGATAGTAAAACTCATTATCAAAAATTTCACAATTAGTAATTACTTCTTAGAATCCTTAAAAATCTGATTTATAATATTTCATTAATGAAAATTATCAGGTATTTTACAAATTTTGTTATTAAACGGTCTTTTATATTTTCTAGTGAATAAAACTCAATAAATAAATACTTGCATTCAATGAGTTGTATGTAACTTTGAAAACCCGTTACTACCTGAAAATACCCATGACTACTCGTCAATAAATGATACTCGTAAATGTAATCATAGTCAGGAAAGTAGTCACGACTACTGACTACTTTTGGTAAAGTAATGGGTGACTACTTTTTCTGGCACCGGCCCAGCCCTATGTCCAGGAATTGACTTCAGACTGTAAGGCGTTTCATAAGTTCTACTACTGAGTTTCACCTTTTAAAGAGTGTTCTCTAAAAATATTGATACATACATTATATTATTAAAATTCTTCAGTCTCACGAAACAATCGTAAGTTTATTTCCTACACTAGGGATGTCGAGTGCTCGTGGAATCAAGAATCAGGATACTATTTTTTAGGAACAACATTTCAGCCTGTTCAAAGCAATCACGAAAGAAAAATGTGGTATAATAGCCCAATTTTCTATAATTCATTAGAATGAGTCAATTCCTAAGGCATTTGATATCATTTATATAGTTAAATGTGGAATATATGAGCCATTGTTAAAATTGAATGATCTGTTCAAATCAATTATAAAATAATAATGGATTGGTTGGCTTTTCGGCTAAACACCTTCTCTGGTATTTGGGTCTTAAAGCTTCTGGGAGCCAGAGACCATTCATTCTTATAAATATTTATCGTATGGAATTGAACGCCGAACTGTTTCAGAAGCAGACAACAGTAAAGTTATGATCAAAACTCTATTCATGATAAACTTCTGATTATTTATGTCTGAAATACTCTTAATGTAGGATGAATATAAATTAACTTTTATAACTCACACACAAACGGATCTTTTCTCATGCTAGTTATCTCATGAATGTTTGGCTAATAAATTTAATCCAGATTTTTGGCGGAATATTATCTGTAGTAAATAAAAGTTGCATCTTTCTTATCATAATTGCATCGCACGAGCTTCTAATCTAATGAGTATTGTTTTACAGTTTCTGTGACTACTTTATTATTTACTTTTATTTTATTGTATTATAAGTTCTCGTTAGACTCAAATTTAATTAAGATTTGAACTCTTTATCAACACTTAGATGACTATTGAACCCGACTTAATAGAATTTGATCGCTGTTTTAGACTTTTGCTCGAAAAAATACACTTTTGAAGTCTATCTGTCGTACTCTGAAACAGTACCTCGAGTAAAGCATTAAGCATAAACTAAATAGAGGCCAACCTACACACGACAGATAGCACTCAGATATTCCATGGTGAGAGAGTTTGCTATAAATATAATTGGAGTTCTCTTTGAGTACCAAATTGTCCCCCTAGATGCTTTTTGAGTGCCAACTAACCGTTAAATATTCTCCCAGAACACGGCCGTATGTTTTAAAAAGGCTTAAGGTTTGAATAAAGACTGCGAACTTTGCTCATTGAGCCCTCAAGTTCTTGACTCACATTTGATGAAAACTGATTCAAGAACTTGATTCAAAGTTTGTACTTTTAAACATGAGAACTAATCACTTTTTAGTTGATGAACTTTTTCTTATTAATAAACTGATAAATATGATAAACCAATAAACTAACCGTTTTGACAAATCTTATGGACTAAGCTAAATTATGAATCTAACTTGTCAATAGCCTCCAGGTTCACGCACTTAATCAACTATTTTCTATCAAGTCTATCGTAAAGGATTATCAGATTGTAGCTGCCGGGTTTTATATATCAGCCGAATTTCTAAATATGACAAGCTCTCAAACCTTGTATAACGACATTAATTCCAACTCAGATGATGATTTTTGAACTTACCAACAAATTACCAACCATTAATTATAAATAAACTTTAAAATATTAATTTTTGAAAGTTTTCCGATTATTAGTTGGTTTGCAATTGAGTTTGCCACCGCCAACTGGTAGAAGGTCGAGTTGGGTCAAATCGGTGGCAATTGGAAGCGCTCTGGAATAGATTTCGAACAACACTATTATTATTCCAATCAACCAGCACCTAATGGCATTTCTGAGATGTCACAATTAAATTACAGTTAAGAGTAAATCCAGAGCTGTTCAAGCGAGTGAGTCACTGGAAGCTCATGTATTTCTCTGTTTGTTTGCATACTTCTATTATGTCTGTTGTAATTTATGTTTTGAGGAGTTATTGAGAGGAGATTGCAAGGGAAAGTAGTCGTAAAATATGAGCGTATTGGTGAAATTGTCATTGATCAGTAAGTTTAATGAAGCTTTCTTGAAATTCATGCATATAGTAACACTGAAAGAGAATGCAGAATAAAGTAAAATTGAAAAATGTCATCTCTTTGACTAAAACTGAACCATTTTCAAAGTTCGAAAAAATTCAGATAGGAAAGTATAACGTTGTAATCTGCACATTTATACTGGAAAAGTCAGAAATAATAACTATGTATTTGAAGCATAACAAATCTCTAAGTAGCTCGTTGATTGGTCATTCAATTGTATTTCACATAATGATTCAGCCCAAAGTATATTTCAGAATGCGATAACTTTTCACTTATGACTGTATTAATAAATAAGTTTAGTTAATATTGATATAAACTCTAAATGCAACGAATTCAACTTATTTTGATACAAAATAGCTCCTATAAGGCATTTGAAATTAATATTGAATTGTATTCTCCCCTTATGAGTAGATATTTGTGACTTGTTCGCACATCAATTTTCTACAATATATAATGGAACCTCTTATCACTATGATTTTTTCAGTGTTAACTTATTCAAATTTCAAAAGCCGAGACTTTCGAGCCTTGATCGAGCGTATCAATCAAATTCAAGAGTTGCAACTCTTGGCAATACCCGCCAGTAATCAAAAACCTATTTTTGATTAATGAGTACTCACTTGATTGCAATAAATTATGTTTTATTGAAATTTGAAAACTAAATCATTTATGAAATGATGAGTGACATTAAAAATAGAATATTTACATATCTCAATTTTTAACATTTTAATTTTTAAACCTAAAAAGTAAGAAAATCAGATGTCTGATTTTGAATTTAAATCATAGATAGTTGCAAATAAATGTAATAAATATTTAGAAGAGACGTAAGGTTTGATGAAGACTAGAATTCATTAGACTTATGCCGTATTCGCGTTAATCCATTCGATGAACGAAGCAGTTCTGGCATAAACTCCAGGATAATTAGGACGAGCGCATCCATAACCCCAGGAGACAATACCGACCAACACACCGTTGTCAGTTAATGGTCCTCCAGAATCGCCCTATTATTAAGATTATGAAAAAGCTCGATTATGGCTGATCAGAAAAAATGACAACTCATCGTGTATCAAAAAACCATTTAATCTTTTATTCCAAAAATTTTATTTACCTGACACGCGTCTTTGCCACCAGATGTCTCGCCGGCACAAATCATTCGGTCGGTAATGGAACTGGAACCATAAGCAGAGCGACAGTTAGCTCTCGAAACAATTGGTACTTCAACTTTGAGCAAAGTAGTCGAAGTACTACCGCCTTCAGAAGTAGTTCCCCACCCAGCACACAAAACTTTATTTCCTTCCGCAGGATCTGATCCAGAACTTGGCAAAGCAACTGGTTGGGCTTGTTGTTGACCTAAGGTCATAGGTTCCGCTAATTCAATGATACCGACATCATAGTCGATAGTCGATGAACTGTAACTCGGATGAATAGTTAATTTAGTCGCTTTAATAGTCGCTCCACTACCAGAGTTAAGGGTATTATAACGAACAGAGACTGAATTTACATTTTGTCTATAAGAGTAAAAAATAGTTTTCATAAGTCTCCATTCAAAAATACCAGTTTCAGTACATCAATTAGAAAAGGTTTACCCCTGAAGACAATGAGCAGCAGTAATGATATATCTTTCGTTAAAAATAGAACCACCACAGAAGTGATAGGATGTTCTCAATGATACAATCCATGGGAATTCACCCGAAGCGGCCGCTGAACCACCAACAATTCTGGTAATATTTGAAGTTTCGTCGAGTGGTGAATACCATCTGTTAAAGTTGTTACGTAAAGCTTCCGGGAGTGGAAGACCACCGAATCTCACGTAAACATCATACGGAATTGGTCGGCGTAGTGCTTCAGAAGAAGCGAATAGTAAAGCTATGATTGCCAGTACTTCCATTGTAGACTTCTTAATAGTTAGCTAACTATTTTCTAAGACTCCAATGTGAAACTGGCTCTTCAATTGATTTTTATTCATATTTATACACTTCTCATACACGGATTTTCTTCTTAAATAATATCATTGAATATTTCGGATAATAGATTATGCACTCAAGTTTCATAAATCAATTTTTTATAGTTTGTTAGAAGCCTAATTTTTGGTGAGGGTATCACTCTAGAGCATTATCATATTGACTATTAGAGTAAATGTAATTTGAAGGAACTAATTAAGTGCCTGACAATAAAACTGTAAATTTAGTCGATTTAAACAAAGTCATTAAAATGTCATAAAGAAGGAATTGAAGAAGAAAGTGTTACACTACAAAAATGCGTATTAGATCTTTCTTCTTACAATAAAGTCTGCGGAAATCTTTTGCATTATATATTACTTATGCGATTAGATTATTAGATTGTAGAAAACTAGTTTACGCGTTAACATATGATTGCCATACCTAAAAGAATAGACTGAAAAATCCGAGCAATTTTTATCGTCCCACAATCTGTGATCAAATAAGATGTGATTTCTCTCGTTTTTATTGAACGCTTGATAAAATTTAACAAATTTATTGTTTTCCTCCATTTATTTCTTTGTAAAGTATTTGAAAAGTAGTTTAAATAAATTCTGATCACTTATTTCTGATAAAAATTCAATAAAACTAAAATATCTCAAAAAATTTTGATTCTGCCAAGTTTCTTTTATACTTTCTAAATTTTACAGTATATTCAAATAGTATCTACCGGTATTATGAGAAATTCTTTTTTTCAGCCACTTTGGCTAAAATATGACGGTCAGTATAGTATATCCCAATAATAATGAACGAATTGTTTCAGTCAAATGCGCTCACTATAACATAAATTCACCATAAACATTGCCACTGAGAATATGAATTACAAAATTGAAATTCAAAATATTAGCTCGATCAAAGCTGTATGAAGTCTAAAATCAAGCAAATTTAGATCATGTTCAACCCTAAAACCTATAATTCTTATAGTCTTTGGTAAATCTTTGATGATTTTCTACGAATTTCAGAAGAGTTCACTATGAACATAGCACTTATACTATGTGCGCGCTCACATAATTAACAATAACTGAGTTTTCACTGCGAGCGAGTTTAATACAGCCATACTTTTTAATATGACCTCAATGGGATGAGTACTTTGTAGGGAGCAATGTATTCAGTGTTAGAAAAAATTCACTATAAGTGGTATCGTTATATTATATAGCCTATATTTATAATAGTTGATAATTTTTAAAAAGATTCTCTTCCAGTTTTAGCAGAAGTGAATCAAGCAATCCTAACATTGATTCCTAATCAAATATACGCTTATACTAGCGGCATGGGTAAGGATCAAGGTAACTTGTTCGAATTTGAGGAAAGGCTGACTCATTTATGAGTAGAGACTCCAGAATAGGGATCACCCTATTTTTGTTTATGTCATGGAATCATTGGGAATAGACGTCAAGACGCCCAGTGAGTATATAGTTATCGGAAAAAGCATTTTGAAAGTTCTCGTTTTTCCTTATTTTCAAGTTTTAGTCTTATATTCCCTATTATCATATTTAAGTCTCTATTTCACTATTTTAATAAAAAAAACGAGTTTTAACCAAAACTTTCACTCAGATTATGAGATTTTTCCAAAGAAATTTCAATAGTATTAAGTTATGATAAAATGTCTCTCTCAAGCGACAAAACTTTATACGTTAGATTGGTAATTAGACTCATGAAATTTCATACTGATTAAATTTAATTCTTGTTTTTTATAATACTGAACGTATTATTACAACTCAAAAAAATTGTACTCCTCTTGAGTAGTATTAAAATACTCACTCTTATTGTTCCTATTTTGTATCCCTAATTTGACCGTTTTAAATCCCTATTACCTCTCTTTTTGCCAGCTTTTTAATCTCTATTCTGGAGTTTTAGTTATTACCCATTTCATTGAAATTAGAGATCTGATAATTTTGCTAAATTTTCAGTTTACGTGCGAAAGAATTTCTAAAATCAAAATACAACAGCATATGAATGTACTCTAAAGTTATTGAGCTTCTAGCCATCTATCACTGCTTCAGCGAAGTTACGGAAAAACTTTAACAGTTATCTGTAGGCGTATCGCGTCAAAATAATGCCACAAAAATAACGGCAGCAAAAATAGCTCAATCAAATAGTACTTGAATATAATTTGTACATGAGTATGAACTCCTAATTTATTGAAAGATATAAAATTATCAAAAAAATTAATTTTTAGCATAAATATATAAAAATAATGAGTATTATTAATACAATTTAAATTTGTAGGTTAAAAGTATGTGAAATTTCTCGTGTAATATAAATTAATACTAATATTACAGGCAATACGTCTCATTAAAAACGATTTAAAAATACTATAGAAGTTGTTATTATTGGTGTATCATTTTCTTTAGTGTAATTTTATATTGGCTTTATTTTGACTTGGCATTATTCTTGTTAGCGTTATTTTGCCACGTTATTTTGACGCTATACCATGTATAGGCTCAAATCCCATCCTGTTCTAACTTTGCTCGAAATTTAGTACTTTTACTGGTTTCTCCAAGAAAATCTAGCGGTGCATATTCTGAAAAATTTTAAATACTAGAATTAATTTTACTCAAGTGAACAACTAGATAACAAAAAAATCATTTCTATCATTGCAATAAATCCAAAAGAAACTCACTTAAAGATTTGCTTAGCGTTAATCAATATGTAATAATATTTTGAATAAAAAATACAAGCTTATAAATTTGAATCTACATATTTGATAACTTAATTGCTATTTACTTTCTCATTCAAATATATTCTAATTTCAATTATAAAATTAGAGCTAAAGTAAAGGTTAAAAACTAAATTCAAAGAAGTTAACATAGCTACAATCTTTTATTGTTCAGTCACTTAATTAATCATTTTAGATAATTGAAAAATGGTGTATGTCTTCTTAATTAAATTGGTTGAAACTTAGGAGAGGTCTGAGATGAAAAAGCTTTGATTGACCATAAGTATGACAAGTTGTAAATAGGAATAAAATAAAGGTCTCATCCAAGTGTAAGCTCGTCAGTCGAGATTGTGTCAAACCAGATAAAAGAAGATCAAAGCTCGACGTATCTTAAGATGAAGAAGCACCTTGAAGCCAAATGAGAGACACTCATTATGATCCACTATTAATCACTAAAATGAAATAATCTTTGTGAATCTTTCCTCATACTTGACGCTAAACTCTAAGGCCCGTATGCACAGTTGAGTTTTAGTTAAAACGGTTTTAAGTCTTAAGACGGTTTTCGCTAAAACGGTTTTAACTCAAAACTTAAAACTCATGCACAGACTGTAATAAAACTAGTTTTAGTAAAAACCGTTTTAAAACCAGAAAACCAGCAAACAAATGTAAACAAACGTTTGTTTATTCATTAAAAAAATTGAAAATGAATAAGAATAAACTGAATGAAAGTGATAATAATGTTCGGAGTCGTCAAAACAATTTTACTAATTATGAAATAAAATTACTTAGACAAATAATTGCCGACAAAAACAAACTCAAAATAATTGAGTGTAAAACGACTGATAAGTATACGAAACAACAAAAAGATAACGTTTGACAACAAATTAGTGACGAGTTTAGTCAGGACTTAAATACAAATAATAGAGACATCAAGTCTTTGAAATGCTTATGGAAACTATATAAATACGAATGTCGTGAGAATTGTAATAAAGAAAAATCAGAAATAAGACAAACTGGTGGCGGACCTCAACCCCAGAAAACCGATTCAATTGATAATTATATCAACAGTTTTATATTTACTGTTAAGATCTGCAGCTGAGATGTGAAACCGACCGGTGGCATAAAATCTTAAAACAATAGATAATTGAATTATTGGAGGTAATGAGTCTTTTCATTTTGACATTAATAAAAATCTGTATTAATTAGATTGAACAGTTCAATGAAACACTGTTTTGTAAGTCTATATCTTCTTATGAATGATATGTCATCACAACTATCAAATGGATTGAATCTGTCTTTTAATACTCTTTGACGTTGAAAACTTTTATTCGTCGCTATTTCATAATTATCTAATTCTTCAATTTGAAATGATTGGTTCCTTTTTATATTTTTTTTGTAAAGTTTTGTTTATATTTACTTATTTTGTTGATCACTAAAACCGATTTAAAACTAGTAAAAGTGGCTTTAGTTTAAAACGGTTCTAAATTTTTACTGTGCACGAGTTTTAAAATGAGTTTTGGGTTTTAAGCCTGGTTTTAGCCTTAAAACCGTTTTAAAACACACTGTGCATACGGGCCTAAAAGCCTTAAACTTGATTTTTTGAAAAACTCGGTAGAAATACTAAATATTCAAACTGATAAAGCTTATAAAGAGTGCTCAGAAAGACTTGTCATCCTATCCACAAAGAAATAAAGCAAAATAGGCTTCATTTTTGAATTCTACACTAAAAAATGTTACATCGCAAGTGTTCTATGCCTGAAACAAATGTCTGAAAAAATAGAAAGATATATACTTATGTGTAAAGCATTAATGTCAAGTAATCGGCTGTACTGTAAAACCTGCATAGTGTTGACTCATTCAAAATTATTAAACTTTAACCTCAACTATCAATGACTTGAATAAATAGATAAGATTTAATAAAATACAAAACAATAGTTCATTAAGTATACTTTCACACTGTAAAAAAATTTTTAAACTTATAAGTTAACAAATTTGAACTTATAAGTAGTGATCAAAATATTAATCATTATAACTCAGATTATTTTTAGGGCTGTAGTACAGTTAATAAATGCTATCATCAAATGCTGTACATGAAAGTATATATTTTAACTTTTTCAGACATTTGTTTCAGACATAGTTCATGACGGGTCTGGTTCAAAATGCCGACAATTAAAATACCGCCGACAGTTCGTAATACCGATACCATAATACCAACAGGTCAAAATACCGACACGTTCACAATACCGACACGTTCATAATACCCACATAGTCATAGTGCTAACAGTTTGTAATACTGACAACTTATAAAATTAATAATTAATAAAAATTACTATAAATAATAATTTACAACCATTTTTGATAATATACACTATGTATTGACATCTTTGAACTCTTTGGTTTGTGAATAATTTAAATATATGAATACCAATACTATGTATTGCACGGGTTTAGGCCTTCAAAAGTTCATAGTAGTGAATATGAAAAGATATGAATAATGAGTGCATCAAATTATCAATATTATGCGTTTTCAGCATTTAGACCTTTCAGTATTATGAACGTGTCGGTATTATGAATGTGTCGGCATTATGAACATGTCGGCATTTTGACCTGTCGGTATTATGGTGTCGGTATTATGACCTGTCAGCATTTTGATCGGATCCCGTTCATGACATTTATGTTTGAGCTTTTGTCCCATTTTACCGAATAGGAATTTTGAGTCTAATCAATTTAAATGATTCCACAAGACGAACTATAAGGCATAGAGAATTCTGGACAACAGAACTGGGTTTCCCACTAAAGATTGAGTGAGAGTTGGCTGTTCTATCCAATCAACAGTATCAATGCGCTGCTATGTTCAACTTATTAAGATTTAGAACTACTTTTTATAATTGATTTACCGATAATGTTTATTTGCTGAAAGAAAGTTCTAAAATACAACACGAAACGAAAAATACTTAGAGTTTTGATGAATAATGAACAGATTGAATGGAAACTACCATATTTTTCACTCTAATGTATTTTTAAATATAGAATTTGAAAGTGAAATTTATTTGGTTGTCTACTAATGTTCTCTATAAGAGTAGGACGATAAGTCCTTCTGAAGTCTTGTAGGTAACTGTTTCAAATTTCATGCATAACTGTGCTAAACACTCATTGGTCTCTGAAGCTCAATAATTCAAGAGTGCACTTATATATTATTAAATAAGGTCTTGTTATATAGAAGATCCACCTAAAAAATTGTAGACAAACAAATTCACAATTAATTATGATAATAACTTATTTTTATTTTAACAAATAAAAATTTGGACAAGCAAACTCTAATACTGATAATTTTAAGTTTAATTCAATTCGGGTACCGGAGATATTCATAACTATAGATCAGGAAATTTAATTTTAGATATCTTTGAAAATTAATTAAGTGAATTTTGAAAACTTCAATCAAAGATCAATAAACTTTACAGTCTATTATGAAGCAGCATTCGAAGTGATCCAAGAGACATAGTTGCCAACTCTGGTGTAAACTCCAGCGTAACCTGGACGAGCACAGCCTCTGCCCCACGAGACAACACCAACCAATGTACTACCGGAAACTAACGGTCCTCCAGAATCGCCCTATTGATAAATTGAAAATGATCAAATTATGACTCAATAAAAACAGAATTGACTTTTTAGAAATTTCACAAAGATTAATTATATTCTTTTTAATAGGGAGCTGTAGTTTAAGAATTTCTTAAAATTGAGGTAAGGATCATAGATTTTCTGTAGAAGCCAGAAATTTTTATAGAATTTTTATTATAAAAACTTCTATATTTACCTGACATGCGTCTTTGCCACCGGCAGTCTCACCAGCACATATCATATTAGTAGTGATAGAACTGCTACCATACTGTGATTGACAAGTAGATCTGGCAACAATAGGAACAGTCACTTTCTTCAAATTAGATGGAAGACTGCCACCTTCAGAAGTGGTTCCCCAACCAGCGCACGTAACGCTGGTTCCGGCTGCAGGATCGCTACCAGAAGCTGGCAAAGAGACTGCTTTAACTGTTCCAGTCAAAGATAAAGCAGTGCTTGTTTGGAGTACAGCGATATCGTTGTTGATTGTAGCAGAGTTATAACTTCCATGAACAACAATTCTCGATATACTGACAAGAGTACCACCACTTGCATGGTATATCGAATTGTAACGGATCTGAACAGAAGAAGCTGAAACCCTGTTGGACAAATTTTTGCGGATTAGAATTCTAGTATAGTTAAGCTTTTTTCAATATGGATAGAATTGAGATTAGTCTAAAATATTGAAGTTTAAACTCGAACTAAAATTAGACACTTAATCGTTTGAAAATATTGACATTGGTAATAAAATCTTAGTTAATTGCTAGTCCTATAAAAGTTTTTACACATTATTTCGAGTTTTCCTCAGTATATCCAAACGCTTTCAATTTAGTTCCTTTTAATATTTATAAGTTAGTTATTTATAAGTTTGACATGACTTTAAGAGAGTTTTTGGTACACTGAGTAAAAGTCGAAATGATGTACAAAAACATTTACTGGATCGAAATTCGACCATACATCATAGAAGATAATTGATAATTGTGAAAGTAAAACTTTTACCCATCAACACAATGAGCAGCTGTTACAATAGTTCTTGCATTATAGATCGAACCTCCGCAGAAATGAGATGTTCTTCTTAATGATACAATCCACGGCGCGTCACTCAAAGCAGCATCTGTTCCGCCAACAATTCTTCCTGTGCTGTTAGCATCGGTATCGAAGTCAGGCATGTACCATTTCTGGCCATCGTGTCTTAAAGCTTCAGGGAGTGGAAGGCCACCCATTTTAACGTATACTTCGTAAGGAATTGGTCGGCGAACTGCTTCAGAAGCAGCCAATAGTAATGCGAAGATCGCTAATACTTTCATTGTGGACTTCTTGCTAGTTAACTTTCTCTAGAAGACTCCAAACTTAAGCTGACTTCAATACTCGTAAATCCGTTTTTATATACCACTCAGAAACGGATCTTTTCTCACATGATATTTCAGCTGATAAACTGAACTTAACTTTTATTCTCCATACTCTTATATTTATTGTCTACAATCAATCAAAATTAAGTTTCACTTACATTTATTGCTTTTAAGTTCATAAATCTATTTTCGCAATTCATTTGATAACTTTTTTTGTTTTATGATTATTTTATTGCTCAAATTTTATAACAAATACCTTTTCGTATAAGTCAAGATTCAAAATATGGTAATTATATTTATATCTAGCTTTATGACACATATACTGATACTTATTAGATACTGTTACAGAAGATTTTCATCTTTACCTCAAAACTTTATATAAATGATAATTACTCAGTTTTATTGAAAAGTTTTAAATATAAGAACTCATGCAATGAATTTCGATTTGAAGAATCTATAAAATTAAATGAAAATTTCTCATATTTATTAATGTTTTTCAATCTATGCTTTATTTCCGAGTCAAATTTTTGGCTTTAATTTTATGCTTAATTTCTCGTTAGAATTACTGAAATTGTAAAACTTTTTTATTATGATTTATGGAATTGGTAATCAAGATATAGAAACTAATGAAAGGCTTGATTAATAATAAAACTGTAAGTTAAGCAGATTTGTGAACACGAAACGATTAAATTGTCATCAAATAGAATAAATTAGGAGATAAAATAAGATAAATTTAAAATGTGTGTTAAGGTCTTAATAAGATCGAATGAGCAAATGTTGTTTGGATTATATACTGCTTATGCGATTAGATTATCAAATCATAACTTAAATTATTTTCCGCAAATATATTTCGAGAAATATTCCCACATAAATTAAAAATAGTCCAATTTAAAGTTAGAATATTCTACGAAAAATTATTCATTTGAAACCAATGAATATGAGGATTTTTGATAAGAAAAGAGTTTATTATGCAAATAAGATTAATTTTTTGCTTTCAGGAACAATTCAATTATCAGACATGTTGATTAGAGTGAAGCAGCAAAACTATCACTAAATCAAAGTTTAATTGTGGGGTGGGTGATAAAAATGAGATATATGATCAGAGTCATAAAAAACACGCTTAGAAAGCAACGGATCCTTTTCGAAGCTTTTCATATAAAAGCTGATTAAACCTTAACTGTTCTTCAGCTTCAGTTTGGAGTCTTCATAAGCAAGAAGTCCAATAATTAGCAAAATGAAAAACTTTGCAATTTTGAGTCTATTCTTAGGCCTAGTAGTGGCCGAACCGATTCTCCTACCGCATCCGAACCCATATCCAGTCGACTCGAATGGTCATTCAAAGATCGGCGCGCTTCGTCCGCGAAAACCGATCGAACGATTAAATCTATCACTCAATTCAACCAATCGTATCGTTGGTGGAGAACTTGCAGCGGCTGGCGATGCTCCTCATCAAGTGTCTCTCCAGAGAACATCCCATTCTTGTGGTGCATCTATTATTAGTTCTACTTGGCTTGTGACTGCGGCTCATTGTATCGATGGGTGAATATACTTTTTAAATTAAGTACCAATTGAAATATCCATTGGTAGAATGTTTTAGGAATTATTTAAATTTTTAAAAACCTGCTTTCTACCAAACTCTGTTGTTAAGTCATCAGAAAAACCAGTCTTTCAATTCATGTCCAAATCTTTAAGAACCAATTTTAAAGTGGTTATCCCTTCAGCTAGACAATAAAGCAGTTACTGAGATTTTGTCTAATTATCTGCAATGTTACAGAATTTACTCATTTTATTAGTTCGCTCAGTGCATTTATTAAATCATCTTTTATTCTTTTCGAATCAACCTATTCTTATCAAAAATGGAATCTAACCTAACCTTATCCAACATACTTGTAATTTAAACAGAGTATCAAATCCAGGCTCGTTATACATCCGATATGGTTCACTGAAACACGCAAGTGGAGGTACTAGAGTTCCGCTCACTAGGATCATAAAACACCCATCATATGACAGTTGGACAATCGATAATGACGTCGCTGTGCTTCAAGTCGGAAGCGATATTCCATTAGGCTCAAATTTGATTAACTCTATCCAACTGGTGGACCAAGGTAGTGACCCGGCAGATGGTACAGTAGTTGTGGTAACAGGGTGGGGAACCACTTCTGAAAGTGGTAGTATCCCGGCTGATTTGAGAAAGGTATCCGTACCCATTGTTTCACGAGAAAGATGTAATGCAGCCTATGGAAGTTCTGGTTATACAATAACTCAGGCAATGATCTGTGCCGCTGCTGACGGAGGAGGAAAGGATGCGTGTCAAGTATGATAAATTAGGTTGCCGGGCCTACTGCGAGCCAATCTTGGAATTTCTGAGAATTTCAGAAAAAGATTTGACTTTGGACAGTTTTCGAGATTTTGAGTTAATTGAAATTTGAAAAGATTGAAATTCCAGGACGAACCAAAAGTCCAGGCGATCTGAATGATAGAATTATTTGACTTTTAAATAAAAAGGCACAACTTCGTGCTTAATGCAAAATTAAATGAGTCTTTTGTCAAGATAGTTTTTAAGTTTGACATTTTCTTATGATGATAGGGAGACTCTGGTGGACCGCTTGTTACTCCTGATGGCAAACTGGCTGGAGCTGTTTCTTGGGGCATAGGATGTGCTCGCCCTGCTTACCCTGGTGTCTACACAAATCTCGGCCAATTCAGAGATTGGATTCGCCAAAATTCTGGTGTTTAAATTATTTAAAATTTATTCGGGTAATCTTAAAGTTCTTATTAAAATTTTCAAAATAAATGTTCTGTCATGTTTTGAATAAAACCGAAACTACTGTCAGAATTGCGTTTAAAATAAAATTTGTCATGTATTAAAAACTCGGTTTCAGTTATTGCAAAAATTTTATGTTTAAAAGTTTTACGAAAAATAAAGTTTGTGAACATACTAATCAATGAACTCTATTCTTGCTAGATCCAAGTCTAAATCTCAACATTTTTTATAATGTACTGTAAAATAACATATTTTTAAGGAATCTTATAGGGTTAGGTTTTAAACTTTCACTTTATTATAAGCAGAGTTCGGCAAAATAGTTGATTAATATAATTGCGAAACAAACCCTAATATTGAACTTGGAATTTTATTATATTAATAAAAACCTGATCCAATAATTAGAGTATTGTCAAATCCATTGTTTTGAAACATCTTCTAGTACGTGATTTATGTTTCAATACACATATTTATCTTATTGAAATATGAATCATATATTAAAAGTCAATATTTTATAGTAAAATTCATGGTACAATGTTAGGGTTTGTTTCACAATTATATTGATCAACTATTTTTCAGCTATTTTGCCGAACTCTGATTATAGAGTATCTCAAATTGCGCTCCAAAAATTCTGCATATATATACGATGTCGCAGATTAATTCAATTCATTTAAGGACAGAGGGTCATTTATAATTTTTATAAATGTAATATCATAATTATTAAGTAAACTGTTATATAAAAGGGTACCAAAATTTTTCACAGAGATATGAATGTTTTAGTACAAAGTATTAAAGAATCGAGAAATTTCTAAGCTCCACTCTGTTGAATGGTTTGTAATGATTTTCGACGCATAATCCGTGTCGTTACATTTTTAAAGGTACTAAATTGCTTGACTCGATAACAGTTTCTCAAATATTCGTAAAACTATTGAATCTGTGGTGCTCAACCATAATGAAGAGATGTGTTCGCTTATGATTGGCTAATAATCCGTAACTATAGAGACAAGTATTAAAATGAATATTATCCTAAGCGAAAAGGTATGGAAAACACTAATAGAAAACACAAACGAATGGCCGCACTTTTCATTCAATTATAAAAACACATTCTTTTAGTGCAAAAATATTTAACAAATCATTTAAAAATTACTAACGACATAACTTTAGCTAATTATAAAAGTGTTTTTCAAGTATTTGTTAAAATTGTTTTTGATTTTTATAATTGAAAAACAATTTATATAATAAAAAATAAAATGAATTCTTATGTGATATTAGTTTTGATTGTATTTTCGGCAAATTTGATATCAAGTGATGACTCGATTGGTGACAAAACTGACGAGGTCCAAGACAAATTAGAAGACAATTCTGAACACATCTTATACTCCACACCAAATATCGATAATTATTATATTTATGAACACTTTGACGAACAATTACAGTTCAGTCAGCGATGGATTAAATCTGAGACTTCGAAACAAGACTCTCAAGAACTCAAATACGACGGTGAATGGGCTCTAACACAGACTCAACAGTCTATTAAAGGTCTTAATTATCATTATTTTTAAGTTACTGTATTTTTATTGCTGATATTATTTTAAGTTTAAGACTTAGTCATTTTTGAGCCCGTGTTTCTTTTCCTGTGGTTCTTTTTATCTTATTAGTATATTGTTTGCGCGATCTTTTACTGTTTCGCATTTTTGTCAATTAGTTTTTGGTCATTTAACAGTTTTTGAATCTGTTTTGAGCTTAGAAATGCATTCTTATTTTGCGGTTTTTGTGCCGGTTTTCGCGTGGTCACCTGTTTATCTTAGTACTATTGATCCTGCCTCTATTTTTTCAGTCCTTACTTTTTAGTTTACTCAGTTAATACAATATTTTCTAGTATTCCTTTCCCAAAAGTTGTGCTTTGCATCTATTATCTAAAGTATTCATTTTTGATTTTTGACTTGACTTTAAGTCTAAAACTAAACTGACTTACTGAAAACTTGTTTTCAAACTAAATAACATTTTATCTATAGTTTATTTTGGACAATAAGGAAAGGTATAAAGAAAATTGACAAAACGATATGTATTTCAAATGAATCCCTTTTCCCCGGTTAGTGTTTGAGGTCTCAACAAATTAATGATTAAGTATTGAGTAGAAAAGTGAACAAAGTTTGAGTGTTCACCTAAAATATTTTTCGCTTGTATTTAGTATTAAAACTTTGGTTTCAATTTGTATTCAAGTCTAATTAACTGCTAATTAATATATTTTTAAACTGCTACTACTATCCAATGAACTAATATGACTTGAATATGATCTCATCACAAGATTGAAAAAAATTAGATCTATTTCTGTACTAATTGTTGGCATTATTTCAATAGTTGTTATACTCCTTAAAAAACTTATCATTCGCTTATTCACAAAACTATATATAAATTGAAACTAAGAGTTATTCAGACAAGACTTTTGACCTTTTATTGACCTCATTATTAGATAAATAAAGTAAAAAATGACAATTTTCACTATGAACTAAAAATTTTCCTTAAATGCTTAATTTTGCTAAAAACTTATTCTGCTTTCAATGCAAAAAATGATTGAATCGCGTGTTTCAAGTCATAAGTAGTGAAATATCAATTTTTATTGCGAAACAAATTGAAATTTTCTTTAAAGAAAAGTTTCAAACAAAAGTTTTGGGTCTTATTTTGGGCTAAAGTTTACTTAAGTTATTGACTTTCACTTTGATTGTGTCGACAGAAATAGTTTCTAATTTGTTTTCTTTCGCTTTTAAAGTTCATTAAAGTCAACAATTTTTTTCTCTCAAATGACTCGCAAATAAAAACTATTATTTGAGTGTATTTTTAGAGATGTGTTTTTCTCAAATCTCGTAATTATATTTAAGTTATAATATTTTTACTCTTTTTCACGTGTTATCTGTTCGTAAAACGATTAACTATTTGAGAAAAGAGTTGTTCACTTGAAAAATATTGAATCGATTAATTGAAAGTAGTTGCGATCATTTTCTCAGCTCAACATCAAAATAGTTTACTCATTAAATTATAAGTCAAATATTTAATTTGACAATTGATTCTATATTTTCAACGTTTATTGACTTTGTGAAAAGTTGCTCAATAGACTAACTATCTAGTAGTCGGTAAAATTAAATGTTAATCGTTATCTTCTGTTATGTTCTTCAGGAGATTCATGTCTTATCGTGAAAAGTCGAGCAAAACATCACGCGATTAGCTCTAAACTGGACAAAGCATTCAAATTTGACGTCAAACCACTTGTTCTTCAATATGAGGTTAACTAAAAACAACTAAACTGCAAATCAAAACTTAATGACAATTGTTCAAATTTAAGGTCCAATTCCGTAACGGACAAGAATGTGGTGGCGCTTACATCAAGTTATTGTCTTCTCCTTCTGGCGATTTGAAGCAATTGAATGACAAGAGTCAGTATTCGATTATGTTTGGACCCGATAAGTGTGGAAACGAGATGAAATTACATTTTATCTTCCAACACAAGAACCCGAAAAACGGAACATTCTCTGAAAAGCATTGGAAAAAAGCCACCGCTGTTCCTAGAATTGATGAGGTTTTCAATGATTTCTCAATTTTTGTTCAATATTCAACTAATTCTCAGTTCTCCAGTCTATTTGATGAAGTCCTCAATTATCTTAACTCATTTTGAGTCAATTTTTACTTATTTCGCTATTATCGTATTCGATGAAATTTTCTTTATTTTGAATTAATTTGCTGTATATTATTGCTTTTGTTGATGTCTTCGATAATTTTGTATGTTATACTATTTTCAAGGTCTTCAAAGACAATCGTTGGCATCAATTGCGGCTTGAGATCAACCCCGACAACACTTATGAAGTGACTTTGGATAAGAGTTCGGTTGGAAAGGGATTACTACTCGAAGACTTTAATCCACCGGTGAATCCGCCTAAAGAGATTGACGATCCCGATGATACTAAACCTGAAGACTGGGACGAAAGAGAAAAGATACCAGATCCTGACGCAGGTTTGATAAACAGCTAAAAATAGCACAAAAACAATGAAACGAACCTAAAAAATTGTTTTCAATTCTTGAGTAGTGCTCAGTTTTGAAAATATGTGTAAAATTATTTGAAAAACTTAGTCCATTAGTAAGGCCTATTATCAAATATAACTATAAAATCAATTAAAAATAAGTTTAAAAAGATTGAAAAAATTTTCTCAACTCTTAACTGGAGTCGAATTTTAAAACAGCTTCAAAATCAATTAATAAATCATTTTCTATCCGTAGTGAAGCCTAAAGACTGGGATGAAAATGAACCGCGAAAAATACCCGATCCTTCTGCTAAAAAACCCGACGATTGGGACGAAGACGAACCGGAAATGATCCCCGACCCTGATGCTGTTCAACCGTCTGATTGGGACAACGAAATGGATGGCGAATGGGAAGCACCTCTCATTGCGAATCCGAAGTGCTCTAAATTGTCTGGATGTGGAAAATGGTCACAGCCCTTAATCGATAACCCGAAATATAAAGGCAAATGGAGAGCACCTCTTATTGATAACCCAGCTTACAAAGGAAAGTGGGCACCAAGGAAGATCAGAAACCCTGACTTTTATGAAGATTTACAGCCTTTTAGGACTCTTTTGCCCGTTGATGCTGGTATTGATTGATTTTTCTTGTTATAATTTTACTTATCTCATTTTACTCATACTTCCACTTTTTGTTAATCTCTTTCGCAAATTAAGTCAACTTGAATCGAAATTAGTTTTCAATCATATCAAATTTAACCAATCTTTGAAATGCTTCGAGAATCTGGAAATCTTTATTTTGACTAAAAAATCATTTGTAACAGGTCTTAAGCAAAAATCTAATCTCAAATCCAAGTAATCAATAATATGAAGCCTAAAATTTCTATAACTTACCGAACAATTCAAACAAGTCATTTAATATTACTAATGAATTAATTGAACTAATTTTCAGTTGCATTCGAGTTATGGACAATTTCAGATGGAATCGCATTCGACAACGTTTTAATAACCGATGACATCGATGTCGCGAAACACATCTCATCACTAACTTATCAAATAAAAAAAGAGATCAGTGATAGCGAAACGGATAACTTATTAGTCAAAGCTATTAAATACACAAATAAATATCCCTGGCTTTGGGCGGTCTATGTCTTAGCAGTCGGACTTCCAGTTGTTCTCTTTATTGCTTTTTGTTGTGTTTCTCCCGTCAAAAGAGTCGATACAACACAACAGACCGCTGGCACTGGCATTAGAGAGAGTACAAGTGATAGAAATGTTGCTCAAAAGAAAAAGACAGACGAACCTACACCTGATGACCAGCTTATCGAAGAAGATGAAGAAAAGGCATTTATTTTTGTCATTATTCTTTTATTTTTTTGTCGCATATCTGCGCGAAATATGTTTGAAATTGAGATAATTTTAGATTTTGCGTTGAAAACCTACCAATAAGTTATCGTTTATCAAATAATTAAGTCTTATTTTTACTGTTATATATTTTTTCTTATATTTTTCACTTAATTTTCGGCTCTATTATCTTAATTTCTTGAGATGTATATTTAATAGCCAAATTTTTTTATTACTAATTTGTTTCATTAATTCTATGAACCAATTATTGTCTAAAATCTGTTAATTATTTCCCAAAAGGCTGAAGACGTGGATGTTGAAGAAGTAGAAGAAGAAATCGAAGAAGAAGATGCAGAAAAAACAGAAGAGGAATCCGAAAAAGAAGAGGAAGAAGTAGCTCCAGTCCGTTCTTCACCACGTTTACGCAAAACTCGCGCCCGTAAAGAATAATTGAGAAAACTAGGTTTTAATTGAAAACAAAACTTTTTCAAATTGAAAACAACTTTTTGGATGCAAAACATGTCTCAGACAGTTAATTAACTGATTATTTCATATTTTCTCATCTGTGAAACCTTTTCTCACACTTTTTATTGTAATATAAATTGATTCTGACGTCAAATATGGCTTTCAACTTTATTCTGTTTTTTTTTGCATCCCCCTTTAGTCTCGAATCCTATATCTTCCATTTAGGAACTATTTAAGTCAAATTGTAGTCAAATTGATGTAACTTTTTTTAATTTTCTAATTCTTGATAGAAATTAAAGTTCTCATGTTTTTAGTCCAAAGGATTTTGTGAACAAAGTTTTCTTCTATTGAATCGTTGTCTTTTACTCAATTATGACAGAATTGATTTTGTTTTAATTATAATTTCAATGAGTTACAGTTTGTTCAACACTCTCAAACAGCAATTGTTTTTTATGTTTAGTTTGCATGACTTTTCATTAGTATTAACTTTAATTTAACATTCTTTTCCAATTTTGTGCCTTTTATTCATTATTTCGCTCTTAAATACATAAAGATTTCTGATTGTGTAACCGATCAACTAATTTAAATATTATTATATATACGGAAGTGTTGTAGGGTTTTACGAATTCAAATCATATATATATATATATATGAAAAATGTAACGAGCAATTGACATAAATTCTTATTGCTAGTCAAACAATAAATAATTAAATTTTCAAACAATAAAAAGTTTCGGAACTTGTCCAAATTTTCCTAAGCCGTCGATTGAAGAGTTTAAGATAAAACTTTTCAGTCAGTTCCTTTGTAGCCAAATTAAAGTAGCATCAAATTCAATTTTTAAAATTTGTTCATTCACTAAAAATAATAATTAGGGTTTTAAGCAATCAAACACTTAATTAGCTCTAAACTTTTTCTATGAAATCGATATTCAATTTTTGGTTTTGGGTGTTAATCTTAAACTAAATTCAAGTTTAAGGACCAGTTAATCTAATAAAGATAGAAATTTGATCCAAAAAATATGACCAAAAAAATGTTAGGTTAAAACTAGTAAAAGGTTTTCTGAAAGATGGAAAAATGACTACTTTGCAAACAATTGTCTCTCTTAATTCTTAAAGCTGATAGTTTTAGACCTCTAATTGAATGCTTTGATACAATTTGTTAGTTAAGAGACCCATTCATTTATAAGGACTACTGTTATTTTATTATACTTACTATCGCCCACTGGGCGTTCTAAAGTGATACATTCGCTATACGTGATGTGCCCGAGTCTAATATTGAACAATATAAGAAATGTCATAGGACCAAAGCCTGAATCTTCAGATTCTCTGCTTCCTCAACACTTTATCCGTTGGGCGCTCATCTTATCTTATAAAGTACTTAACTTATTCCTAAACTATCCTTTTAAACGCAAAATTTAGAATTAATTTGAAAAAATGAACTTCTGAAAAAACATTTTATTCATTATAATTAATATGAGTTTTCTATCAATTTTTTATACGATTTCTCTTTTATACATAAATGTTTTTGAATTTGAAATTACAAAAAAGCTTAAATTTTTTAATCAGCTCTTTGGTCAAAACAATCAAATTATTTATCTTATACTTAATGGAAGATTAATTAATAATGAATTTGACACTCAATTCGAACAATAAGAATGAAAAGAAAATAAAAAGTTTTACAACTCTTTAAGAACAGAAAAACCTTTTTTGTCTCACACAGTTCTGTTATAAACAAAAAATGACATCTAATGAATAGTTACTAAAAAAAGTTGATCAAACAATTTTTGTCTACCGATAATTTCTGCGGTTACTGGGGTTACTAAAAAAATAAGTAGAGTTTTCAATAATCAAACATCTAATTAACTCTAAATTTGTTTTCGGGTTGTTTGGGTTGTTAGGTATTGAAAAAATTGTTTCACTATTTGATCAACATTTATGTCTTACTTCTAGATCAATAACTTTTTCGTGTGCCAATTTTCTTGTAATATTTATTACAATTTGTTTGTGTAATTTTCTCAAATTTTTATCTATTTATTCTAAAACATATTTATCTTATTTATAGTTAATAAATAGGCAAAAGAGGTAGAACTCTATAATTAATATTTATATAATATTTATATATTTATAAGATTTTTGTATTCTTCGTATATAATATACTTAATTATATTGAATAATTACTTTACATTGTCTCAAATTTGAAGGATATGTCGTGTTTTATATTCAATTACTTAAACCTTAACTGTTCTCCAATTCAATGATTTACTATTCATTTCGATGTTCATAAAGGAAAGAAGTCCGCAAATTTAAAAAATGTTTTTGTCTCACTTCAACTCTAATTGAGATTTTCAGCAAGAATGACAACTTCAAAAGTTTTTCTTATTAGAAAAAAGTTGGTTTTCTCTCTTCAATCGCGATATCATATGAAATGAATTTTGAGTGTTTATGTAAAACTATATTCTTTTTAGAAATCCTTAATCGAAAAAATGAATAAAACTTAATAAAAGTATTTTGTAAAGCGTTTCACTCATTGTTTGATATGAACGACTTGTAAATCGGACGGCACTAAAAATGTCTATGAATTTATTACTAAGAAGTTGATTATAAGAATCGAATTGACTTGTATTTGAAGACTACCCAAATTTTCATCGAAGAAAACAAGTTCTTACTTTCTATCCTATGATATGCTTTAAAATTACTTTTTTAAACGATTACCGTTGAGAAAAAATATTTTTGGACTGAAATACTTGTCGGTAAAAGTTTTTAAATATTTTTTCTTATCATTATTTCGATTCAAGAAAATGATTGACTTATCTCTCAATACAAACAATTTGCATAAAAGAGCTTAAAGTTGATTTTAAACTAAAAGTTGTCTCTAAAACGTTTTATTACCCTATTCACATCAAAAGTTTTCATCTGTTCTGCAATTTTCTTATCGAAAAAACCTTAACAACAAAAAAATTGAAAATTTCTTATTTTGAGTTTAATCATATGAAACGACTAGCAATTAATTGTGTGTTTAATATATGTTTCGACCAAAAAAGTGTTTAAACGAATGGTTAATTAAAAAACTATATTTTAGCCCAACGACTGCTCAAAAAACATAAAAGTACTAAAATGTTCAGACGACCATCTCTTGCAAAGCCCTAAACTGACTGTTTCTCACATTCGCTATCATTCGCAACAATTTGCAACTTAAGTCCAGAATTTTTATCCGCGCTATTATTACTATCATTACAATGATCATCATTTTGTGTATCGTTTCTATCATTATCTCTAATATTATTAGTATTTCTATTATTGTTATCACTTCTTAGAGTTAGGTCTTGGGCCTCATCCATAACTCCGTCGTCTTCGTAGCCATCATCTTCGTCGAATTCTTCGTCTGCCATATCTCCCTCGCTATATCTCCGCGGAGAACCAGTCGGCGAGCCGTGCGGTGAACCCGAGGTGGTCGATAGAGGGCCAGCCAAATTGCGAAGGAATGACGGAAGTGCTGACTCGGATAATGCCTAACCATTAAGATTGTTATTCGATTAAGTATTTCTGGACAACTATTATTTTCACTTATAATGAAAATTATTCGGCTTCTACCTTTCGACATATTTATCTTTTTATTAGATTTTTATACCTAGTTCTTAATGAGTTTTTCTACAAATAGAGAACCCTGTTCCGTAATCCATGCTATTTGGTTATGAGAGTCTTGCAATAATGCAAATATTTCAAAAATTTGTTTTTTCACTTAAGTCTTATTAAGAAATTCAACTTTCATTGTAAGTTATGTTAATTAAAAATAGACTTCAATTATCAAAAAACTTTCTAGTGCTAAGAACTTGAAGAATATTCTGCAAGTGTGTCAAAATGAATTTGAGTATTTGCAAAAAAATATCCTCATGTTGTTCAGTAGGAGTCTATTGGTTTTCCGGTAATATTTGAAATGAATTTTGCAACTAGGTGTTCTCTTAGACTATCTTCCATCCATTTCTATCTTACACGAGTTTAATGAAATTATGAGTTGTATATTTTGATTAATTACCTGTAATGAAGCGTTTAGCGAATCCCCATAATTAATCGAAGCACTATTTGGAGCACTATTTGCTTGTCCACTTGTTAGTAGAGAACGATTGATGGGTTCTGTGTTTGACATTGAGATGGGTCTGATAGAAAAAAGAGAAAATATTCATCAATTATTAGATTTCATATTAAGTAGGATTTTATTTATAAGTGTTCTCAAAATAATAGGCAATAAGTTACGAAATGCTTTATTAGTGCATAAAAAAAGTCAGTCAAATAAGTAATAAAAAGAAATATTTAAAGCTATTAATGTGATTATAACTTAAATGACTTGTTATTAATGAGGCAAAACTATTATTATTGAGTTTTCGAAAAAGTATTTATTTAGCGAAAAAATATAAACGAATTTCTCTCTTATCTTAATATTTCATTTCTTTTTAAGTATTATTTCTCTGATTAACTACTTTTTCAATCTAATGACTGCTAATAAGTTATTAAAACTTTTGAAAAACTAATATTTTTTCTCCTATTAAGAAAACTTTTTTCTCTATTCTTGAAAAAAGTAATAAATTATAACTTTATCAAAGCTTATAATAAATAGGTTTTTAGAATAATTCATTAGTAATGAAGACTTTTCATGATCAGAATGACTCTTCTAATAATGTAAAGGGGCTAAAAATTATATTTATTTAAAAGACAAAAGCTTAACTCACTTTACAGGCAAAGAACTTCTTTTGGGTCTACCTCGAGTCAGATGTCGCTTATTATTGAATTCGATGTCATCGCAAGTCCAATAGGAGCCTAAATCGTCCTCAATTCTTGTAAAACATTTATGAAGTTATAAATTATTGCAAATCCAATTCTAGACTTGTTATATTATACAATTATGGCTACAGATTTTTTATTTTTAGGTATTTTAGGTTAATTTATAGGTACTTTGGGCACAGATTAGAGGTAGCAGGAAGAGGAATAGTATTTTGTTCGTTTAAGTTTCGATAATAACATACCCGGAACCGGAAGTAGAAGAAATTCGTTCTTGAAGACGCTGTGGTCTCCTTTTGTAAAATTCAATTTCATCAACAGTCCAAACGGCACCCTTTACGTTCTCGACACGCATAAAACACTTATGAAGACTAAGATTGTGTCGAACAGCATTCTAGTGGATATATCATAGTATAGGTTAGGTTAGGTAGTTTCAGGATATTTTGTCTCTAACTAGGCTCTGTAAATCAATGTTAAATAATTTAACGATTTGGTCTACCATTAATTTGGACCAGTAAACCAAATGTTTTGACTAACACTAGCATTATGATTGACATTTTTGTTTGCAAAAGACAACTATTCGAAAATCAATTTGATAACTACATAAGAGGAATAACTTATCCTCAGAGTTTTCTAGAAATTTGTCTCATCTATTACTTAGTTATCGAACTTAAACTGAATTGATGCTCATATATAACATATAAACATGAATAAATAGCATTTTAATAATTATTTGTGAAAATTGTGATTCTGTAGACCAAAATATGTTGTCCTTGAATCTAGCTTAATATTTAATATGTTGAACATTGTGTTTGCTCCGATTGTCGAACATTGATGTTGTGTAATTGATAAATATACATTTATTAAATAATTGTGTGCATACCTTCCAAGTTGCAGCGTTTCTCCTGAAATAGCAGAATGTGTTTTGAAACCAGTTGTATATTTCATTTAGAGTTAATTGTTTCTCAGGAGATTCAATGATAGCCTATTTGTAATAAGAATTTGCGATAAAAAATCAATACAATACTGTCAATAACATACAATATAAATAATATTTGAACGCAAGCAGTAATGCAAACAGTAATATTGCTTAGATTTATGCTTTTATGTGTTCTCTTATTAAAATGAGCATTTACTTAGCTATCTTTAAAATTCAATTCAAGTTAGTTTACTGGTAAACTTATGTTTTCTCCACCTTCATTTTTCGTTTAGTCTGAAATTTTACAATTAAATTTTGAAAATGATTATCAAAGCTCTGAAAGTGTCTACAACTTATTGGCTCAAAATTGAAGCACAATAAACTTAAATTAGTTAATAACTAGGAGTAATCCTAACTCTCAATAGATTGCATGATAGGATAGATTAGCTACAAACGAAAAAAGATTATCAAAAGAAATGGATAAAAAATTCTTAACTATTGGAATAAATTTCTTATCCTAATTGCATATCACATGCGATTTCTATAATTCATATAACTTTTAAGCTAATTATTCGTAATTTTATTATTATTACTTCGAAAGTATCTAATTAAACAACTAATTATGATCACGAGAAAAAAGAGTTGACAGATGTTTTTAAATTTTCTTTGATAATCGACAAGAATATTTTTGCTAGTAAATAACCGATCGATTTAACAATTTGAGTAATTAATCGATAGATACCTGTCTAATAAGCGATGCATAAGTGAATGGAGGTCGAACTTCAGCGCTCTTATAGAATTCACGATTTCTTGTTATTTCTATTTAAAACATTAAAAGTAAAAGTTAGTTTTTCAAAATTTTCAATTCAGAAAATCTTATGAAAACTATCTGCTTATATTGATTGACATTTTTTTTATTACTTGTTATAGCAAAAAATAGAATTTATTGAAATTAGCTTATAGAATAATTTAATTTAATTGATTAAGTTTTCAACAACTAATTCCCAATAAACATTAATAATTAAATACTCTCTAAACATATGATATGATAAAAGTTTTTTCAAACAAGCTCAAATTAAAGCTCAATATAATCGATATTTTTGTTACTATTCCGAAAAATGAATCTGAAAATCTTAGAACAAAAAGTTTGAAAACTTTATATAAAAACTTTGAAGCTTCAAAAAAAGTTTTCTCCTACTCATACCTTCAGTTATATCTAAGTTACTTCTCTCAGCAATGCGTCTTCGGGCAGGCGAGTCAGGCAGTGAAGTTGGATTCGATGGCTGACCAGTTGATAGATTGACATTACAATTATCTCTAATATCACTATTACTACCGTTATTAGTATTACTGTTATTATTACTTCCATTATTCGTGTTATTACTATTAGCAGACCCTAAACCGAGACCTGTTGGCAAAGAACCACTTTTATCACTAAGTCTTCGCCTGGGAATCCCAATAGTTGGTGAGGTATCCAGTGGTGGAGTTGAGGACGACTTACGCATCGGTAACTTATCATCGATCAAGAGAGGTTTGTTGGCGATTGGCCTCTAGGTCGCGACAAACCATTTGGTCCCAGATTTATAGCTTGCCCTAAACTGTCGTCTTTATTATCTCTATTGTTGTCGTGTAGTATTTTAATCATTGAAGGCAGCGCTGATGGCAGTCGTATTGATAGCTGAGCCCTATGTTTGTTGTGCAAGTGTTGCATCATTGCTGATAGTCGTTCGCGTTCTTTGTCTAATTGGATCTCTAGCTGTTGGACGACTTGCATCTGGACTCTAAATATTTGATATTGATTTTATTACTAGTTCTTGGATTTTAGATGGTGATTTTTATTAAGATTTTAGGATAAATTTCGTACAATTTGTAAGTTATATGGCTTATATTTCAAATGACAGCTCTTACACGCTGTAATATATTTTATTAAAGATTCATTCGAGAAATTCTATCTAACGAAAATGTTTTTAACAAATTGAGTGTTTATTTTCTCTTGTTGTTCTACTTATTATAAAAGGGACGTCTCACACCATTAACTCTAATTTTGGTCAACGATTAGCTATCTATTGTTTGAGAGAAAGGTTATTGTTTTTGCTCACTTTAATCTTATGGATAAGAACTAATCAAGTATTGAGAAGTTTCTCAATTAAGATTCTCCAATAAATAAATGTTCAAAAGAAATAATTTCATGAAATAGGTTTTGCTCGACTATTGATAATATATAAATGTTTTAGGAGTTTAGAACCAAAATTGCAGATAGTTTATCGATTTTTTAAAAGGATTGTCAAATTGTTAATTGGGAAGTTGATAGATACCTGGCCTGAGCAGTACTCCTATCATCCAATCCATGTTCCAAATTAAGATGTTTAACAAAACTATTGAAGTCATCGCATATGGTTTCACAACCAGGCCATTTGCACATATTATGTCCGAACAATACTGATTGCAAATCATTGCTATGATTGTCACCATTCGTGTAATTACTAGCGCTTGTTAGCGACGAAAGCGATGACATGCCGTTTGCTTTGCTAGAGAGCAAGCTATCTATTAGATCGTCATTAGGTGTTGTCGAGCCCGGTATTGATTTCCATAACTCAGATAAATAGGGCTGAAGTGAACCTAAATCATATCAAATTAATAGAAATGATAAGAAAAGTTCGCAACTTTTCGGAAATTTGATTAACTTGAAGTAAGCATCTTATTATTCAGACGTTACTTTCGAGAACTTCAGCAAAAATATAAAATCAGAACTGATGAACAAAATTTTAGAACTTTTTTGGAAGCTTAGTCAACTAAAGTAGACTTTTTATTGTTTTGAAACTCCCTGAAAAGATTGATTGAAAATCCTACTCAATATATAGTCTTGAATTAGATTAGATTTTTTTGGATGCTTTGGTTTTGCTTTTATCAAAAATTATTAGATATTTTGATACTCTTTTCTAAAGCTCAATACTATTAACCCAGAAATCAAGGGCTACAACGAAAATATGATCAAAGAATGGTTTTTAGACAGAAATTAAAATATAAGTTATCGAAAGATGTAAAACTAACTATAATACGAAACAATGATTATAAATGAGTTTATTTTTCATATTATTGAATATTGTCAGGAAATTGTGCCCAGAATTGAAATGACGCAAATCTAGGCTCATCTAGGCTTCTAAACAATTTCTGTCATTTGATTATGCATTTCAAATTGAATATATTTGCAATTTTTAGTCTATTATAAAGTGAAACTAAAACGTACCTTTTCTATACTGAAAACAAAAAGAAAAAGGAGATTAAAGACAGGATTCTAACGAAATCCAGCAGAATTATAAGCTCTAAGATTTGACTTAATTATCAATGATCATCTAAGTATAGCAAATAATTACCTAAAATATATAGAACGATTTAAGAAAACACAAAAAACGCATGTTTTGTGTTACTTGTAGAAAGATGTATTACTATTTGAATTGGTAATAAAACATTGAAAATAACTAATGAAGGCTTAAAACTGGGAGTTTATGAGATACAGTAAAAGTTTGTTACAGCAAGCTTCAACAAACCTAATAACTGCATTAATGATTAAAGCAGTTTCATTATGAAAATAATTAATACGATATTTATGGAGCAACACATAAGTTAATTGTAACTTAGCTATAGTCTAAATGAAACAAACCTAAGATATATTGTCTCTGAGATGAGATATGCAACTGTTGCATAAGCTGTTGCTGTTCTAACTGCAATTGTCTCAATTGTAGCTCAATCTGATGTCTAGTTATCGATGACAATGACTGATGAGATTGTGATGATTGATGTGATGAGTTGTGATGCGATGATTGTATCACATTCGATGTCGAACCAGAACTTGTTGTACTATTACTACTGTTAGCACTATTATTAGTGTTCGTATTATTACTATTATTATTGGTATTATTGGCAGAATTATTGTTGCTATTATTATGGTTACAAGTACTTAATTGATGGAACAGTTGTCCCTGTTGTACAATGTTTAATTGTAACTGTTCTTGTAAATGAGGTATCACCGAATCAGCGCCCTATAAAATTCAAAATTGGATAATTCACATTTTCAGATTCCTTCAAATTGTACTTTTGCTCAATCGAAGTTTAGACAAATTATAAACCTTTTTCTTTGGTTAGGTTTTGGTTAACGATTTTCAGCCTTGCAAACTAAGAATCCTTTGTAAATCACAAAATATTCTTATATTTGACTTCTATAGAGAAATATATTTTTTGTTTAATTAACTTATTCCTTATATAAAACAAGTTTTATCTACGGTGGAAGTCATATTTTTTCTAACTTTGATTCTTTCAATTTGAGTTCAAAAATTTGTCATACAAGTTTTCATAAAATAATTGTTTTATTTGACATTGATCGCTAAATGAAGATTTCAATTTAAAAATAGTTAAAAATAGTCATCAGTCAAAATATCATTAGAAAAATGACTGTCTAACCCTTTTTAGTGCTCATTCTTTGATACTCTTATGTACAGCTCTTTTTGGAATTGAGTCAAAAATAATTTGAATGGCATTCAAAAATTTTGTTTAGGTTAAACATGAACGCTACGTAAGAGTAAACACTAAACAATTTTTATAAGAATTAATACAAGGACTAAATCAATTTATAGCCTATTTATAAAACTAGCAAAATGGCAAATCTTTCAAAATGTCTGTTTTCAAAAACTTCTATCCAAGTAAACAAATGTAAATAATCCTTCACGAGTAAAACTAAATTTTGATAATAAACAAGTGAATTCCAGCGAAAACTTCCCATAACTAAAAACTGCACAATGACTCAATAATAGAAAAAATTTGTCAAATCCCACATCAACAATATTCTTGTCAAATAACTCGAGACAAGAAATAAATATAAAGTAAGTTTCGTATAAAAAAATTCGTATAACCAAAACCCAAAAATAAGTGAGAGCTTAATTTAGTATCGAAAATTCCTGAAATTGCGCATAAAATAAAAATATTCTCTAATAAATACTTTGTGCTGATGTAGTAATTGCTGCTGAAGAATAGACTGCAATTGTGACGGACTTAAGACATGAGACTGAAGCAATTGTTGCATTTGTAACTGAGTTGACATCATAGCCATCGATGACGGCGATAGTCGACCACCATTCGCACCGATACCTGGCATCAGGTCACTCAATGGCGGAGAACCTGAAGATGCGGTGTTTATGTGATGCTGAAGAATATCATTACTATTTCGATGTCCACTGAGTTGAAGACATGCTCTTTTGCTCTGTTAAAAATCAAATAATTCTTTTATTGTATAAATGGTTAATACTAAATGTTTTGAACCGAAGTTCAAGTTTAATAAAGTTATCATAAAACATTCAATCTGAAAAACAGTTAAAAACAGTATTTTGCGTAAAAATTGATGTAATAATGATAATTGTTTATACTTTTTGCCCATCAATTGTTACAAAAAGTATAGTGTAGTTCAGATATCAAAGTATAAAGAATAATTCTTATGATATAAATGTAAAATTTCTTAAAGAATCTCATGAATCGCGTGAAGCATTATAGCTAGATTCATTGCGAGAAATTTGAAATATTTAAACCTTATTCAAAATATTTTTATTAGTGAAGGGTAAAAATTTCATATAAAATATAAGTGAATAAATGGAAGGATAAAAACATCAATAGCAATAAACAATATAATAGCGAGATGCTCGAAAAAAAACTTATTCAACAATTTTTTATAGAGTGATCTTCTATACCAATGGACTGATTGGTTGATAGCTTTTGGAGAGCAAACAAAAACAGATGCAAAACGTTTGCTCTAAGGCTTAAGAAAACATTTCTCTCAGAGTATGACATAAGAGAATAGGAATAAGAAGTAGACAAAAGTAAACACAGAGTAAAACAAATGACAAATTTTTTACAATTCAATCCAGAGAAACAAATAATAATAACAATAATAACTTTTTCTACTATTTTAATAACAAGTATATTATGAAAAAGTGCATCAAATCAACACAACTGTTGAATAAGTACTCGTAGAAAAAATTATTTTTCGTCAGTCAAATGTGTTTTTAGGAGAAAAGAAGTATTTTTTCTATCATTTTATTTGATATATAAAAATAATAATAAACTAAATGTCAATATAAACAATAAAATACAATTGTATTTGTTATTACTATTTGTTATTTTTGGCGACGAATTGCAATAAAAACAAAAGAAAACATAACATATATGGTCCTAAAAATGATTATAAGAAATTGATTTTTTCATCTCTCGCCAGAAACTATGTTTGTGTGTAAACAAAGTATTGGCATCATTTTCAAACTAATTAAACAACTATTCATTTGAGTGTAATATAAAAACGAAACTTCTAAATTTAAAAATATTCAACATTGAAGCGTTTGTCAAAATGAATAAGTAAGCCATATAGAAAAATAAAAAATTCATTGTTAGGAATGAGTCTCAGATAATTGTATTTTTATTCAACGTATCAGTTATAAACGAAACAATCAAAATAGCATTTATTGGTCGATAACACGACTATTTGGAGCCTAAATAACATAAAAAACTGAATGAGTCATAAGAAGTTTCTTGTACAACTATAACATTCAATTTTTTTCTGTTTAAAAATATTGTCGATAACTATTGGGTAAATATTTCTGATAAAAAATCTAATAAATCAATTTTTTGTTTGGCTAATTGTTGACAACTTTTTCTTCAAAATCAATACCTCAGATCTCTTGCGTACCTTTACAAACACTTATCTTTATTACTAGTCAATTTTTTAGACCAAACAAATACTTGCATTGATTGTTTATTGGAGCCAAAGGTTAGTAAAAGAGTAGTTCAGTTGATGAACAGACTAAAATTTGAACTTAAATGATTTTTTCAGTTAACTAAGAGTGAATCGCATCGAGAGTATAGAAAACTTGACTTTTGGCGACTAGAAATAAAAAAGTTTATTCTCAGTGTTTGTTCAATGGGTAGAAAAAATATGGTTTGAATTGAAAATACGCTCTTATGTCTAGCTCAATATAACAACAAAAAGTATTACGCAATGGATTTTTGGAGATTATGAGCAGAGGCTATGAAAACAAACAAATGTACAGAAAATGCACATGTCGTTAATGTGAGAGTGAGAGTGAGAGTGCAGGACAAAACGATCGAAAAATGTGTAAACAATATTAATCAATAAACAAACATTTGTAAAGCGAAGACAACCCAACGTAAAAGTATGATTTTGGGGTTCAAGTTCGTCAAATCCTAAAAATATTAGTCCTAATCACAGTTTTATTCAATTATTGTCCATATTATCAAACTTACAGTTCGGGAGCACAGTTTTTCATAATAACCTCAATATTTTTATCAACTATTCAGAAATGACAACAAAATATAGAAAGGCTGCAAATATTCATGTGCTTGCTACAACAAAACACATTTGGATCTTTATGAAAAATGCAAGCTGTAATCAAAGAAAATTTGTTCTCTTCAAGATCTAAGCAATTTAAGCAGCTACAGAATTGGCCTTCAATTATAGAATCAATTTTTATTTTCTTTAAACAAAATCATCTCTTTAAATCGAGGTAATATAGACTGTAACAAATTAAATTTTACTTTCTATGAATATGAATATTTTGATAGAATAATTAAACTTGGGTAAAATAGTTGAATCCAATTGATAGAATTTGGATGTTTAAGTAAAATTTTGACATCATGTTATTTTGTAATTATAGCAGTGAAAACCGCTCAATTGCAAAAATTCTGACTCAAAAAAATAACACTAATAAATTCAAACCTATTGAGTAAACTTTTAGTCAAATTAATGAAATAACTGAATCAATTTCAAAAATTGTAGACTTATGTCGAGAAACAAAAATGATGAGCGATCAATTTCAAAAATCTAGATCTTTTGCGCTGTACCCAAAAGATATTGATCACTGAATGGCTTTTTGCTAAGCATTTTCCACTAAAACATACATAACAATAATTTTAGGAAAAGAGAAAAAAGTTTATAACATACGTATAAACACAAACAAAACTAAATTAGGAATAGAGGATAAATAGCAGGAAAAAAGTTGACTTTTCTTCTAGAGTACAAGTGAACCTCTAAACATTGTACGCGAGCTTTTTAATGAAATTGAACAAAGGATTTAACTGATTATTGAGAAAGTACGAAAATAAGCTTTGTTCAAGGTTTTAGATGAGCGCTTTCCACTAACTCGCAATACAATTAAAATAGACAAAAATGTTTAGAAAATCTAATTTTATTGACTTAAAACACAGAAAAACATACATTTTCTCCAGTCTATACTCTGTTTGGTGGCGTTTTTAGTCGATGGCATAAAAGTCACGCTCAATCACAATCAGCGATAGTGTTTCTTAACAAATATTTGCTCTTGTTTTGTGATGAGATGTTCGCGCGGATCAAAATTAAACTTTTTCTCTCTATAAAACTTTTTTTCTTACTTTTCTCCCTATTTATACAAATATTTTACTTCTATACAGTCCATTATTTTATTGAGCGGTCATTTCAGATTCTATTGTGTTAGGTTAGTTCAGAAATCGGTTCAAACCCCATTCATACTTTCAAAATTTTAGTTTGCAAAAATTCGCAATTTTTTCCAAGTCATACTCAGTTTTGTAGCGAAAAAAGCTTAGATAAGAAATTGATTTTTGAATTTGAATTAATTGATTTTCATTTATATCTCTATTTCCTGAAAGCTACGAAGCATTTATTGATTCTCTTTTAAAGCGATTGAGAAATAATTGAGTTTTAATTGATTTGCTTTATTTTCAATTTGACATTTAATGTCTTCTATCAGTATCGATTAACTCTTAAAATAGCGAATAAATATTGAAAATTTGATTTGCATGGCAAAAATAGAGAAAAAGATATCGACCAGAAATCAACACAATTTTAACTTCAAACGAGTAGTGATCACTCAACTTTGAATGCACAATAAAAATTATCTGAACAGAATATTCAAACGGACAGTTAGGATACTTTTCTAAATGAATAAACTAAAACATAGAGTGCGCACAAACATTAAAACTTTGGATGTAATAAACAATTTTAATGCAAGAATTGTCGCCCAAGAACTGCATAGAATAACTCGACTTCTCTTGAGCACTCACTTTTATTTAATTCTAAGGAAAAGTTCTAAAATTTATTTTTGAAAAAAATCTTAATATTTGACTTATTAGCTGGTTTATTGAAAATAAATCAAATGAACATCTATCTGCAATACAGATGAGTTTTTCGGTAAGCAATAGATCGATAAAATTGAGAATATTCTTAAAAATTAATGAGGTTTAGAAGTAGGTTTAAAAAATTAAATTATGCTACTATTCATTACAATTTAGACCTCAATGAAATTGCGGTCAAACCTATTAATAGACATAAAACATGCGATTATAGAGACATTGAGAAGAAAATATATACTGAGTATAAAAGTTCGCGAAGGATAAGAATAATTTAAATCTTTATCGCGAATAAAATACTGTTTCTGTGCTTAGATCTTGTGATACAAGTAAGATTTGAAACATTTATTTAAAAAGATCCACTTGATCAATCAAAACCATAATTTTGATTAAATAATTCCTATTGTTTATATGGACTCCTTTGTAGAATTTTTAGACTTTGAAAAATTGTTAAAAAATAGTATTAGGGACGAAAATGATGCCTAAGTCTGCTCTAGAAGCTGTGCCTGTCTTCAAATCTATAAGTAATATTAAAGCAAATTCATGAATTCATATCAAACTATTCTTATGTATTGTATATATATATATATATCACGGATCGAATCCTAGCCTTTGGAGATATGGAAGAATATGAAGAATTAGTACTAGAATTAGGAATTAGTCAAAGAGCTCCTCCTTTTTATCCCCCTTTTTCTCAAAATGTTACGTAAATACAGATGCAATAGATATTGAAATATAGCCCGAGGCTTATCATTGAATTTATCCACAGAGTTATCACAAGACTAGAGCGAAAAGAATTTCTTAGTTTTTATTTGTTTAGAAGGAGACATCTTTCTTTCTATAAGTTTGTCATGTTAGATATATTTTTGTCTTATATATAGATAGATCTGAAAGAAATTGATTGAGAAATAACACCATTCTTGTGTATGATAGTTATTTTATATATCCATACAGTTTGTACTCGATATTATATACGGAACATGACTGATACTTAAAACAATTTTTCATTTGAGACACATCTGAAAGTCTACTTGTAAGATTGAGCTTCATTTTAATCTTATTCATGTTTAATGTTTTTATGAACAGCACTCAATTCAGTTATAGGGGATTTATAACAATGTTTCCTTCTATGTTAATTCTTGTATTACAAAGCAAAAATTATAAGAGCTTTGTGACAATAATTTTCAAAATATTCTTTCGAGTTGATTGATTTTTAGTTCAATTTTTGTTCAAACTTTATGCCTCTCTCTCTCTCTCTCTCTCTCTCTCTCTCTCTCTCTCTCTCTCTCTCTCGCTTAAAACTTAAACTTGAAGACAATTCTCTTTTGTCTATGTATTCAATTAGTTATTTAACGCTTTTCTCTAAGGGCTCACAAATTATATATGAAGAAAGGAATGAAATCAATAAATGAAAAGAAAACACAAACTCGTTAAGAATATTTGTATTATTTAAAAGAGAGAAAAAGTTGTTGTATTTGTTGAATAGGAGTTCGAAAATTAGATGTCAAAAGTAGAGGCAATAGTTTAGGTAAAAGTGTTTGAGCCGTTTCTCAAATGCTTACGCAGCACAAAAAGCTTATTATTTGTATAATTAATCTAATTTATTTCACTAAAACTTTCTAAACTGTTAATAAACTTTACAATAGATTAAAACCATTAACAAATAATATTTTCTCTTAAGAAAACTAAAGCTTTAATATAAAAATCAATTTCCATAACTTTCTCTCAGTTGAAAAAATTTCTCTTTTAATATAATTAACGAAACACTCGTGAAAAAATTTATTCGGCTTAATAAACAATTTTATTATCATTTTATAAGCATTCGATTCGTGACTAAAAATTGAAAGAATTGATTATTTGATTAATTAACAAAAATACAAACATAGTATCTCGAGAGCCAAAAGATATACACACGAACAGAAAAAAATCGCGTGACT
Source organism: Archegozetes longisetosus (assembly GCA_018873245.2). Lineage (NCBI taxonomy): Eukaryota > Metazoa > Arthropoda > Arachnida > Sarcoptiformes > Trhypochthoniidae > Archegozetes > Archegozetes longisetosus. The sequence continues at coordinate 1,377,328 of JAEMBT020000004.1, read as the reverse complement.
TTCAATCGGACTTTCAATAGTGTGCGCGCGATATCAGTAAAAATAAAGTAATTGACACTTCAATTGCATGTTATTGTATGGATTCATAGAAAAACACTAATAATAATAGTCCTGATAGAAAAAAATACATTTATAAGTTATATGAGATGCAGTTTTGTTTGATTTCTATCGACATGTCATAAATATAATACTCGGAAAAAGAAGCAGAAAAAAAACTTGAAGTTAATGATCGCATCAATATATAATATGATACGCGTTCCTCATAGATAGACAACAAAATTGATGCAAAACTTGTAGTTAAGATGGATATAAGTAACTTTATTATTGGACAAAATGCTAGTTTTTACAGCAATTTTTAACTATTCATAGATTTAAAGGCTTATGGGGTTTCAAATTTCTATCAGTCGATAAAATAATAATTTAAAAGAGATTTCATTTATTATTACTTGAAACGCCAGGGCTTTTAAGAATTGTTATCTAGCTATGATTTATTAATTATTTATAGGTTCTTAATGTTTATGAAATATGAGTTTTCATTAATTGATAAAATTGTTGTTTATTGTAAAGATTGAGTTTAAGGTTTACTTTTGGCGTGTCTTTCCTACGCATAAATTAATGAATCATTTCATTATTAATTGTTCGTATTTGGAAAACAAGTGATAAAATTGATTATTATTATTTTTACGTATTTCAAACAATAAAACACACATATCATGAGCTTTCCTCTATTGAAGCGAATAAATTTTGCGATCAATAATAATAATATAAATTATTAAAGTTTGCATTGTATTACGTGTTGCCTTTAATTAATTGTTTTTCTGAGAGTACATCAAATATATGTTTATGTTTCAAGTTAGAGAAAATCGATAGATAAACAAAAAAACACAACTCATACAATTTAATTCGATATCAAGTTCTCGATCGAAATTATAAGCAGTTACGAGAATTAGGATCAAAATTATTAGATAAATTTAAACCTTGCGAAACATATATTACTAATTATTTTATAAATTGACTGAAATTTCATAGTAAAGTTTGAATCGATCGAAGTTCTTTATGAAAAAAAACTTTTAGAAGTCATATTAGCTTATTTTTCGATCTTTTTGTTCATGATAGAAATTAAATGATTAGAAACATGAGAGAAATAAGTTTTTCCTAACAAAATATCAATAGAAAAAAGTTTGTTATCCAGTATTTACACATTAAATATAAATTGACTGAACGGTCAGTAATCGCATAGAAATGAATGCGCGCTATATTTGCGGTCGAGGAGTGAAAGCAAATAAAATTAAAAGGTGTGAAAGCGATAGAGAAATGGAGAGAAATGGATAATAATTCTGGGAATAGTAGGCCAAAATAATGTCTTTTAATATATAGAGACTTAATACTAGCATAGAAATAGAAAACACATTTTCATTGGTGACAAAAACACGCGAAAAACTTATGCGACACGCGATTGTTTGGCTTATGGTTAGTTTCAATGCTAGCAATTGGGCAACAAAATTAATGTATGGCTAAAGAGACCAGATATTAAGAGCAAAGTCGGATATCAAGTTGTGGTTTATAAAAGAAAATTGTTTCTTTCTATTAATCATAGGTCACATTCAAAATGTATTTTTCATGTAAATTGGGCTTTGTTTATTTGTAAATTCTTATGATTCAAAATTAACTTCAAACTTTTCGGATACTCAATTAAATAATATATAGTTTTCAAAAGAAGTGCTTTTTTAGCTTGCTGTAGAACACTTTGTCAGACTTGCCTATTATTCTTAATTATTATAAAATGTTGTGTGGCTTAAAAAAATAGACTTTCATTAGTCTTTGAGTCAATGATTTTATGATTGATTTGTTTTTACGGCATTCTTAAAATCAAAATTTTTAGACTAACTTTTAGGCTAATCAAAATTTTTAAGATACTGAGAGAGCGAAAAATGTTGATATAACAAAAAATACTTCATCTGACATAAAACTTACCAACGAATGGTCAGATTCGTGATCAGCGGTCAGTTGTGACAAATTCAAACTCGATCCCAACTGCTGTTGCGAACCATTGGGTAGGCTATCACTAAAACTTCGTTTGCTATTACGTGATAGGTTTATCACATCGTTCCCAATGTCCATCATTTCATTCTAGATAAGAAAATAAATATATATCTTACTATTATGTCTAGTATTTTGTCTACCATTCATAACATGAAACATTTTTCAGATTCAACATTTAGAGAAAAGTTTTGTGCCTAAGAGTCAATCAAAACAATTACAATGTTGAAAGACAAATTTCTCTTCATTTAAAAGCTTTATAATTGATGTCTAAATAATTTTCTTTTCACATTTTTATTGTGTTTAATGTAATAATTCAAAAATTAAGCCTTTTAAACAATGAGTAAAATAGTTTTATGTCCTCTAAAACTACTACTTAAGTAGTTTTATCTCATTTTGTTTAAATATTCATGAATTTGATGCACAGTTAAAAAGTTTTTCTTTTGCCCTACAATTCCAATAAAAAAAATAAATTTGTTATTCTTATCACTTAACTAAAACAACTGGAGTTCAGTTGAAACAAGACTTTCGGCTATATTTGAGCTTCATCTTAAAGTAATTTCGCATTATCTCTAATGTGACAATAATTATAGTAAAACTAGTTTATATATAACTTAAATCAATAAGTAATCGAATGATAAAAATGCGCCCAAGTCTTTCCTAATTAGAGATTGTACTCAAGTCTTCGAGAGTTACTCGTGAAAATCATCAAAACAAAATTCATTTTTCTCTAACTCAGTGGATACTGAGCTATCGAATAACCGAAAACCGAATTATTTCGTGCAATAGACAAATCGAAGTACTTATAAATAGATTATAATATATTAGTCGAAAAATGGTTTTCTTCGGAGAACAGAAATGTAGAAATTAAGAGAGAAAACATATGAAAGAGATTATCGAGAATACAATAAATAATTAAATATTGAAAAACAAATAGATATACGAATAGAAATAAAAATTCATAAAACTTAATGTCATTTTTTCGCTTAAAGACATTAGTCTTAATGCAGTTTTTTGGGGACATATTTGGAGTCTCGCTCTAACCTGACAGCACAATTTTAGAAGAATGGGTTAACTGTTATTCTAATAGGGCTAACAATTAACCCATTTTAAGCAAGATATTTCTCTCTTACTTTCTTTCTCCTTCAATTTTTCAGTTCGAGCATAAAATATGGAATAATAAAAAGAAAACAAACACATAAAATGATAATAACGTTAAAAATATATAAACTATACATAAAACCTCTCTCTCTCTCTCTCTCTCTCTCTCTCTCTCTCGCCTCTAATGCACTACTTTTTCTTAATCTCATTTTTCTGAACTGAAGTATATATATAACTTACAAATTGAAATGTATTGTACCACATATTCAATAATTATTAATAATTTATTCACAAAGGAAGAGATATGTAGAGAATAAAACTTTTTGTTTTACCCTCTATTTCTTTAGTATATGGTACGATTCATTGTAAATATCCTTAAGAATGCTGGTGAACATTTTCCATGTCCTTATGCATTCATTTCGTATATCATGTATCTTAAGGTTAAATAAATCCGATATTAAATTGTTCATGAAAATAGCAATATAATCGTGATGAATAATTGTTTCAAAAATCGATTTCTGAAAAGATGTTTTATTTTTTGAAAACAATTTTTGTACAAAAGTGTCGATATTTTGACAATTTGGATGCGGAATCGAATTAGGTTTCAATGAAATCGAATAGAGTTAGAATTGAGCTCAAATTTAAACTTGTATAACTTACAAATTTTTATACAAGATGACATTTTTCTCAAACTTGAACTTTTTTCTTAGAAAAATGAATCTCAACTATTACCAATGTTAAGGTCAGTAGAAAACTAAACTTAAAAAGAATCTGAAACCAATTTCGATTTTTTTTCTATTAAAGCGAAACAATCTGTGAATAATTGAATTGAGAGAATAATAACAAAAATGATTCCAAGAATAGGTATTCGTTAGAGAAATAACAGTGATTCCGAGAAAGAAAATACGAGGGAACAACATAAAAGTGAAAGAAAAAACATTTCTGGACACAACGTTCAACAATACGGGTCAGTAATAGAGAGAAACAGTAAACACAAAACAAACCCATAAATTATTTGTAAGCTTTTTGTCAATGGACAACAAAATAAAATGTTATATAATGTGAGAATTTATTGAATCGAATCAAAGTTTGAGTTAGAGTTAGAAAAAACGGAACCCTTTTTCCCACTTATTTTCTGTCTAGAAATAAATTTTCGAGTTGACAAAAGTGAGGAAAACGGACTTTTAAGTTGTTTCTAAATAGGTTACGGAAAAAATATATGGCTTTTCAATGTCAAGGAAAGGCAAGAGTATTGTCATTATGTATTATGTATACGATTACGCCAATGTCTCTTAAGGGAAACCTCTTTAACGGACACCTGCAGTTTAATTTATAGCTCTTCTGCGAGTGCCTAACTTAAAAACTAGATTCACGGTTAAGAAACTATTATTTGTTATGAATCTTTATGAGTATTTAAGGTACGATTTTTCATCTGTTTCTCAAATTGAACGCAATCTAACGATAAACACGTTTAATGTAGTAAACACAAAACTAAGGCATAAATAGTTTAATTAATGTTAATTAAGTCCTAATTAGAGTGAGCAAAATCACTTATCTTTAGTAAAAATCGATGCGTTAAGTTTTGTGTCCTACTAGAAAATACTATTCAATTTTTTCATTAGGGATAAAAAGGGAAAAATCCTTTAGAGTTATTATATTTTTGACAATTGCCCATGCAAAATAATAATAGTTTGAACAATAAGCTAATTGGGTGCTATGAAACTTGCGACTTATCTTGTTTTTCAGAAGATTAATTGCTCATTTATTTTTAGTTTCACTATAAATATAAACATAATTAAGAAAATAATATGTTTTCCCATAACAATGAAGGTGGCAAAAGCAACAAAAACAAAAGTTTGACGTAAAATGCATTATATTTTTGCGTTTAAAAAAAGTTATTACAATTGTTAAAACGCAAACATAGTATTACTTATACTGTAATAATACTAATAAACAGCGAGGCTTTTCAATAAAAAGGATTTCGATTCTATTGGGTAGCTTTATTATATCTATTTATAACTTTTATATATAATGCGGGTCTCTATCTTTTATACAAGTTTTCAGGACTTGTTTTTCTCGTAATATAAGCAATAAAAATATATCGATCTGTTTGTTGTTGACTTGTTTTCTCTCCATAGTAGAGAAAGAGATTTTCAAACCAGAATAAATTATAGCGACAAATCAAGCAATAGAGAGATAGAGAATAAGGGATGAAGAAAAAAGTTTCGCATTTAATGGAAAGAGTAGCAAATAATAAGAAAAGCGCCTGTAATGACAAAATGCATGAAATTGCAAAAAGTTGTTTACTTTTCGTCCTTCGGAAACATCATTACATGATAGGAAAAATAATTGAATTATTAATTCTATATATTTTTGTTCAATTCATAACTAGATATTGTATTACGGATGCAATCATTATTCTTTTCTATTGTTTTTTCAACTGATAGGAGAAAATGCTTTCACTTTTTTTGCTTTTATCTCTTTGAAGGACAGAAAATTGAATCATAAGTCATGGATTGTTTTTGAAAAGTTTTTTCTAAGCATTTGAAAGTGTGCTAAAAATTCATTTGAAAACTTGGAAAAAGCTCTTCTATAATAACTTGATATGAAAATTTTCATTTAGGATTATTTCAGCATTAGATCTCAATGACAACTCTATTAACCTAAAACTTTTTAAATAATTCGTTAATTAAACTAAAAGCCGAAATCCTGTAAACTGTCAGTTAGGCTAAAAGCAAAAATGTAAACCAAATGAAAAAATACCACACTTTATAAAAGCTTTTTAAAATATATATGACTAGACCAAATACTTATACAGATTTTTTCAACTAAACTGCTTATTAGGCAAATGAAAAATATCTGTAATTTTATTATTTTTTTAGTTTTGAAAAACTAGTTGTTTGTCTGAAAATCTTATTTTTTCACCACTTATGCTTCATATTAGTTATGATTTTTGTTCATAGCCCATGAGAAATATTAACTGAAATTGCTATTTTTTAGCTGTCTAAAAGCCAATTAAAGATGAGATTTTCAAAATTAAAAAGTTTAATTAAATATTTTTGTCAGTAACGCAGTAGTAAACAGTTTTAAGATTTTAGGCATAGAATCGATATAAATTATATAACGTTTAAAAATTATTAAATACATCAGCTTGACAAAACATAAATTTTATGATGTTTATAAAAAATGTTTTGCAATTTTTATATAGAGGGTAGAAATGAATTAAAATTGAATGCAAAATTATTTCTAAAATTTCGAAAGAGAATAATCTCTTACCCAAGAGTTTGACGATAATTGATTACAATTTTCTTGATTGAGTAGCATCTCAGTCAATGTTTATTGAAAGATATGAAAGAATTAAAGCACGATAGAAGTCCAAAATAGACTTTACTTTTGTTTTATGCGAGTTGTGTTCTCACTATCGACTTATGAAGTCATATATAACAAAAACACTATTGAATTATAGGAACTCTTAAACGGAAATTATTAAACATAAAAGAAGCCAAAAAACTAATACTAGAGTAAAAACACGGAAATCAAAGCTTTTTGTTATTATTTTTTTCTTTCAAACAGAATTGCAAATATATTTGTTCAGTAAAAGACGTGTTTCTTGACGAAAAAAGTGTTGTTTTTCTTGAAATCTTATATTGACTGATAAACACAAACTAAATAAAAGTTAAGACCAAGACATGGGAAACAACTTTCGTTTTCACTTGTGTTTAGTACAGGCGTAGGAAATAGCAGTGAATGAGAAACTATAGCTGTGAATCGCATCTGAAAACACGCTACGAGTGGAAAACCGAAACCAAGACCTAAAGCCACAGACAATGTGGGTATAAAAGAAAACAACAACAAATGGCAAGCGTTTTGTTGTTTGCGAGGGAATCAAAGTTATGGAAAAATTGTCTCCCTCAGATCATGTTTAAAAGTTTTCGGTTTCCATATTTAGCATGAAATTAAATCTTAGCTAAAGTTTCTTTCACTTTAATACAAGTTAATAAAAGTTTGTTATCAGATCTATTTATAGAAATTTTGTTTATAAAGTGTTTTGGATCAATTCAAACTAATTATTATTTACAATAAACATAAGTTATTATTATATTTAGAAAATTATATTAGAAAAGAAAAGTATTTTCTCGAACTTATTTCTGAGACTTGAAAGTCTGATGGGTACGATCGCACAAAAGTTTTCCATAAAACACTTTTCTCATACAAAATTATAAATATTGTTGTGGAAACTTTTAATCAATAATCATATGACTAATAACTTCTAAAATTAAATCCAAAAGAAAAAGTGTTCCGAATACTAAATACATTTAACAAATAAGTAAGAAAAGTATCAAATAATACAATGCTATAGGAATAGATCCAAAAATAACTCTCATTTTCATTTTGACTCTCTCTCTCTCTCTCTCTCTCTCTCTCAACTAAAAGGTATACGAAGAGGTAATGATTGAATAGCATAACAGTTCCTGTCATTTACTTATAGAGTATATAAGCCTTATATTATCGTATATTTAGTAGCAGTAAATATTTGGTCAAAAAAAGAGGACAATAAGCAAAAAGGACCACAATTTAGGTCTTTTAAAGGCCGATCCCTTTGCTCTCAATGAGGGTCTGATCCCAAACACAAAAGGGGTTATGGACACAAAAGGGGTTCAAATACTAAATACTGAGGACTTCATGGAACAGATGATAGACATTTGGTCTGTTCTGCAGCTCTTTTCGGGTCACTATTTATCAGGATTTATGCCTCTGAAGGGATTTTAATTTATTTCTGGGAAATTGTTGTCAATATTTGTTTACTTTGTTTCTGTGAATCTTTCTCTTTGGATCTCTTTGCTTTGTTTGGTCTATCATTTATAAGTTTATATTTAGTTATGAGGCTTCTAATCAGTTGCGAATAAGTTGTGTCAGTACGCTTTAGAAAGAAGGTTGTGCAAACCTTCACATAGTGGTCAAGTTAGAAGTTATATAGAAAATATATTCAATTTCATCAGCAATTTTTTCATAATTGGAGTTATTCTGTGAGAAAAATATTTTAAAACTTTTATCCAGAGAGTCAAAATCAATTTTTGAAAAATTAACTTTTCGATACAACCAAACTCAACAATATCTAGGAACGAATTTTTGAGGACAAATTGAAGTAGTGTAAACATAATTTTTCAATTTAGCGCAAAATTCCTTTAAAGTATTAGTGAAAACGGGCCACCACTCTACGGATAGGTTTCACATATCCGGTGGTCCCATCAGTCTATCACAGTTTAACATTCATTACAACAATTAGATGTTACTATTATTGTTAAACATCTCAATCGATTGATAGGACCACCAGATGAGACACTGATTTGTGGTACACGTCAGTAAATCAAGTTTTTCCATTTGAAAATTTTTTTACTTATGTAAGGCTTATAAACAAGAATTGAATCTACAAATTCAATAAACAAAAATCTTTTCGATTCAAGTTTTATCTAACCTTAAAAGACATAAATTTTGATAGAAATTTCCAGATACTATTAATAGTTATTGCATTTGTTCAAAAATTTGACGTTTCTTTAGATCCTTATACTTATTACAAGAAAATAATTGATTTTTTAAGTCCTGTTTGATTACGAAATTTTAATAATTTTTTTACTCATTAAAGGACATAGAAGTTATTAAATGTAATTCTTCAAACGTGAGTATTAGGGTTTTGTATTTAAATCTGAACAATCTTAAAGGCTTTATAATGAATAAAAAGGCTCGGAATTCAATTTGCAAAATATGCTAATTTCGAAACTGTTACACAATTTTCGCAAAGTTCTCAGCTCTCTAGTCATAAACACTCTTTCGTTACATGAGATACAATTTGATAGACTTTTTGATAGTTTTCAATTCAATTAAGTGGCCATAAATTGTTAATAAATATGTGCCTGAAAACAAAGACCACTTTTCTGTTGACTTTCAATTTCAAAAACTAATTTAATTTATTGAACTCATGGAAAGATTTTTGGTATTCATGTGAAGGTCTAAACATTTTTGGGGCTGAATTATGAACACAAAAAGTCGTAAAAACAATCATTTTTCGTTGTGTTTGATGAATAAATGATAAGAAAATTAATTATTTTTGCAATTTATGTCAGAATAATTAATAAAAATTTTAGATAATTTATATGAAATTGTTTAGTATAAGATATTTATATGATCGACACTTATATAGATTTGAAATAATTGCTGAAAAAGCTGAACAACTTAATGGTACGTCAATTTTTCTATAATTATTATTTTTAGGCTCTAGTTGTAGAAAAAGGTTTTGTTTGAAAATCAATAAAATTACTAAAAACAAATCTCATGATTCGGAAAATAATTGAAGAGAAACTAAACTTAATTAAGAAAAAAAAAATGATTAGCAAAGCTAGAGAAAGAAGTGTTTCTCTTATTCTTGTTATTCAAATTTTCGTAGTCCGCACACATTTGCAGTGTTTGTTTTGCAATTGCACTGAGAGAACGTATAAGAAGAAGGAGTAGAGAAAAAACTTAATCCGCATTAATAATAATAACAATATTAATGCTAACGAAAAATAATAAGCAAAGAAAGAGGAAAAAAATCATAATTTTAAGCTTAATTTGTTTCACTGTCTTATTCACTCATTTTCTATTCTGTCTATACTAAAAAAGCTTATTACAATCAATGAGTGCATCTCTGGCTGCAATCGCTCAACAATATCTTAACTGCTATACTAACAAAGCCAACACTCCAAACGTTTATGAACATTTCTCTCTTCTACTCATTCTCTTCTTTTCTATCCTTTCAAATAATTGAAGCAAACATTAATGCAAAATATTAATAAAAAATAATAATAACTAAACTTTTTTTTCTTATGCATAAGATATGAAAAGTTGTGCAAAAAATCGATTAAACAGTAGAGAAAGAAAACATTTTTATATATTATACACAATAATAATAATAAAGTTGACGGCTTTTACTCTTGCCATTACTACTCTTTATAAAATTTTGTTCTCATAGTTTTTCTTCCTATATATAAAACACATATTTATCGCATAATTTATTATTTGGCTCTTTAAAGAAAAAATTGCATCTATTTTACTACTAGAGAATATTGCGCTTAATTTATAGCATCAAAGGATATATTAAATGATCAGAATAGAGAATCAAATAATAAATACAATTAAAATAAAGTATTGCACGCGCTCTATATACCAGAATAACTTTTTATATTCATTGTTATTACACTGTTATCGATATTATATTAACACAACAAAAATATCAATAAAACACATTTTGGTTTATTTGAAGAGATAGAGAAAACGTTTTTCGTTCTTTAATTTTCTCATTATTTCATATTATTTATAATGAATTAATTACTTTCTATTTCTTAATTATATTTGCGATACTTTGCATAAATTGCTTTGACTGCTGAGAAAGTAAACTTTAAAGAGCTTCAAATAGTATAAAAATGAGGCTTCATCACAGCAAAAGTTTGTTTTATGAAAGTTGTTCAGCTAAATTAATGACAATACTTTTTCAGCATTTTATTTACTTTTCGTAATTCAATTAAGTTTTGTGAATAGTTTCATATTTAAATGTTATTTATCTTAACTATTGATTCTAAACTCTAGAAATGATTGGAGAAAAAGTTCAATAAATTTGTTTTTCTAGAAAGCTATCAATTTTTCTTAAGATATTTAAGTTGACTATTAAGTGAAGTCGATTTCAAAGCAATTTTTGTCATCAATTAAGATGAATCCACAATAAATTCTGAGAATAATAAATGAAAGCAAAGTTTTGCGCAGCCTTTTCAAATATAAAGCCAAAAATAAATTCAATTTATTTCTTACGCAGAAGAAAACTTTTAATTCCATCAAATGCAAAGTTAAATAGCCTCTTGTTTAAACGGTGTGTTTTTTGCTTCATTTTGTAGAAAATTATAACTTTATTAATGATAGAATAAACGCAAGCATTTTGTAGTTTTTATTTCTCGTGAAAAATGATATCATATGCAAATGAGTTATAAGTTTTTTGACATTTAAATATATTTTGTTCAAAAAAAACTTTTCACTCATAAAACGTAATTATTTATAAAGTCTATCACTTTCGCAATAAAACTTAGAGTCCGTGAAAAAATTTCGAAACTTTCTTCTTTTAGCGAGTTATGAAACGTTTTCATAAAAATATCTTTCAAAAAAATATAAATTAAATATAGCAGCGAATTTTTTAAATTGTTTTCCCAAAGATATTTTTACAAGCAACTCACAAGAAATTATGTCTTAAATAGTGAGAAAAAGTTTGTTAACTTTTCTCATACTGTAATCAGAAATACACAGAAAGGAAAAAATCGATACTTTGTATGAAAAAAGAAGCCGTCATTACTTTTTTAATTTAGAATTGAGTAGAAAAGGCATAAAAACTAATTAATAATCAGAGAAAAAATATTCATAATTTAAAGTAAACACGGAGATAGAAAGTGACAGTCACTGAAGAGCAGGAGGTATTGAGAGTTAGAGCTAGAGAGACAAATTCTGCGCAAATACTAATAATATTTATATGAAAGCAATAAAAAAATGATAATATTTCTAATACTTATAGTACTAGTTATACACATAAATATGACAAATAAGCAAAAAATTAATTCGTAGCAAAAATGCGAGCTTTCAGTCACGTATACTTTTCTATACGCACAGAGCAAAATATATGTAAAGAGTGTATAAGTAATAGAAATATTTTTGTGAACAAATAAAATAAAAATACGTAACAAGGGAGAGAGCGAGAGAGAGAGAGAGAGAGAGAGAGAGAGAGAGAGAGAGAGAGAGAGAGATGAGAGAATTTGAGTGATACGTGTGTTATGTATGCAAAAAATAGTGGAAGACTTTTCTTTTGCTGTAGTTTTTAATTAAAACTATTGAACCCCAAAGCAAAATAAGCGTTACTATAGTTACCAGTTTTTGAGAAGGGAGTGATGATCACTAAACATCTACTCATAAATGCATTGCTTAAGCTATTGCTGAGATTCAGTACTCTTTTCATCTAAATTATTTATACGCATCATATATATATATATATGATTTATAGTCACATCTTGTTTAAACGAACTCCTATACAGCAAATTATGGATTTAAAGTTCAAATTTACATATAACTCCCTAGTTAATAATCAATTGCTGAAAACTTCAGATACAATCAGTTTTTTACCTACAATTAAATTTCTCCTGACCTTCAGCTTTACTATATCGAGGTTTCACTGTACTTGAAGCTTATATATACATATATCTGTTAAGAAACACTATTGACAAAACTTAATGCCATGACACAACTGCACTATTGATGCATATTATTATTCCTGATTATTATTATTATTTATGTTTGTCATATGAGGAAAATTGTTTATATGTTATTTCTAGACTCCTAGATCTCGATTCCTATTCGCAGAAAACTTTCTCTATATTAGATAAACAAAACTGTATTCTCTATAAACAACTACTTTTCTAATAGTGTTTATTTCTAGCTCGCTCTCGCTTTTAATTTTTCTGTTACTATGATATTCAGCCCCTTATTTGATGGGAATCTATACGAATGCTATTTATTTAATTTAGGAATCGTTAAGCTTTGCTTTGATTATAGTTTGCTTTTAGTCCCTTTTCTTACTCATCATCAAATTTATGAGAAATTATTTTTTAGGTGATTATTTTTGCTTAGCTATCGATCGACTCTGTGCTTAAAGTAATGTTTAAAATTCTATTTATTGATTGTTTACGTGATATAAATAGGATTTTTCAACGGCATGTATGAGATGAAAATCAATCAGAATTTTGATAAGTTTAAGAGTTCGAATATTTTCAAATATTTTTATTGGAAAAGACAAGTTTTTCCTTTTGATAAACAAAAAAATTGTTATTCAAAAAACAGATATATCGAAGAAATATGAAACTAGATATTGGATACCAAGAATTGTTTTCAGACTAACATTGAAAATAGCTGAATTAGGCTATGGATTCAGTTTTTAAAGTTCAGATATTCAATAAGCATCTATTTATTAATCAAAAGTGAACAAGAAATTTCAATCTAAAGGCTTTAATGTAGAAGATTAAAAAAATTGTATTTTATCAAAAGACTTCGTGAGCTTTCCTGTTTTGAATATCTCGTCTAAAAATAAATACAATCAATAAGTACTACGAGTTTGTAAACAATTTACGAACAATAATAAACTAACTCTATTTAGACCAAGTTCTAATTAAGTTTTCGATAAAACTTTAAAAAATGAGTCTCCATTCAATTGAAATTCATTAGTCATTCGCGATTCTGTATTAATGTTCTGGTATATATTCTTTGGACTAATTTGCAGTTTATTTATAGTCATAAAGTTCAGTATAAAATCCAAATGCAATTCATATCAATAGCAGTGACAAAACTTGTATATTGTTTTTGCAGATCTTCTTAATCACAAACATTATCCTGAATAAGTTTAACATACAGTGAAGCCTCAATAAATAAAAATCTAACAATCAACAAATAAGCTAAAATTTGTAGAAAAGAGATATTGAAATTTGAAGAAAAATGTTTCAAACAATTTAGTCAACCAGATATATGGTTGTAAATTAAATTTCAAGACAACAATTTAGAATTGACCAATAGAGAGAGTGGGCCGTAAACGTAAACAAAGTAAAAATATTCTCTAATCTCCGCTGATATTAATATAAATTTATATTTATATATGCATCACATTTAGTGAACTTCTTTTTCTGTCGAGTTATAACAGTTTTCTGTAAATACGAAGGTTTCGGTCGAAATGCATAAAACGCATCACAAACACAAACAGTTTTGTGCGCAGAGAGAGAGAGAGAGAGAGAGAGAGAGAGAGAGAGAGAGAGATAAGCGAAATACAGCACAACCTCGCTATAATCAACCAAAGGTTGGATATAATGAGCTAATTTTTCAGATTATATAAGTTGATTACAGCGAGATTTGACTGTATCTGCGATTCATAGTCGACTTTTCAATGTAAACAAAGGATAGGATGAAATGAAGAGAAGAGGGAAAGAACTCATGGATAGAACTATAGCAGTGAAATAGAGGGGAATTAAAATGATAGCATTGGATGAGAAGGGGGTCAGAAATGGGACAATAAGACAATAAGAGTAGAGGCAATGAGAGAAATGAGAGGAATAGAGGCTCTAATGTAAACATAATTCTGGAGATCGTTACCATAGAGACTGTAACTGCAATTCTCAGCATTAAAATTGTTTAGTTATGTGTGTGTCTGTCATGTGTTTGTCTGTATTTCTAGTATATATCACATTATTATAGCCTAACGGGACGCTCTCTCTCTCTCTCTCTCTCACACACTACAGGCTTCGAAACTCATTTCGCGAACCACTGGTGGTTCATGGAGTCAAAAATCTAACATTAGGTTCGATAGGAATGATGTGATAAGTAGTACACGACCCGAAAAAGTTTGATAACTCCTGTCTCATAGAATGCTAGCTCTCGTTGAGTTTTCGAGTATGGAGTTTAGAAATTTTTTATATAAGATGCGGAATGAAGTGATGCGAAGCTGAGGAATGGGATATGTGCTGATGGATGAGAAACAATATGAACTGTTTGTATAAAGAGTACGAATCAATTGTGTACACAAACAGTATTTTTATACATTGAAGATCTAGCTGTAAATGACATTTGGTTTCAAATGCGCTTTCATTTAAAAACTAAACAATACCTTTAAAAATGAGTAAAGTGTTTGAATTTGATAGTTACATAACATTTCACTATTGAAAAGTTTGCTTAATAAGCACTAGATAACTATTTAATTCAATACTTTCTAGTTTTTGAGTAATAGAGACCGAGACATTTTGTACCCGAGATGTCTATTGATTTTTTCTCAATTTGAAAGGAGCTAATACAAAAATTTGACGTTCAACTTTTTCACAAACCTTTTTCTAAACTTTGGAAAAAACAAATTAATATTTTGTTCATTTGTCAGAACATTGTTGGAGAAAACTTGCATCTATAGCTCAATTTTGATTTAAATTAATCAAACGTCCAAACAATTTGATTAGAAACAAAATTGAAGAGAGAACAAATAAAACAAATAAAACAAATAAAACAAATAAAACAAATAAATAGAAAGTGATGATTAAAAAGAAATAGTCATTCATTTATATGAACAATAATAGAGACTATAACTCATGAGAAGATAAAAGACGACAGAATGAAAAAAAATTGTTTAAATATCTTCCTGTTAACTAATAATGATATGTACTGATGAAAAACTAGAATAGACGAAAGACTCTTAACTGTTATATTCATTAACTGAGAAGTTGTGCACAAGAAATGCAAATTAAATGAATTGAACGCTAAATAGAGAGCGAAATAAAGTGACGACAAGTTTAACTCAAACAATAAAACATTTTTTCTCTCAAATCTATTTTTTCACTTTCACTCTCTATTCGCACAAATCTTTTTCTCTCACTTAATGAAGAGTGAAATCCAAGACAATAATGAAAACACAGTATTTTATGCGTAAGTATTAGTCAATTGTATGTTAAGTAAAGTTAAAGATAGAAAAGTTTAGAAAGTATTGGATATATAGAAGAAAATCTTTAGTCTCATCCCTTGTAATAAATATCCATCCATTTCGACTCATGACATTTAGATTTGCAGCACTACTAGTACTGAAAAATTTCAATTCTTGTTAATTTGAATACAGAAAAGTTTCAACTCAAAATTTGTTCCCCCAATAAGTATTATCCCGATTGTATTCTTGATTATTATTCTCTATTTTCTAACATTTCTACCACTTAATTCTTAGTAATTCGAGCTTCAGATCATTTTCTATCTGTCTATTGCTCTCTTTCTCTCATTGTTCATATATTTCTATCACTTTTTTCTAACGAACGGATGCCATCATTTGTCAAAATATCTGTTACACCACTCGCACACAATTTATATCTATCGAGAAATATAACCATTTTCCCCGATGTGTACAAATATTAAAGCGATAGAATAGATATTTGAAGAATAAATATTTTTTCAGCCTTAGTAATAGTAAATAGCAGAATAACTGATTGAGTAATAAAAGTACGAGAAAAATTCTCATAAAACACCTTACTTTAAGCATTTATCGATCAGTAAACTGATTTTCATTTTTCTTTCGATATGTAATATTGGAAAATCAGTAATGAATGCAACTTTGTATTTAATTTGTTGTCAACTTTTTTTTTTATAATTAATTGAAATAGCGCGCAAATTCAATGAAAACACTTTTCAATCTAAATGACACCCCAATTCTCAAAAGTGCAATCGTTGGTGAATTTCAGCCAAAGAAACAGAATATTCTTTACGCTTATTCCCAAAGTAGTAATCAAGAGTTGGAAATCTGATTCTTTCTTGTAATCAGAGCTAAAAATTAATTTCTTTATAATTATAAACTGTATATCAATCAATTGAGCGACAAGTTTGCGGATAAGAAACAAAAGCTTTATTAATCCTGAAAATGAACAAAAAAGTTTAAAGATTGCCCAGTATTTAAGGTGTTCTTATAGTTTATTTTAGATCTAGTTCTAGTCGCTTATTGTCAGAGTTATAGAAGAATGAAAGAAATCAAAGTTCAATAGCAGCATGGAAAAAATTTTAATACAGCTAAATCTCCGACTCTCTCTCTCATCGATTCTCTCAACTATTTTCTACCCTGTTCTCAACAAAATGCCATTTATCTCATTTCACAGCAAAACTATTAGTCAAAAATACTGATCCTTACATTAGCGAAACACATGACATTTACACTAAATCATGATTAACAGCATTGAGAAAATTTTTTACTCTCAAGTATTCTCTGTATAAAAATCACAACTTGTTCTAAACTTTGACCATAACTTCCGATAAACACTTGATTTTGATGGAGAAAAGCGATTCTTCAGTTTATTGGCTCAAATCAAATTTATTAACAAATATTTCTCAGCTTATATTTTATGCAAATCCCATTACTTTCAACTACTTTTCTCAATTACTTTGATTACCAAACATTTTAGTCAAGCTACCATTTCGATTGATTCAAATTGAATAAATATCCAAGTAAATAAAATATGTCTGAAAATTGTTCCCGAACAAGTAAAAAATAAAGTTCTTTCCTAAAGAGATAAATGAGAAGAAACTGAATTTTCACGAAACTAAATATCCTTTTATTTATTTACCAAAAAGAAGACTTGAGAAAAAGAAGAGAATTTAAAATCCAATGCAAAATAGATAAGGAAAAGAGTAATTTTCTCCTATTCTTAATATCAGTCACTAAAGTGTATAAAAAGACTTAAAGAGCGAGCAAAAAAAGCAAATCATAAATAATGACTAGGAATCGGCCAATAATTCACGCGCGATATTATTTAGAGGGTTCGAGACCTTTTCGATAGCATTTTGGGCATGACTTCCCTCTGCCTCTCATTTCCCTCACAATACAATATAAAACAAATTGGTATCAAAATTGGGCAAATCCTCGTCTCAAACGCTAAACCCTATGAATTATAGCTAAGAGTCGCAAACTTGACACATGAAAAAATCTAGCGTTTAATATATATAAAATTCTAGGCTCATAAACATTTTTAGGCTTTCGCTCTAGTGTTGGATTAAATACTGAGTATTCGGTTTAGAAAAGAATAATTTTAAGAATTTTTTATTTTCAAAATATAATTTTCAAAATTTCCTGATAAAAAGCCCTATGAGTCCTGTGATTTTCGAATAGCTGTACGCTTTAGAGATGAACGTTTTGAGAAACAATTCACATTTGATAAGCATTTGATGCAAATTTTTCGAATACTTTTTGTATTCAGATTTCCAAATACCGATCTTATCGGATATTCAACTTGCACTAAATCCTTTTTACATATCACAGAATTTTATATCTAGAATTTGGGACATTGTTTTTCATTTACCGAATACTGATTGAATTATTTTTATATTAAGTTTGAATGTTATCCATCAGTTTCAAGAATCCCGAACTTCCGCCTACCCTATGCTTTAGTAAGTCCCGCACCACTAAATTATTGTCTGATTCCTAACATTAAAAGTCAATTTTACGGATGGGAAACAATTGGTTGGAAACATCGCTTATAGTGGCGTTTGGCCATCAATTAAATAATACTTGATTTTTATACTTATATGTGATTTTTTTTCCGAATAAAACATAACAGTCACTAAAACGGTCTTAAGACTTATCAGAGAGAATTAATTGAAAACATTTTCAGGAAGTTTTTATCTTAACTTTTATTTTCAAATTTAATGAATGTTTCTATTATGGCTCTAGATATTGAGCGATAAAATCGGAAATTTTCATTTTGATGGAATTGAAAATTAAAATTTTTTCCCATAATGATATGGGTTTATTCTTAAAATATACCTATGTAATTATTAAAATTTGAATTGAATAATAAGCTAATTGTTAAAATTTGTAAGACAAAAATTGATCTCAGATCGATTCTCAAAAAACGAGTTGCAATAATTGCTGGATTAGAAACGTGTCAATTATTTTGTAACGTATAAAAGGGTTTTCTATTGAAACAAAATGCCTGTACATTAATAGCTATAGTGAACAAGATTTGAAGTGAACAAATTTTAATAGTATATAAAATCCCTTATTTTGAAAATCACATCAAAAGATTAGTTGAAAATAGTTTCAAACTTTAGTAGAAGAAAAAATCCTTTTGTATGATTAAAAAGCATGCATTAAAATCCTTCATGTTTGAAGCGATTTAATTGAACTGAATCATTTTTTTATTTTACAAAATCATAGATTAGGTTCAAAAACAAGGAAACCAAATCAGTTCATCTTTTCTTCAATCATTCGAAAAAGTTGAGACGTTTAAACGCCAAAAACATTTTTTCTTTCAATTTAGGAATAATTAAAGAGAGGTTCCTATGAGTTAACTATCAACTCGATTGTTGGGTATGAGTAAAAAGTTTATTAAAGTCTTATTTATTTTCATTTTGAGCTAAAAATTTGTTTGTTTTTCTGCTCATATTTTATGAATTAGTTTTAGTTTTAAATGTTTGTTAGCATACGAGGTTTGAAAGTATTTTCTATATTTTTCAAACTAATTTTGCTTAGAGTTTGTTTATTAGAAAAAGAGAACAACTCTTATTTTTGTTCCGGAATAGAAGCGAAAGTTATCAATAATCTGATATTTAAATGTTTCTAATAAGAGAAAAGTTTTTATCGTTTCAAAAGCATAACAAAAATCTCAAAAATCAATGCAATTGTGATTCCGTTGAATGACAAAAAAAGTAAAAACCTATTCAATACTAAATAACTTTGCATTAAAAATATGATTATATATAATATGAAAAACTAGTTATAAATAAAAATTAGTAAAAAAAGTGTTTCTAATGTATGCATAATTGCGTGACCAGTGAAGGGTGTGGTGACTAATAAAGTTAGCGAACATATAGAGTACACACACTCTTCAGCCTAGCATTAATCGTGAAACACATACACAAGAATTATGTGTATTATTATTATGTATTATAAATATAGTAACAAATATTAGTCGATATGGGGTTGCGATGGCTTTGGTTTTTAGTTAGGTTTTAGTCTAGAATAAGGCTTCAGATGCTTTTCAATCATTACTACAATAGTAGTTATTAGCAGATTGTACGCGACAACAACCAATCAAATACTATTAATATGGAGTTTCAGTTTTTCGATATCTAGGCTAACATTTTTTATTTTATGATTAGTTTTGATCTTTCAAAAACTTTTTCACTCCAAGTTTTGTGTTTTGCAATCAATAGTTTTTGTTTAAATACTATTTACCAAGTTTTTTCTATAAATTCAATCGATTAGAGAATTTAGGTTTTCGTTAATTTATGTCAAGTTGTTTTGAAGTTTTCTTACAATTAGAAAATTCTTTTAGTTTTCAGTTATTTTTTCATTTGAAACAAAACTTTTTTCTCTAGATTTGAATCTTAATTATGAAACAGTTTTTGACTTAATACTTTTTGCAAATTGTCCCTAAACTTAACTCCTCTAAAATTTGATGCTTTAATTAGCTTTTGTAGTTAAATACGTTGAACATTTTTTGGTGTTTATGGAAATGAACAAATTTTCATCTGTTTATTAGTTCACACTTTGGAGACTATGATATACGAGATTCTATGTAAATAAATATTAATATAATTTATATAACTCTATGAAAGTTTTGCGCATTTCCGTATTTAGTAATCCTAATAAACAAAACTCATAGAAAAAGTAGAGGCGAGCGAAACAACACGCTATAAAACAGAGGAAACATTAGAAAACACGAAAAACAGAAAACAAATAACAAGAAGAGAATAACGGAAAAAATGAAACAGAATTGAAGTCATATCGACATGAGATAATAGAAATGTTTGGTTAAATAAAAGTGCTTCTTCAATAGTGAACTGGACAAAATAAATACAGAATCAAAATCTATCACATTATCAGTAGAAGTTTATAAAAAGTTTTATTTATAGTTATTAAAAGTTTTCTGATTAGTATTAATGAAGATCTGAAAGCCATAAACTCGTTATTTATAACTAATCTCTACTGTAAGATCACATTTATTATACTAGATCTCAATATATATTGTGTGCGATATTATTATTATCTAATATTTTTTCTTGCTCACTGTATAGAGAGATATAGTTTTTATATATGATATAAATAGGAAAAAGTATAGCTAGAGTTATATCAATATGTGTCCCAAACTATAACTAGAGAAAAAAACTTTTTATACGAAAGGTATATATCCAGTACACACATAGCGACACACCCAACAACCAATTTGGGTGTGGAGGGATTTCGTGTTTGTGTTCATTGACGAATTATTATTTTTTATTATTATTACAATATTCTTATTATTATTATTATTTTGATCTAATATTATATATATGGTGAGGGGTAAAAAAGGTTTAATAACTATGTGTATGCATTGTTACACTATTTTTATATATATCTCTAATACCCTTCCCTTCTCTACCCCCTTCGACCTCCCCTTACTTACTAATAAGTTTACGTATGCATGCATTGTATCGCATATCAATTGAAACTCACGAATACGTAATGAAACAAATGAAAAAATGATAATTTGATTATAATTACTATATATATGACTAGATATATACGAGATGTGTATAAATATATTAGTCATGTTATTATTACTTTTTGTCAAATAGTAATAATACAGTCTATGCAGAAGTTTTTTTAATCATAATTAATCTATAGTTTTGATCACAAGCTTAAGTTTATTGTTATATGAAAACTTCACATTTTAATAGTTATTTGAATCCGAAATATCTCTCATTTGTGTTAATGATATTCAGAATTCATTAGAAACCAGGGATTCTTTTACAGATTGAGAGCCAGAATTTCGGACAAGATTGTATAATAGTCAAGAATCAGTCAAAAATTGTCGAAAACTTTTTCGGAAACTATCTTTCGAGTTTTCCGTAGCTCCAATATAGGGTGTAGACTGTATAGAAAAAATGTTTGTTTTTAATATACTATTCGTTTTACTGCTATTCAAAGGGAATATCCACTGAATATCTAATAATCCATAAGTTAGTTATAATTATGAGTTTCATAAAAATAATTTCCAATAAGTATAACACGAATGAAAACTATATTTTTAATCATAATTTTCATATTGAATGCTATGCATAACAGAGAAAGAGCTAAAAGAATTTTCTTCCAATGATATTCATATAAAACTTTGATAAATGCAATGAATTATTGAAAATAAGTTTCCATGAATTAATAATGATCTCATGCTTTGCATTCAAGTAGAATTCAATATAAGAATGAAAATAAATAAAAATATTTTCTCGTTTGGAAAATTAGCTAAAGGTCTATTCTTAGAGCTATAGATCAATTCAAGTCTAATTTGACGATATTTCTCTGATTTTGATATCAATATAAAAAAGATTCCAATTTTTTTAATAAGCTATTCATTAAACTAATTGCTTATGTGCAAAATATCTAGAAATGAGTGAAATTCAAAATCTATTCAAAATTTATTAATTGCTTAACAAGTGATAAATACTTTTTTGACTAAAATTTCAAAATAAGATGAGGAGAAAATTTGGAGTAATCTGTCAAACAATAAAATTCAAGTGTTTATAAAGGCTTTGTTATAAGCGCGTGACTCAAATGAAATTTAAGAGTGATTTCCATGGAGGAAAATAAAAGTTTGAACTCAATTTTAGTAAATCCCCCGAACGCTAGATCACAAAAATTAAGTTATTAATTATGAACAAGTATTTAAAACAGAAGCCTAGTCAACACTCTTGAAAATTTCTCGTTAGTTAATCCTTTATATTTAGAGTCCATAACAATTATTATAATAAGAGTGTTAACTATTGAATGGGTATAAAGCTTATATGGAAAAATGTGTCACCATTTTTAGCACTCTTTTCAATAAATACACAGATTCTGACTCTTATGCAAAAAACTATATGAATATCAAATCTATAAACTCTCTCTCTCTCTCTCTCTCTCTCTCTCTCTCTCTCTCTCTCTCTCTCTCTCTCTCTCTAAACTTTGGCTTCTTTTCATTATTTCATTTATGCATTTTGTTTACTCGTTAGCAGAGAGCGAAGACGTGATGACTTAAGCGATGTTGGATTACTCAATATGTTTCTATGGAAACAGCATCCTATACGATAGAAAAACTTTGCTGCAGTTCGCGTGTTCTGTGCTGTTCAGTGGAGACGCGCTATTTCGAGTGGATTCCCTTTGGCGCTATTCAAGTGTTTCTCTACTATTTTCTCATTCTATGCAACTTCTCATCTCTTTTTCCACTCATTCAAAAAACAAAATTGAGTTTAAATACTTTACCACAAAAAACAGAATAAGTGACAGCTCATATAGTATTGACTTATCTCGTTTTGAAAGCAAATAATTTTTGTTGCAATCATAATTCTATCAGAGGATGGTGTTCAGAGCATTTTCTAATTGATCACTAGATAACTGAATGCTTTCGGAGTATAAAATTGGCTGCGGAGTTTCTACTTTAAAAACATGTTAATTTTAATTCATTTTTAGAGTTAGCTAAAAGCTGAAAGTTTTGGGTTACTCGCAAACACCAATTTGCGACATTTACATCATTTTTCTGAAAAATGAACTAATCTTTTATCTAAAGTATCGTTTATTTTTTGAAGGTTACAGTCTTGAATGAGAAGAACATTTATTAATAAACATTTACTCACTTTAATGCCTTAAGATTAATGAAAACATTCGAAACAAAATTAAGTGACATCAATTTCAATTTTCTAAGTTTTCTTATGCTTAAAATGATTATAAAAAATTCATTTTAAAGGCTAAAAAACTTTTTATACATAATTTCGTATATGAATAAAGATTTTGCTATGAAATCTCCATAAATGATAAAAAAAATTAATTTACACAAAAAATTTTACATTTCATGAGAAGTGAAAATTTCAAAATTGTATTATAAAATCAAATCTAAAGCAGGTTAGGCAGAAAAAGTTAAGCAGAAATAGTAGCTAAAGCATTAGTTTTAATCTGAATATTAAGAACAAAGAAATGTCGCATATAATTTCTAATAATTTAATCTATGATATATAACACAATACTCTGCGTGTGAGTCTCTACTAATCTAAACTTATTCATTAGTGTTTGAAGCTAACAAATTTTCAAAGCATTTTTTAATTAGTCATTTCATTGAAAAAGTAAGACAAGAATATTCTCTCAAATACAAATCACTTTTTATGGGTTTAATTAGAGTGAGAGTTATTTATAGTTAAAAAGTTATTGAAAACAATTATAAATATTTGAAATTTTTATAATATAAAACAAGTTTATTATTGACAGTAATTAAATTTTTGAATCGAGCACACTCTAATTTATATGATGATAAATGCAAAAATGTTGTTTTACTTGTGGTTTTCATTGAGATTATCACAACCTTTTGAGCTCTAGATTAATGCCAATTAATATTCAGAAAATTAGTAAAGCAAATTAGAAGTAAATAAACGCAAGAAAAATTTCTCTAACGATAACAAGGGAGGACTTTAACAAAAAAATGCAGTCATTTGTGACCAAAACATAGAAAAATGTTCATATATAAATAAGTAAAATAAGGGGGAAAGCAAATCACAAAAGCAATCATCTTTTGTGCTTAAACTCTGGATAACTCGAAATGAGAGCAAATTTATTTGTCTCTAGCCTTAAATTATATTCGATTTCTGTATTGTTGTATAATTTTTAAGATTCCCTCCGAAAAACAGTATAAACACATATATAAATGGATAATATGAGCAAATTATTCACCGAATTCTCTTCAGTCACAACTAATTTCACGGCAGAATAAACTCATAGCAAGAACTTTTTGCTCTAAAACAGTTTTATATGTTATATAATACAGGACTGGAAATCGACTTATTTTGCATGAGAATCAAAACTGATTTTGCATATAATGTGCCACATAAATAAAGTTTTTTAGAAAGCATTTTGAGTGTTGGGTCGACAATTCTGACTTATATCCAAACTTGCGCTTAATTCGAATCTTATTTTTGTTCACAATCTGAGAAGTTTCATTGTTTTCTTAAAAATTATATCAAAATTAGATTAGGTTCAGATCGACAGTACTTTTCAGATGCATTTTTATTTAACTTCAATTGAGATCTAATCGAGAATTGATATAAACTTGTTCTCAAAGTTATTAATCTTAAACTTTGAATTTGAAACATTAGGGAAGTAAAAATGTTTTCTTTCGAAATAAAAGCAATTATTTATTATTTGACTCTCGTAGAAAAAACATTTGAAAAAGTTGAAGCGTAATTTGAAGGCTAAGCCCTAAATAAAGAGTTTTAAGTTGAAAAACCTATAAAAAGCATAAACAAGGACTCACTCTTCGATAGTACGCCAAAAATTTATTCCCAAAATATAAGTTAAATACAATAATAAAATAATATAAAAATAAAAAAGTACGTCGTCTATGAGGCCGATAGGATATACCCTTTTCCACGAAAGCAGACCAAAAAAATTTATTTACACTTTTATTACTCTTTTTCCTATATAAAAGAAAAATAAAACTACCACTAGTTGATAGTCAGTGAATTTTTTCGTTACAATTGAGTGTCATCTCTAGTACAGTATTTTTTATCTTCGTCTCGATCAGCGATAACTAGTAGAATATTACGGTCTATCAAATTGAATGGTCTGAGGCAAAGAGCCTAAAGTTAACGTTTTTAGCGCTCGCTTACTCCCTTCTTGCAAACCGTTTAGATTTTAGGATTTTATGGATGTCTAGTTTGCTAAATATTATGCATAGAATATATTAAATGCACCCTAAAAAATATGATGCGTAGAAAAAACATCCCCTCAGAAGAAAAATTATGTAACACTATACATAAAAACTTATTTTTTATAATTTGCAAAACTGTTTTTTTATTGCGCAAACATCTGTCTTATATTTTTTGCCCCTTAAAGACGAAAGTAAGTTATTACACAATGAGATTCCTACTGCTTTTTATAGCTGTAAATAAAAAATTATTTGTCTGTTTTCTCAATTTTTTCAATACTTTTTATAAGTTTATTGACTAAGAATAGGATTCTTTCAAAACTCTTATCTGATAGTTATTTTTGAAAACCTTATTCACTTTTGAATATGCATTGAGCTCATTGCAACCTTTAACAATGCATAAAAAATATCATTTTATCAGTAGTCGTTATGATTGCAAGAAAAATTGATCTCATAAATCATTTGTCGATTAATTGTCTAGAAATATACTTATTTATGCTTCAGATTTAGGTACTTTTTTGAACAAAACTATAAACAATTTCGCTCTAATTGAGGCATTTGGACTATGATTTTGTTTTGATTTTTTTCGAATCATAGATAAAGAAAAAGTTTTACAAGCTCTGTATTTATTATAAGCTTCAATAATGAGCTTAAAAACAATGACTTTTTGTATACATAACTAATAGTTATTCATTGATAATAAAATTTTATGATAGGATAAAAATAATATTAACCTAAATAACCATTTTCAAAAATAATAAAAAAATTGATCCTAAAATAGAAGCTAAATTCACTCATAAAAAATTTTGACTTACCTATAGTTTAGTTAATATTTTCCTCTGAAATGTTTCAAATTTTCAAATTGAAAATTGTGGAATAGT
This sequence comes from Archegozetes longisetosus, assembly GCA_018873245.2. NCBI lineage: Eukaryota > Metazoa > Arthropoda > Arachnida > Sarcoptiformes > Trhypochthoniidae > Archegozetes > Archegozetes longisetosus. The sequence continues at coordinate 1,351,044 of JAEMBT020000004.1, read as the reverse complement.
AACAAAAAAGTTGACAATTATTAGATAATAAAGTTTCTTCTCTTTATTTTAGTCTTTATTCACTATTTATTACTAGAATCTTTTCATCTTATTCCTCAGATCTCTCGAAGATACGAACAAAAAATCTTTTTAGTCACAAGTCTTTCTTAATCTTCAAGTTTTTCTCATATATCTGTTGAGAGACTAAACACCAGATTATTCTTCGTGTAAAAAATTCAGTCAACCAGAAGTCAATTGACAAAACTTTGAGGAAATGATAATGAAATCAAAATTTTGACACACGATAGAAGCCAAAAAACAACTGAATTATTGATAATTAATGCTGAGAGAGATCTGAACTTCTAGTCAGTCGTCCAAACTGTAACAAAAGTGGAGAAAAAAGATTTTATCGTTTATTCTACAGAAAATTCTTTCTTATGTTTGTTTTTCTCAGATTAAAGTTCAGACTAGAGAAGAAAATAAGTTTACTTTTCTATTGAAAAACCGATGAAAAATAATACTATTTTTATTTATTAGTATTTTTTATATAAAGTACGAAAAATAAACTAAGAGAATAGGAAACTTTTTCAACTTTTCTTCTACACATTTGCCAATCTATCCATAGAATGGGTACTCAATTCAATGCTAACTATAGTTTTCTACTCCGAGATCAAGTGTCAGAGAGTTTTCTGGTCGGGCGAGAGAGACACCGAACACACACATGAGTAGTACTGATCAAAGAGAAAGACAGGACTAGAGACCAATTGCGTCACTGACACACACATAACACAACACACAAGTGTTTACTAAACAGGGGCTCAAAAATTTCTGTCCCTCTTTTTCTCTCACTGTTGCAGTCCCCCTTTTCACCCGATTTAGAAGTTTTCCCTACAATTGTAAATAAGTTTATACATTGAAAATCTGTATAATTGAAGTCCAGGGATGACGACATTTGGTTTGGGCGCACAAATAAAAAACTATAAAGTGGAGGAAGATTTTTATTCTTGTTTGAACTCATTTCGCCTCAAATTATTGTTCGCCAATCAAAAGATCACTTCAAAATTAATCAACTTTTGAAGTATAAAGCTTGTTAAATTTCATACTTTTTCAATTAATGCCCTCAAAAATGTTCAAATTAAACACCGTCAATAAATTCAACAAAAAAATTATTTAAAACTTTGCAAACTTTTATTTGAAAAATCTAAAAATTTTTCAAGTAAAGCCTTCTATCATTTAGAAAATCATTTTCAATTGTTTGAAATCGATAATAGAACTACTGATAATTAAGAGAAAATCGTTTGTAAAATAATTTTTAAAGATATATTCTTAAAAATCCATAAATTTCTTAAGAATATCTTATTCTTTAACGAATGCATAAAACCTAATTGATACAACTGTAGCTCATTAGGCGAAACGGGTATTTAAAAAGCATTTGAAATGCTATACTTTCATCTCAAGAGGGGGTCTAAATAGGGACAAAATATTTAGATGATATCGAACGCATTCAATAGAGGAACAAATGAATCTGAAGGGGAATATTCTTTAGTATACTGTAAAAATTGGGGCACTTTTTCTGCAGAGAGGGATTAAAATAATAAAAAGGGGCGAGTTTTCTGATGAGATGAGATGCGAGCTTGCGATTATTATTATAAATATATATTTTGGTGGCTATTGTTGTTTGCGATGAGAATTACAACAATACGTGACTCATATTTTTCGACAAACATTGGGTTTTAAATGCGATAAAGCGTCAGAAGTATTGAGAGAATAGAGTGCAGAGAAAAAAGTTTTTTATTTAGAGAGTAATGAAATATATTATACGAGCAAAAATTGATTTATGGAGTCTTTTTCGGCAGTTGTGTTCTGCACAGAAATTAATATTTCGTTTTTCCATTTTGAGGGCAAAATGTAAATAAACGATAAATTTTTATTCCGAGATCATTGATTAAAATTTCAAATTGACTAAAATTTTATGCATTTCTTTCGGAGAAAATATTTTTGAAATGCATGTTAATTAAGAAATTAGTTTTGAACTTCTTTCTTGAAAAATAGAGATATTTTTCGAAATAGATACCTATTTATATGAAAATCAGAATTTTTTATCTTAAATCTTTCGACTAAGAATCGGAAATTTCCATAAAATCAGGACAAAATTTAAACGATATCTTCGATTTACTTGTGATATGATTTATTGCATAATATTTAGGAAGTAAAATGAAAAAACTGTAAACAGACCACGAAAAGTGGACAAAACATGGAAATCATGCACTTATATAACAGGTTCCGCTTCCTATTTGTCCAGAAAAATAAACTCCCGGCTACGCCACCGGAACAGAAAAGCGACAGAAAATTAAAGCCCGAAAAAGTAGTGAATCTAAAGTAATGGTGAATAGAGTTTACGACTGAAGAGGAAGAGAAGGAAAAGATAGTTAACGAGAAAAGAGAAGGAAAGAAAGCCTTATATAACACATGCATTATATCGGACTTTCTAAACAAGACCTACAAATAGAAAGTATATAACAATACAATCAACACAAACGTGGGAGAGATTTATATTCACTATTTTCTAGTGTTATATTGCAGCCAAATCTGGTCTTTAGGTTAGGTTAGAGTCCTATGAGAGGAATCACTACCCGAAAGGCATATGTGAGTCAAAAGTTTGCGGGACTTTAAGGACTGTAAGGACTGTAAGCATTGGATGCGAGACGTGGGACTAAACAAAATACGATTCAATAGAGTATAATATGACACAATAGTTGATGTCATGCAACCCAGTATTCTCTGTCTCTCTCTCGCTCTCCCCAATATATAATAAATAGAACTTTCGAAGAATGCGTTAACTGCCACATTGATAGCGTTGGCACTTGACCCACTCTAAGTTAAGCACAGCTTTTGGCACAGTTATTATTTAGAGGGAGAAAACTTTTTCTCTCTTTTTCCTATGAAAAACTTCTAAATTTAGTATTGTTTACCTTTTATTGTGCTACGAGTTTGATAGAAAAGTTTTAGGACCTTTTGCTCAAATTAAAATTTATGACTAGGGTTTCAGATGATAATCTTAACCGATTAAGTAGATTTTTCTTTATTGGTCACTATCTATTTTGTGCAAGATTTGCAGATCAATTTCATTTTCTTCACTTGAAGAGTAGCTAAAACTTTAATTAGTTTTCTAAAAATACTTTGCAATAAGATGAATGTGAACCATATACGGACTTTAGTTTTGAAGCAAATAAATGCTTCAGTTTTTCAATGATTTGCAAAATTGAGAATCTCACAGATGAAATAAATTGTCATTAAAGTTTAATATAAAAGTTATGTTGAATGAGAAATGCTTATATATCAAACACTTCACTCATTAAGTTATTATTCGCTTCCCAAATGCATAAATAAAACAAATGATTAAAGCACAACATTTTTTTTCTGGACATTAACTGCATACAAATATACATAAAAAAATATAAATTATTTTTTAGTCGCCACATGTTATTTCAAACATATTCAATACAACAAATGTTATTCAGCAGGGAAACTGAATACTAAAACCTTAGTCAAATCTAAGCTAATTATCAGATTGAAAACAAAGTACTGATAGAGTTTTTACATCTAACATCTGATTATTTGAAAAGTGATCAAGGTTTTCAAAATAAAACACTTTATTCAAAAACTATTATTTTCTAAAATTTTCTCTAGCTAACTTTGATATCAAAGAAAAAGTGCTCCCAAAATTTTTATTTTCAAACCCTACTCGAAAAAAATTTGCCTAAAAAGGAGGGCTTTTTATCGGTGACTAAACAAAAATAAAAAAGGGAGCAGAATTCGAAAGGGGGCCAAAAATAATAGCAAACAATGTTTATAAGGGATGCGATTCCGGGGCTAAAAATTTTGAAGGAAGAGAAGCAAAGAGAAGAGAAAGAGCGAAACGAACTACAGAACGATCTAAAGTCCCCCCCATTTCTAAACAGGCTTTAGAGACAAATACAAATAAATGCGAAAAACTTTTCACTGCCCCTAATGTATACACAACTGTTATGTAATATTACGTGCAGAGCAGCTGTTAGTTTCCCTATTCTGAACAAGTGAAGAGCGAGCGGAGAGTTTCCCACACTCTTTATATTTGTTGTAATTCTTTACAACATAATATAAATCTAAACAAAAATTTTTCTCTCCTATGCTTTAGTTAGAGATTTTTATTTTCTTTCTAGAAAACTTCAATCTCTATCGAAACTATTATATAATTTATTATTAAGTCGAGCCTCTAGTGCTGTCCCTCATTTTTCAGTAGATCACTGGATCTCACATTTATGTCTACCATCTTTTCGACGCTAGAGACTCATTCTGTTTAAGAAAATCGTTCAATAATATAAATAGTTTGTAGTTTTGAATTTTTTAAAAGAGTTCTTAACACGTTTGTTATGTAACATAAGGAAAAATGAACTTTAAGGCAACGGCTATTTTCCCCCATTTTTGAGAAACTTCTTCACCACTCTATTGTATTTATTGTGAAAGATTGCACCCGAAAGGCCGCCGACCTCTCGAAGGAATGGTCAACTTTTTTGTGTAGTAGTTATTATTCTCTAGCAGAGGAATAAAAGATTTATTTTTTTCTTATTGAGTAAAAATAGGAAATTGAGTGAAACGATTGCGTAATATATTTGAGAAGTAAAGGAAACTATTATTTTGGTATACTCTTTCTTATCTCCTATTTCTGTTTGACTCCTTCGGGACAGTTTTGGTCTCAAATTTAATGTTTCTTTTCGGGTCCCATTTGGGGCCCACTCTTAAAGTACAAGTTCATAAGAAAGAGTAATCTTTTTTACTTTTTATATCTTCTTCTGAACCGGACTCTAGAAATAGGCTTTACTTTTACTCTTCTTTTTACTTCTGGTTAACAATTTTTGTTTTAAAAACTAGAAAATGCACTTTAGGTAAAGTAGAATGTCATCAAAAGAAAACATTACACAAACTTTAGGCTAAGAATTTGACTCTCCAAGACTATTCAGTCTAATTTAGATAACTTTTAGACAACTCTTTATTTTCTTTGTATCACTTTTTTATGTGCAAAAAAGAAGTTTTAAATAAGTTCTCAACTGAACTGACAAAATAAAAATCATTTGCAAATATATACTCTTTACTTGAACTGCAATGAAAACACGAAATCACTATTTGCTAGTAATAAATGGACACTAAGTTCTGGATAAGAAAAAGTTTTTCTAACTTTTAGTCATTTTAGATATTTTAAGTGAGCGACTTCGTTCCGGGTATTCAGACAAAATCTTTTCCTACCAAAAATCAAAATAAAGATTGTATGTTGAATCGCGAAAATTAAAACAAATTTTCCGAAAAGTTGTGACAACTTCCTAAATCCTATGAAATGTCAAAAAATATTTATCTTCTCTCAAAGTATTTTCATATTACATCTACAAAAATGGTATAAGATGACAGAAAATATTTTTGGTCCAGAAAAAATTGTTTACTTTAATTCTACACAACAGTTTTTCGGTTACAGAACTATAAGAACCAACAATTGTTGTTTTTATGAACAAGGCAAAGAGAATAATGAATAAAGTATTTGCTTTATTTCATATTGGATTCAATTTTCCACTATTTATAGTTATACTTTAGAGATAGTCCACCTTTTAAAGTCTCTTATATTATATTTCTTTTATTTTTATATTTGTATTGAATTTTTCAAAACTATTCACTATAAAGAGTAAGAGTTTTTCGGAGTTATGTTCAAAACTTTTGAGTGAGACATCCATTTTTCTCTTTATTTGCTACACAAGTTTCATATTAAAAGTTTTAAGTATAAATAATTTTGAAATGCATTAAGTACTTATAAGAAAAATCTTCACAATTTTCAAACGTTTTATTAGTTTAATGTTTAGGACTTTAAGCGAATTAAAAGTTAGCTATGTCTATAAAAACATTTTTATCCGAAAAATTCACTCTAAATATGATTTGATATTGAGATCGATTTCTTGAGCTATTTTTCCTCTACTCTAAAGCTTTTGCGTTCAACAGACAAATAAAAATAAAATATGTCCTAAAGATTGAGTTATTGTTAGGCATAAACTGCAAACCAATTGGCCATTGAATAGCCTGGGGCTACTTTATGACAAAATAATATTATTGATGGCATGCTCTCTATATGAAAGTAACAAATTCTCTATGAGTGAAGTATTCGTAAAAACATTATCAAAGATAAGAACGAACGCACGAAAAGTCTAATTAAGATTATAATTATTTTTACTTCAACTAAATATACTTTTATGTCTTTATGTCTTAAACAAGTTTAAAATTTGAGTCAAAAGTCTAGATAACTAGAATTTCATTTCTGAATGTTACCAATAATTTAGTGACTCCTTATAAGCTTAAGACTTCATTATTCGTTAAAAACATTAATCATTTGAATGCCCAAAAAATCATAATTTGTTATTATTTTCGATTGAATTTTGCGTCAATATAGAGATAAGAATCCACACATAAAGCAAAAACTTTTGGCTAAACATAACAGCAATTTGTATACATCGACGAGTATTCAAAATGAGAGGAAAAATTAGTCAACAATTTTTTCAGCCAATGAAGGTTTGATTTTCTAAGCAAAATAATGCTGAACTAAAAAATATTCTGCGATCAAATCATATCGTTCTTAAAATGAGTGAATTACTAGCGAAAACTTAAATAGCTTTGACTGTATGACCGGAGAAAAGCATAGAATAAGAAGTAAAAACTTTTCTCTTCCAATAGTATTCCTGACATATAAGAAGGCATTTATTGACATAAGAGACTTTCACATACAAACAATTGTTTATCTAAAAGCGTTTCCAAACTGAATATATAACTTATATATAGCTAGCAATAGATATACAACACATACAGAGTTGGAGAGAAGAGAAGACCTGAAACTGAATTCTATCCAAACCTTATTTTCTTAGAGCGCGCGCTCTTTTATTGTTGACATAAGCCGTTTTCAGGCTATGCCATCAATTCCTGTGTATTGCCCGAAATAAAAATTGCATTTCCAAACATTTATTCCTGACTCTAACCCTATATTTATTAAGAGAAAACTGAATTATATATTGATAGAGACCCCGAGAAATACGATGCGTTGAAAAAACTTCTGCTGTCTTTCAATACAGGGTAGAAAAAGAGATTTACTTCTCTTTTTACGCAGCATTTTTCGTCATTTTAATTGTTTCCATTTCTCTTGTCACTCTTTATGTTTATTTTTTAAGACCAGAAACTCTTTTAATGTTTATTAAGCCTTCCCTCAACTGATTGTTTGAGGATTTTCAGATAATTAAGTTTTGTAATTAGATAACTAGGAAAAGTATATGCATTTTATGAACATTTAATTGAGAACTAGACAAAATATTCAATTTTTCAATTATAACCTTTGATTAATGTTTTCACAGCTTATTAATGGAATAAATGCAAACTTTTGAGCGATTTTCAACCGCAAAATTCGTAATTTGAGCTAAACTTCCAAGCAGAGATCGATTTGATTACAAGAAATTTAGAACTTTCCCAAAAGTAAACAAACCTAAAGATCTAGAAAACAACTAAACAGAAAACATAGACCTAAATAAAAGTCTGCCATAAACTAGAAAAACAGACGAAAAAATATATCAATCTTTTTAAAACTTTCAGTCAAAGAAAAAATAAAAAAGAGAAACAAAAAATAACAGTAAGTCTTTTACTCTGAAAAAGGTTGTCGATAAGAAAAATTGCGGAAAAAGAAAGTCAGACATCAGTTATAAAGTTCAAGGCATTTGTCGAAAAACTTTTTTCTCACTTTTCTCTTGTGTAACAGTTTTTTTAATACATGTTTTATAAATGAACGGTTGCATAACATAAGGCAAGCGATGACTAAAAGAGAGAGAGCTAGAGATTGAACGCTTGACTTTTAGTGCTAGTCGACAAAAGTTTTAGTACTAGTGGAGAGGAAATCGTAAAATATCCTAAAACGGGACAAAACTTTTTTATGACTTCGTGTACAGAAAAAAAGTTTTTCTAATCAACAAATTTTCAACATTTTGTTGAAAGAGAGAGAGAGAGAGAGCAAAAAAATTGTGATAAAAACTCATCCTTTAATCTGTAGTTAAAGGAAATACAGAATAATTAGTGTCAAAAACATTTATCATTTCTTTTTGCCCTAGTGTTGAAAAATATTGTTATTTATCTTAATTACAACGTTTCGGTCTTGTTGTTTCCTTTTGATTACTATTTTTTCTATGAGTAGTAATTAGTTTGTGATTCACTGTAAATAAATTAAGAGTTATCTCAACGTTTTTTTCAGGCTAAACATTAACACATTAGTAGAAAAAAAACTTTTTCCAGCTTTTTGACATTAAAAAATTGCTAATTATCCTTTATATGCAATAAATACTCATTTTTAGGGCTTGAAAAGCATTTATTGTTAGTGCATTTTAGTATAAGAAATTGTTCGGTTTTTAGACTTTAATTAATTGAGAGAAACTTAAGTTTGTTTCACTGCTAGTTATCCAAAATTCCAATAATAAATGGCTTTAAATAATTAGTCGTAAAACACATAAGAAATTAAGCGTAAAATCAATTAGTCTGCATCTCTTCAAAAGTATTTTTCAATGCTTTAAAAACATTTGAATTGTTGACTACACACACGAGACATTTTTTAATATAAATTGTAATCATTTTGGAGAGAAATGCATAACTTTCTCAAGTTTTTCAAAACTAATTAATCAAAAAAAGTGTATACTTTACTAAAGTCTAACGTGACATCAAAATAGAAGAAAATTTTTGAATACAATAACTTTTATATACTATACTTTAATAGTGGATAGATTTATGATTTATGAACGGCAAAGAGCCAAAGAATCTCTTTAATAGAGAAATACACTTAAGAAGCACATTAGATCTCTTTTCATTCATTGATCATTAATTAATTGAGATGTCATTTATCTTAAAAACTAATTAATTATTGTTTGCAGTCATTTATGACAACTAAAATCAAATGTTTTAACCAAAAATAGGAGTGAGTCTGATCCAAATCAGAGTTTGTCTCACGGAAAAATTCATTCAAAATAACTATTTATTGTATCCCTATATTTAATGGTATTCTTCATCTTATTGTTTGTGAATAAGAAATAAACTAATTATGAGTTATTTGTGAATATTTTTTGCTTCTCTGGTAATCAATACATAGTTTAACAAATGATAGAAATCGTAAAAATGTGTCAAATTTGTCACAAACATGAAAAGGCTTAAATGAAGGCTATATTAAGAAAGTTTTGGCACAAGTTTCAAATAATTGAAGTGTTCGTGTCGATACTCGGATGAAAAGTAACTGTTTTTGTAGTGACTGTTTACTGCTCTCATTTTAGATAGAATAGATAGAAACAATTTTCATATTTTTTCAACATCAATGTTAAAAATAGTGATCGAAACGGTACTCAATTTTCATTAATTGCAAACAATTTATAATTTCGCGGTCTTCATTAGAAAAATACATTTACTCTGAAAGTATTTGGCAATAATCTATAAAAAGCTCGACTAAAGTTGTATACAAAAAATGCATAGAAACAAAGCTCTTCGTCATCGAGAAAAAAATTGACTAATAAGTGGTATAGAAAACTTTTCAGAAGTACTTCAACACTTACAATAAAGTGATTAATACAAATAAAAAGGATTGTAGAAATTTCTCAAGTTTTCAATGTATAAGTATTTTTTCAATGGCAATGAGACGCGAAAGTAATTACTCTCTCAAATATCTTACTATGAATTTCAAGTCTATCTCTAGTCTATCTTTTCTCTCTCTCTCTCTCTCTCTCTCAAACTTTTTTCCCCTCTGTTTTTAGTGTCCCTGAAATTTGCTGCGAAGATATTCACAAACACTATATTTATGGTAAAAAATACATTCGAGAAATTGTTAGTATAATAAAGTTTTATAATGAGTGCGAAAATACTGTATATCTTTTGCATTATTTTATTTTGCAGTTTACGCTTGAGGAAGCTTTTTTATGACTATCTCAATATTAGATCTGAGTTTTTGATGGAATTATTAGTTTATTGTATGAATAAATGAATAGATTTTTGCTATATGTTATAAATAGATAGACGCAGACAATGTTTATTTAAATGAAAAAATTTGTTCGTAAACTTTATATAATGCGAGTTGAGATCTTGTTTTCTAATAACTAACAACAGGCTTAATGCCAACAATTTTTTCTCTAACTTTTCAAAGCCTTGACCTTATGTTTACTTAGCTAGACATCAAATATCGCAACTTTTGATTACTTGAAAAATTAAAGTAATCAAATGAATTTTAATTATTTCATAAATTAAAGGAAATCATAATTTATGATCAATAAAATAGAATTTCTATTAATTAAGTAGAGTTTCAACATTTTTAATGCCGAAAGCAACGAGTCAACAATCATACTTTTGAACTTTTTTTTAATTTTAGATGAGGTCATTTAAATCTCGTTATTATTGAAGTAAAATCTCGTTATAATAAAGTGAAATCTCATTAATGAGGTTTAAAGGATTAATAAAATGACTTCATGATGACGATGTTTACACATTCGAATTGCCGAAAAGTCCAAACTTTATAAGGAATTGATTTATAACACTTAATTGATCTGTTGATTAAAACTGAAGCTTTGAAGATCACTATATAAGAGTCCATGAGAAGTGAGTGAGGCTTTAGCCTAGAATATGAGTAGAACCTAGAAGTCAGTTAAGACTTGTTTTCTTAGATTTTTCTTTATTCCTTTCTTTCTGATGATAAGTAGTTTACCACTTTTTTATTGGGATCTCTGATGTTGACATGGACTAACAGATAATAGTAAGAGTTAATCACAGTAAACAAAGTAAAAAGAATAACATGTTTTATTAGAGTAGGATGTTCAATAGTAAGCGGATTTTCTATGCCATCTTACAGTCGAAAACAACAGAACTTCCTAACTATTTCATTACTACTACACAACGATTATTAGTTTTATATCTCAATTCTTATTCATAAGCATATAATATTTGTGCCAAATCTTTGTAACAAATCATGGCTTGTCTATAATTCCTTTCATTATTACCATTGATCATAAAAATAAAAAAGTTTTCTAAGCTTGTTATAAGATTACGGAAATCGGTACTTATATCTTAAATAGGTTTAATGATTTTTGTGCGAAAAAAGTCGTTACTTTTTGAAACATCGAAACCTGACTTCAGCTTATATACAAATCAAATTGAAAATCAACACAAGGATAATATTTTTAAAGTAAAATGCTTACAATAAGCTCAGGTTAAGCTCGACTAACAAATCATTTCAAGCTTGAGCATATGTTTGAGTTTATGACTTAGGTGCAGGCTCTACATGCATAATAATCTGGAGCTTCAACTCGGCATTTGTGTTGGATTTAAGCTCAGACCGATCCTTTAAAGTTCGAGCTATCCATAAAACTAGGCATAATTATTTCATTTTAATTTCAAAAATGTAAACCATTATAATATCGATCAATATATTTAGAAATAAATTACGAATCAACGACTACATGTTAGATATTTATATGAATATAAAGAAAAAATTGTAGATCGTTAAGGTTCACAAAATTTTATTTTCATCGTGTTTAGAAAGCGTGTATAAGATGTTCAAACAATAAGTTCGATATTGTTTTAATATTAGTAAGTCATGAAAAATTGCATTAGAAATTCTCAATTATAAGTCAACAAACACTAAATATTGAGTTCAAATAAAACATTTAAAATCCATAAAATTTGTGTTGGGAACAAATAAGTCAACGAATATACCGATAAATTAATAAAATAAGTCAATAGAGAAATATTTTAGGCTGTTATTAGTGTAGAAAAAAACTTTTGAATCCATTAAAAAATATCATTTCGAAAAGTAAACTTCATGCACATGTCAAACAAGACTATAAATTATTAATTCTAAAAATAAACAGTTTTTTAATAGAATAAAGCTTTTTCAAACTTCAAAAACAATAAAACGATTTCCTAATAACCCATAAAAACATTTAATTAGATATTGTATTCAGAGAAAGAGAAAAACCAATTGAAACAAATCTATTGCTAGTGTAATACATGCATAAAACCTACAGAAAGTTACACTAAAATTATATATATGTGCGAGAGAGAGAGAGAGAGAGAGAGAGAGAATGCGGTTGAGAGCTGAGGCCCAACTTTTTCAATGCCAGTAGTTTAAGGACACAGAGAAAGAAATAATAATAAAAAGTTGAAGCTTTTCGCCAACATTCACTTTTTCGTAATAGCTTTTTCATTGCATATCTAGACGTTTACGCACTAAAGGTGTATAAAATTGTTGATAAAATAATTTATTGTTTGTTGTTTGATAACAGACTTGAAATAAAATAGTTTTTATTTAGGCTTCAAAAGGGAATAATGGCAACAATACGCATATGTCCCGATATGTGCTGTTTGTGTGGTATTTATATATGAATTGTTACGATAAAGTAACAATTAAACAACGTTATCCTTCAAAGCTATCGAATATATCATGGGAGAACAATTTTTTCTTTTCAGATTCTCTAAAAATGACTTTTTTGATAAAAACTTCTTAACGTGTATTTAACTTTTCAAAGTTTTTATTCAAATTAACTTTTATAATAAGTTTATTCCACTTCAAAAATATATCATTAAACACAAAAATAATGATAGAAATAATACAACAGAAAAAGTTAAAAAACTTCCTTCAAAAGAAAATAATTTATGAAAATATACTAAAAATAAAACTTTTACTTTACTGACGATTAGTTTTCAGTAAAAAATTAGTCCATTTATTACCTGTAAATGTTTTTATTTCAAATCGAATTATATAATGATATTTATGACTCGTTTTATTTCACAATTGAAGTCATGCCTAATATACAGCTTAATGTGTATTATCCAAAATAAAAGTTTATTTTATTGTTAAATAAATGATTTGCTGGCATCCTATTAATAATTAAAGTCTAGAAAATATACATTCAATAAAAAAAGAACTTTTATGTTATGCGTTAACGAATGTAAGGTTTTGAGCATTTTATTCCATAATCTGTTAATACCTTATGATCATAAGTTTGCCTTGTTGTTTTGTTGTGTTTTTCAGATATGGGGTCAGTCAGTTATTCTGCAGTTCCCGAAATAAACTATTTTAATGTTTATTTAACTATAAAAACCAGAAAACACTTTAACTTTGAAGCGACAGTCAAATGAAACAGTCAATTTGCATACACATATTTAGCGCATAAAACTTTCTAAAACGTGAAAAGTTCTAAACCCAAAAAAGGGATTATTGGATCAAAAAAGTTCTTAATTATAGCATGAAATAAAATAGCTGTTTATTTAAACTGCAATTAGAAATCTATTTATGAAAAAGAGAGCAATAGTTTCAATCTTATCATTCAATGTCGTGATAATGAAAAGTGATATTTAGAGACCAAAATTAATTGATAACAAAATAAGCGAACTCTTGTATACAACCAATAGCTCTAAGACAACAATGAAATGCATTTATTACTTATTTCTCAATATGAATAATTCATTATTTATATAAGTATTTACGTAATCAAAAAAAACTTTTCGTTTTGTCCATTCTCTCTCTCAATCTCTCTTTTGATAAACATGTTGAAAATTTTGCATTTTTAAACATATAGATACAGAAAAATCTCATTATGACAAATTTTCGACACTATGAACTTTCGACCTAGACAACTTTTCGATAAACTTTCTATACGAACAAGTTTTAAATTAAGCAATTTTCAGTTAAAAAAATTGTTGATATAGTGAACGTTTAATATAAAAAGATTCCGATATATAGAATAAAATTGTCTAATTTAGAACTTGACTACAACGAGGTTTGACTGTTTATATATACAAATATACAGTACGCATACATAGGAAAACCGATTCGCACTAGAGCGTTAAAACAAACTTTAATATATATTTACTTTTTAAATACTGAGTATAAAACTCGATATAACTGAATATATTAGCGTAAAAACGCATAAAATAGTAGTACTAGAGAGAGAGAGAGAGAGAGAGAGAGAGAGAGAGAGAGAAAATTAGAGAGTGAGAGATAAACATAACAACCTTGAAATGATTGCCTAACTTTGTATACTTGTATACTAACTGCATATGAAAATAAAGTTGCGATAAATACTAAACTTTATATTAACTGTATTTATATTGTATGCTATGATAGGAGAAAAACTTTTTCAAGTTTAACATTTGATTACTAGTTATGGATAACGATATGAAACATATTAAAGCATAGGAATAGGAAACAAATGCTTATTATATTATAATTATTTTTCTCTATATCATGCTATGAGAAAATTGCTTATAATTTGTAATTTGTTTTAATGATTATTCACTTTTTTCTCTCTTTCTCTTTATTGTTTGTTTTTTTATTGTTTTGTTTTCTCTTTCTTTCGATTGCTTTCTTTCTATTTGAATGTATTGTGCATTACATGCATTTTTCGATTTATTTCTCTTTATTCTGTTCTCTATTTATTTTTTGCCTTCAATTTTTGGAATTGTTTTCTGACTAAACATTTGTGTTCCATTCGTTGCAATCAAATTTAGTGAATAAAGGTTTTAATTAGCAACTAATTCAATTAGTACATGTTTAGATCTGTAGAAAATTGCTTTGTTTTAGTCAATAGTCAATCCATCACTATCTAGATGTGGAAAAACTTTGGCCTAAAATTTGATCTCTTCGCTTATCTCTTCAAAACTAAAAGTCATATAGTCTTGAGGCGCAATAAATCATAAACCTTAACAAAAAATTAGTTTTCAATAAAAATATTTATCTTAAAATCGAAATCCTTAATAAATTTGATTCAAATCTTAATAAACTTTCTCAAAGATGATCGAAAAGGGTTTTGAAAGAAAAAACAAATTTTGAGTGAACTCCTTATACTTTAGAACTTAAGTAACATAAGAAAAACAGCTTTATTTGTCAAGTTGACACAAAAATCAATAATTGAATTAAAAAATAAGGGGAAAACAACCAGTGATAGAGAAGAAGAGCATAAGAAATAGATGGAAATGTCAACAGCTCTTTGCTATTAATTAGTGAAATACTGGGTCTATATAAAGTTGAATATGAATGTGCACATTCAGTCAAACCCCGTTACAATCAAGTTCGACGGGATAACTTAATTAAAGCGAGGTTTTACAACTAGAATTCATTCGATTCGTTTTGAATCAAGATTTTCTTATTTATCGCCACAATTATAAAAGAGTTACACAACAAAAAGCCTAATAACAGCTCAGAAAATTTTGAATCTCATTTTGGTTAATATTCACTCTTTGCAGCTCTAATTTTGTCGCATCTTCAGAGTCAAACCTCGTTATAACGAAACTGAGAAAATTTCAGAATTCGCTTCATTATATTGAGGTTGGTTTAGAAAAGGTTTTACTCCAAATAAGAATAACAAATTATTTTGATTTACTTTTAAGACCACACATTCTTATTACGACAAATACATAGCTTAAATATTATGAATATGCAACTCCTAGATTGAACTAGACTCAACAGACAATATGACACAATACTTATTAAATACTGTCTGATATCCGATATTTAGCTGAATATATTATTTATGCAAATGCACTGCATATAAGTTTCTGTATCTTCTTTTACTGATTATTATTTTACAAACAGGAAAAACAATATCAACATAAGTATGAAATGGAAAGCTCTAATAGACTTACCGTTATTTGAATCGTAAGCGAAAATCATGTGAAACACAAAACTTGACACAAGAAGATAAAAGTTTTTCTCTAAACCTCTTGTAGTTTATAACAGATTTACTGAAAAATGAATGGACAAAAATAATTATACACGTTACAAAATATCATTATTTATCCAACACTAGTGTAGGAATCAAATTGATATGAAAATTGAAAGTTTTCTGAGAGCAAAGTTCACAGTTATTAAAAATTTGTTTAAGGTTTTGATAAATACTTACGAAAACTTTTGGACTATATTTGAAATCCAATGCTATTTTGAAAACACTGTTATAGTTCTTGTTATATCTGAACCACTGCTAGTTCTCAACAAGATTTAAAGTTCAAGTTTATTGAGAAAACTGTGTTTCATCAACACCAAAAAGTCTATTTAAAGAACTTTATTCTAGTCATAACATTTTTGCAAACTTCTCATCAAAAGCAGCGATCAATTATATCGCTATTTATTAATTATATACTTTTCTTCTTATTATTATATATGTAGATTTTCTCTCTATATGCCTATCAATAAAAAGTTTTTTATTATCTGTTTAGCGCAAACGAGTTCAGTTAGTATTCATTAGACTCTCTATCACTCTCTTCTTCGTCACATCTAATACTCATTGGGTATACGCGAGAACGCAATGTGACAGTAAAGTGAAAGCAGGCGCATAAACACATTGTGATGTGCGCAACACTGATTAAACTCTAGCTAGTTTTCAATAACGTCGAGTAAATAAATTAGGGGCAAAAACAATATCAACTCAAATTATACAGACTTTGATCGTATCTTTTTTCCAAACCAGCTTATAAAATTATTTTTCAGAGAATATCTATCAAGTTTAAAATGTTTTTAATGAATTTCGTTTGTTATTAGTAAACACTCTATGAATTGGCTTTGAAAATCTATCAACAATTCCATAAATGTAGGTGAAAATAAAAGTTGAATAAAAACTAGTTCATTTAAATAGATATTATTTAGTTTAGTAGATGGACGAAATGAGGTGCTACTACTCAAGCCAAAATCAATCCAAGAAACAAGAAAATGCTTTAAGTATTCATTTTTTCTAATATTTTTCTTGGATTTGAAATAAAAATGGATTTACTTTGGTAAAAATGTTGAACTACTGTGGGGCGCAACATTTGAACAATATTTGTTTACGTGATTTGTCTAAATAAACAACGTTATAGTTACTGTAAGCATTGGGGCGATTAGAGGGCGCGACTAATAAGACTAATGCCAATAAAAGCAAAAAACTAGTGACTGCTCTCTCACTGATAATGGACTTTAACTATATCTCTGGCAATAATCATATTAAAAATATAAAGGGAGTCAAATGGTGAGAGTAACGCGTTTAAATAGTCACAATAATTGAATTTAATTATTTAAGAGCACAACGTAACAAATCTTTATTTGATTAAATGCTTACTATAAAAAAGAGTGATAAACATTGAAGTAAGCCAAAATTCTTACTTTAGTTCTAGGCTTCAAATAAAGTTAGTAAAATCTCTTATTTGTTTAGAAACTAATTTTCACTTATTTGTTAGAAAACCATTTTTGGTTAAGTTTTACAAAAATTTGATTCATTCTCTCCATGGTATCCAAAATCAAAGTTTTATAACTATCAGAAAAAGCTAATAACCAGTTCTTTTTCAAATATTTTTTATTATTATGTATACTCTTATCAACGAAAGTAAAAATATTTTATTATAAATATAGAAAAAAACTGCTCTGTTGCTAAATAAAAGAGAGGAGAGAGAGAGAGAGAGAGAGAGAGAAAATAAATTTCAATATAAAAGAAAATGTTTTATGTTTTCTTAGATAAACATTCAATATAAGACTTGTGTTTGACGTAAGAGTTTTTTCTTACTATTTATTTATCTCAACACAAATAAAAACTTTTTAATAAATTTCTAAAGAATTATACTCCAGTATACAATCTAAGAATATCTCACAAAAATTTTTAAGACTTTGTCAGAGGAAGATCTTAAGTAACTGCTTGTCAGAGCCAGTACTTAAGCCTTTCTTCTTTTGAATAATTTGGTTGCTGAAAGAGTTATACGGGTTGTAAAATTCCTATAATAAAAAATACTGAATCGTAAGAGTTTTATATAGTTTGAGATACGAGAGAAAAGTATACATAACTTTCATAGAAAAATTAATTATAGTTTACCAGAAGTAAAGCGTCAATTCGAACGAGCGATAGAGAAATTAGGAAATTATCGTCTGGTATACAAATAGTTTGCTGCAACAACCACTTGGGTATTGGGCATGGTCATAGTTACTTAAGTCCTTCTTACATCTATTATTTGGGGGAAAAAGTTTTTTCTGCAGAACAAATCCAAGGTTTCGATTGTCATCGAAGGTAAAAATTGAGATCAAACTCATTAAACATCCACTAAATTCTCATAAATCTGTCTGCTTTGTTACTTTAGGCCATTTCCTGATTATTATTTCATAAAAAAACTTTTCTCAAAGCCTGAAATTTTTTAGAGCCAATTATTGACTCGGAGAATACGTTTAGTAGATTTACACCATATTTTTCAAGAACTTTTGTGACTTTCGGGAAATTCGTGCAAAAATGACAGACATTAAGTCATAGACAGATGCAGAAAAAGGCCTTAAAATTCAATATCATTTCTTATATCCTAGACATTTACGAGTAAAATTTTGTAGAATATATTCTTATAAACTTTTTTTCTGTAAAACTTACGTAATTTTTTTTGAAGAAAAATCTAACCCTTTTCCGCTCAATTATTGTTGTATTAGAGATACTTAAGGAAATTTTCATAAATAGTAAGTTTTTTGTGAACTTTATTTGCGAAACTTGTGCAAAAGGTTACAAAATTTTTTCCATAGAAAACAGTATAATCCTTGTTTACTGCAACAAAAGATAAAAGTTTTAATGTATTTTATCACTAGAATACTAGCTAATAGTATACATGAAAACAAAGCATAATATCATTTATAATATTCATTTATGTTTTATTAAAGCGCAAAATCACTCAAGACTTTGGCATTGAATCGAGTTTACAGATAATGTTTACTTTAATATTGACGCCAATCATAAATGGCTTCAAGTTTTAGCTTCAAATCTCTCAAATTTATTTTTATATTTATTTATAGCATTATATAAACTGATAGAGACCTCAATGTTTTGCGTACTTCTGATAATTGAAGCCCTTTTATCGTTTCGATTTCAAGTTCAACTTCTTTTCATTACTAATTAAATTAATTTCCTTTCGGTCTCAAAGGCTATAATTATTTTATGGGTTGAGTAAAAAAGATTTTATCCAGAATTTGATTAAGATTTTTGAGAATAAGTAGAGATAGTTTCAAATTTTTCAAATCAAGAAAACTTTTCAAAAGCTTTAAACTTTTTATTGTCTATCGATAAAACTTAAAATATTGTCAGAAATTATGTGAAAATTTATTTTATCGGTAAGAGAGCAAAAGTTTTTCTTTCAGTTTAGTTAACTAATATTTTTCTGCTCAATAGTTTAAACAATTTTATTGATGTACAGTCGGAAAACAACAACAAAAAACTTTTATTTTCCTGAACCGGCCTCTAAAATAAAATGGAAAAAAGTTTGAATTACTTTGTTATAGAACAATATTCTTGTTTAGCATACATTATACAACTGAATGGGACTTTAACTATAAAAATGCTTTTATAATGAGAGACCGAGAGGTTCACACCTGCTGTGTAAACAACAGCAATAAAATTACAGCTCAAATGCACACTAAAAACTAAAGAACCAAAAGTTTTTTGTGTTCAAAGCTTGAAAAACTAAAGACGTGCGTAATTTTCAGGCAATATTTAGGTCAACGCAACTAGTCTGGCATACAGTGAAACCTAGATATAATGAAGTTCAAGGACTTGAGAATAAATTTTACAAGGTTTTATTGGAAACAAACTTTTTAGTATTTGACTAATATCTATGGGGCTATCTTTAAATTTCCATTATGTAGAAGCTCATTATAAAGCGATTTTGCTAAATGAAGTCCGTTATGCAGTAAAACACAGTTATGGTGAACCTCAAGGACAATGTAATTGACTTCATTTTTAGCTCTAGATTGATATTCATGGGGACCATCTGTAAATTTTCATTATGCCGCAGTTAATCATAACGAAGTTTTACTGTATAGTATTTACTATTAAGGCTTTCATTTTCCTATCATTCATGTTATAGACGAACAACTAGCGATTCAATTTATTTCATTATCAAATATTTTTTGTTTAGCTTTCATTTCCAAACTCCTAACAATTCAAGGTCTTCAACAAATATCATGATTACAGGCAAATAATATCTGTATTTATAGTTTGGTAGTTAGAGAAACAATACTGTATTTATAATTATTGTTTAGCTTTTGTTTTTTTAATCCAATAGATCTGTTATTTAGGCATAACCTGCACGATAGATATTAAAAAACTTTTTTGTACAAATGCTAAACAATTAATTGTTTATAGTATCTTTATAGTATCCAATGCGTACAAAATAAACATTTCGATTGGAATTTAAACTTTTTTCATATCAAAGTCGAGAGAATAAAATTTCCTAACGTTAATAATATTTCAATAATTTATTCGAAGTTATTCTTGAGGTGTTTTTTCTACTAATCACTTAGCAAGTCATCTATTCATTGATGTAATATTGATTAATATAAGAGTTGAACCTATTCATTGATACATAAATGCTAAAGTTTTTCCCCTCTTACAAAAACCTTCAACAAAAGTCGAGCAACAACTAAATCGACTTCCAGTCAAATTGTTGTGTCAATTATAGGAATTATTTATTGACTTGTTTCTAAAGCTAAACAAAAAAATTGTTATATCAGGAACATGAGATATGTTTTCATAATTAGTTTATAGCCTGAAAATTGTTTAGACTGTATTTGAATTTCAGATTCAAACTGAAAAATGTTTTGATAGAAAAAAATGAATGACGTTTTTACTCAAGTTTTAGATCTAGAGGATATAAGTTTTTCCAACAGTCTACTAGTTAGTAAAAAATTTAAAATTTCTTGGTATATGTTCAGAAAAATCATTGATTTCCTGAAGCAATAGAAATTTAATTTCAAGCGCATGTAGAAAAACCAGCAAATTATTTATGGCTTTGACCAATGCATTCGATATAAAATTAAACTGATTTATTCTTATAACTACATAAAGCTATAAAATAAATTTTTATGAAGAAAATTTTCAAAAGATACGTTTATCAGAAAAAAGTGAAAGTTATATGATTTTGGAAAACAAATGGTACTGTTGTTTATATAAACTGTTAATTCTTGAAACAGGAAAAAGCAGCTATTATTCAGTCATTAAATCATAATTTTCTGCTATTTTGTAACATAAAGACACACACTGTGTATATCGTTTCTGATTATGAATTATTTTTCTGTCTAAATAACTGCATGGTTTACGTGATATAACAACAGGAAACATTGAACATCTTGTCTTTACAAATAGGCATTAAATTACAATTTTGTTGTTTAATAAAAGGTTAGACGATCGAAATGGTTTGATTTTTAAACTAATCTTTAAACATTTTACATTTAGAAAATGAACTTGAAAAACTTATTCTGATTATTGAAGAATTAGTTTTTAAGGCATTATCCTTATTCACATTGAATTATATCTCTTGAATAGAATAAAACTTTTTAAGATTTGTGTCAATTTAGCTTTTTTGGGTTTCTCTTAACTTTTAAGTAGTTTCTAAGATTAAAGTGGAAAATAACAATTATACAACTGACTGACACACGTGTTAGAAAAATAAGAGAATTACAATTAACGTCAACACTTTTCAATTCATTATTCATTCTAGAAAATATGGAAAACTTTCCAATTTCTCAATAGACTTATAAATAAGAAAAATATAAATTTCTTAGTGAAAGAAGT
Organism: Archegozetes longisetosus; assembly: GCA_018873245.2. NCBI lineage: Eukaryota > Metazoa > Arthropoda > Arachnida > Sarcoptiformes > Trhypochthoniidae > Archegozetes > Archegozetes longisetosus. Next base: position 1,329,436 of record JAEMBT020000004.1, on the reverse strand, counting down.
TCTTCAACAATAAAAATATTTACATTATTAGAATAATTTCGTATAACTCTGAAATTCATTCATAACTTTTGATTCATTAGGAGTACAAAAAACTCCCAAAAAGTTAAAGTTTGAGAACAGAAGCAAGTAAATTAAACAAAAGTATTTGTTCAATTTTTTGAATAAAATTTTCGAGTTAATCCCTTCTTCCAACTTTTAAAAGCGTATTTCGCAATACTAGCTATCACTATGATTGTATTGCACAAACTGTTAGTAAAAATTGATCTATTCAATCTTATCAAACTATTTATTTTACGCCTCACTCATTCAAATTCATAATCATTTTTAAGAACCTAATACTACTATAAATGCTTTTACAAAATTTCATGAAAAGCTGTCCTCAAATCAAATAAATAACTAAAATATTTATATCATGTTAAGTGAATTCTGGGTCTTAATGCACTCTCTGTTAATCTAATCAACAACAATCTATGCATTAGTTGTTTTATATGAAAGGAAACGGATGTTTGTATTTATATTTGAAATAAATTTATTTTGAATTTTATTTTTTAATAAAAATAATCAAACTGGCGAAAAAAGTTGTTAGACGAGGTTAGTTCTTTCGAAACTAGAACTGACATCTAGTCTTACGGAATCGAAACTTAAAATGTGTATGATCTTAGTGCTTAATAAAATGAATTTTCTATTTTGAGACTAAAACACAAGATAGCGCCCTGTCTCCATGTAATATTTTGAATTTTCTCAATTTTTAAGTGACAAATTTTTTTCTAGTAAGTCTGAACAACAGAATCTGATTCACTGATTTCTCATTAAAGTATTCCTTTAACATAATAAAAATCTTCAACCAATATACTGTAGATCGATTAAATTTTTTCCATCAAAGAAGACATCATAGAATTTATTGAATATGCATTTTTATTTTCAGAAGACTTGCAGACCTTTTGGAACGAACTTTATTTACTTTTGCATAAATCTTGAATTTTCAGACAAGAAAAATGGAGAAAATATTAGTCTCCGTGATCTTGAAATTTTCCTAACCTTCAAATAGTGTCATGGACTTATATTTTGCAGTCAAAATGAAAGCAAATATCAAAATAAGTCTGAACCTAATTTTTTACCTATGTTCCCAGACAATGAGGACTAAATATAAATTCTGAACAATAGCTACGTTTTGCATAACAGGCTCCTCATTCAGGATTCAAAAGATTGAATGCATTGAATACTTCTACTAACAGGATGTTCTCAATCATAGATTGATAAACGAATTGCTACGGAGGGCTTCAATAGGAAAGCTTTAATTTATAGCTAGTCTAAAAGGCTTCTCAATCGTGAGGGAATTTTGCGAAATTTTTATCGTACGTCATACGATGTTTGCAGACAATGAACCGTGTACCGAATTAAAAGGTATATTGACTTATAGGATTCTTATGTAACTATTTAATGACGTCTAGGTAAAAATAATTTATCTTTTAGATGATTATTCATTAATATACTGGTCTTTACTGCGAGATTCAACTTAACTTTGAAGCCTAAACTTGAAGGTTATCAAAAGCGAACCTCTTCTTAGATCAGGAGACGTGATTTTAATTTCATTTGAAATCCACTTGATTTAATGTTTGAAAATTTTATAGATTTCTTAAGAGAAAACATGTTCTTTATTGCATAACAATTTTTCATAAAATGAATGATTAAGTTACAAAAAGAAGTCTTCCCAGTAAGCAGTTAATTATTAAATAGTATTTGTATCAAAATACTTATAAAAATAAAAAATTAAGTTATTTTCAATAGATTATAAAAATTGATACAAAAATAAGCCATTGTTCAATACGTAGTCTTATATATATAAACTAAACCGTAGGTCCAGTCAATGATGAGAATCAATAAGAATTGAGCATAATATAGATTAATAATAATAAGTATGAAAAAATGACAGATAAAAAATTACATAAAAACATTTTTCTCTCAAGTAGAAAAAGTTATTCTAATTTTTTATCAATTGAATTATGATTTTTGTCATTAATAAAAACAATTCTCTTAACCTTAGGTCTAAGAAAGTAACTACAGATAAAAAAGTTTAGGAATAGTATGAAAAATAGTGAATATAAGGCGAGACCAGTCGAAGAAGCGGGTAACGTCATATCACACTTGATTCCTTCTCGTTTGTATTTGAATGATATGAAGTTGATTAACAAACCGAATATCATCTGGACTATTTGTGCGACGGTAATAGTCATTGATATTATGCGCGGAATCTTGTATTGAAGTGCTCGTAAACAATAGTATGTGTACATCAGTGAATGTATGGCAAAATTCATTCCAACCTAGAATTTGTAAAGAAATTATTGATTAGCTAACGAATCTTTTTAAACATCAGAAGTTAATGAAAAGTGAGTAAAATGAGAAGTAGGTGCTGGGTAAAGGACATATTTGTATACGAAGATATGTGACTCATGTATCCTTTATGCAACAAGAATTTCGAGATAGTTTGAATATTTTCAAGGTGAACGAAAAATTTGAGCTTAGCAAAAGGTCGTACTTGCACTAGATATGCTCTTTTTGCATTTCAAGTGAAGACTATGCAAAGTTGAAGGAAAAGGACTTTATTTTATAATCAAGTGAAGGATTGAGGTTAGGGATGCCAACTCTCCAATTTTGAGATCATGTCTCCAGCCTCCAACACAGGTGTAAAGCTACAGTCTAAAGATTTATCTTTTGGTCCTTGCTTTGGCTTTAAATAATAGGGAATAATTCTCAAAATGATCTTATGCCCCGCTATTATATTTTTTCGGTCTTCATTCGATAAAGTATTGACACCCTTGGTTGAGTTTTGAAATTTAATTTGTGATAGCTATAATAAGCTAAAATCAAGGTTTGATTGAATTTCGAGATAATTTCAACATTTTTATCTTTGATGTAATTTTTAAAACCCATGGTTCGCTAATACTAAGAACTTTTTGATCTGATAGGAACTTGAAAATCATTCAAATTTTTAGCCAATAATAAACTTTCAGTCACCTGTTCTGAAGAGTTAGAAATTACCTTATGGTGATTACTTCTTAAATTAGAATTTCACTTAAAGATCCTATAATTGATAACAAGCTAGTTAATTATTCAGCTCAAAACATGTATTAATGAGAGATAATTTCTGTAACTAACGGCTTGGTTAGCGTATTTTGATAGTTTTATTTCAGTTTTTATCCTCACTGGAAACTCCCATTACGGGTCTATTCCACACACAGAAAAGCTGTTTTTTAATTTTGTTTTTGGTAATTTTCAAACTAACCGTGACTCGAATTATCTAAATCACATTTGAACTTCAGTTGTAAGGTCTTAGAAATGAAAAGATTTAATGTTGTCAAAAATTTCTGTATTTCCATAATCTCAATGTAATGAATAATATCAGAATCTGTCAGAATCAATTATCAATATTTTAAAATAAGAAATTATTCTACATTTTAGGCAACATTCATTTGCAATTTGATAGCATCGAATAAGGAAAAAATCATTGAAAAGCTATTCTTCACTTGAGAGCCATTAAAAATGAGAATAAATTTGACGCAATCTTTAAATTTGTTTGTGAAATACTTATAGATAAGTATCTATAGACTAGTCAGGAATTTACCACTCGAATAGTGCATTAAATAGTGACAAAATAAAACTCTTAATGATGTAATAATGACTTATAAACACAATACCATTGATGTCATAACTTTTTTCTGTTAATGACAAAAACATGTTTCAGACAAACGTCTATGATTGACAGCTAAGAAATTCAAGTATTTATTAGTAAAGAAGAGTGGAAGACGTTCGCGTTTTCTTATATTGTGTAATGAAGAGAAAAAAGTTATAGAAATAAGAAAAATAAATGAAACTCAAATTTTTCAAACGGGAAACTAATTTTCCATTTTTTGAATAGTAGATGAGCACAAAAGTTTTCGTACCTAACTGTAATGGACACAAAGGATTACCTAAAGTTCATATCAAACTTTGAACTAAAACATTTTAGGCTATAGTTAGTGACCGAAAAACATGATTATTGAAAAGAAAAAAATCTCATTAAATTGATTCGAATGGTAGGAATAACGTGCCCTTCGAATTAGCTGATTATTAGTAAGATAAAATGAATGAAAATAATTTTTGATAGTCTTCTAAAGAGCTGTATGCCAATCAATTTGAACATTAGAAGGATCCGAAAACATCAAAGCTAATAAATTTAAAAGACTCTCTAATAATTACTTATATCAAATTTTTCCTGTCATTGGTGTTCAACTATATTTGCCATTGCTATATGAGCTTTATGACACCTCCAGCTCGAAATTTAGATTAAGGTTTTCGCTTTAGGAACTGTTTGGCCTTTTATTAATCCAAGGATTAACTTGAAGTTCAAGTCAGGAAAAATTTTATCTTTATATAAGTCCATAATTTTAATTGTCATATGACTAACTTAAGATGAATGTTCATAAGATATAATTGTTTCTAAAGATATATTTTGAACAATTGTAAATATAATGATAAAATATATTTGTGATTATCTGATGTAGTTATCACTTTTCATATCTAGTTATTTTACTGAAACTTGTTAAACTTTTACTTGAACAGCACAATCTAACCTCGAATTTAGTAGCATAGAACTGAAATTAAGTTTAATTCATTTTCTATACCACGGTCGCATGTTAGTATTTTTCATATTCATATTGAGTCCATATTAATGCACTTCAATTACTACTCTTAAAAGGCTAACTAAATTTATGTTTTTATAACCAAGTTTTCAAAAGCTTTCTTATCAAAAACAGTAGTGAATAATACTTTAGTGGAAAATATGAGAATGTTTCTAAGATTTTTTCAGAAATTATCTTAAAATGAGATTTTTGTCTAGAAAAGTGTTATTTTCGAGATAGTTCTGAAAACGAGCTGAAACTTCAATAAAAGAAAATATTTGCCCTCGTGCATTCCTGAATAATTTCACTTATGAATTAGCGGTCATTCTCTCAATAGATGATAATCAATACAAAACGTAAAAACCCAAATCTAAAACAATGCTTAAAGCCATGAAAAATTCAGGAGAAGTGCAGTTCAAGCCTGTGTTTAAACCGATTAATGTCTGCATTGTCCATATCTAGCAGCAAAAACCTTTTCTATGTAGATAAGAGTTTAAAAGCTTTGTCTTTGATCAGAAGTACAGACAAAATTTTATCTAAATTTGTGTCAGAAAAATGACAAACAATTTCTTCACTAGATTTTTGTGACCTTTAGGTTAATCTAAATATTTTTAGTACTAATTCTAACCTTAATTTCGACTATTTGTGAATGAAGTCATGAATGAATTTGAGTTTGCAGTAGTTTTAGTTATCGGATATATAGCGGAAAATTAGAGCTTAAACTCTAGAGAGCTTTAAAGAGAGCGTAAGGGCGAGGGGAGAGAGAAAAGTGTGTTAAATGTTTAATACCTGAAAGTAATAGTAACTTAAATACGGATATGATTTTGTATACTTGACAGGTGTGTGTTATATAGTGTTGTGTGTGTGTGTGTGTGTGTGTACTAGAACTCAGTCTTGATTTGAATTTCAATGATATTTAAATTTTTTAGGGCTTGAAAGCAATTATCTGAAGATATGATTCTATGACATTATTTCCAGTGACTCGAACCGGTATTAAGCTTGGGAAAAGTCTCTCGAAGCCTTAGAAACTAATACCGAATAGTGCTTTTACTTTTCTATTGAGGATTTGACTGATTATAAAATTTGATTGATTCATGTCATTGAAGATACTGCTAACTTCATATTCATCCGAATAAATATCTAATAAATAATTAAATCAAAATTCAATGAAAAATCTTAATTGAAACTCCAATGAAAGGAAAATTTTCATTAAAAATCACGGACGAATAAAAAGTTAGTGAGAGTTCAAATATCTTGGAGAGAAAAATATATACAAAATTTTCAACAGATTGGAAATCTAAAAAGGTTTATGACTTAATCGAAAATAAAGAAAAATCATTTTGTAATCTTATGGAGAGATGACGAGTTTTCATGAGAGGGTTTCAAAGTTTTAAAAAATTCTTCAAAAAATAGGATTTGAAAGGTACCGCAAAATTACTTTTTCAGGATAATAAGCGTATAGAACTTGAAAATTTCAGGCAAATTTTGAAGAAACGGTTCGAAAAATTGGTAAAATATTTTTCAAAGATAGAGGCGTATTTTATAGGCTTGAAAATTAAGGTTAGATTAAACGATACATACCATCCATCGAGCAGTTCCTGGTTGATCGGCAAAGACAAAGAAACAGTAGCAGAGGGTGAGAACATGATGAATCCAATGTAAGTTAATCAATTTCTGCTTTCTCAACACAATAAAGGCTGTGTCACCCAATTCGGCCAATTTGGACCAAATGAATATTAAATACCAGAATACAAGCCTATTATCTTCTTTGTACGAATTACTGCAGAACGATTCGATGAAGCCTTTATTGTACAGAATGCTTAAGAATTCTGGTAGGACTCGAATTGTTCCGATTATCGAGAATATAGCCAAAGCTCCGCTCCATAACGATAGAGATTTTCTTAGGTCGAATGCTCTGCGGGTTTTCATCCATTGGGCGCCCAAAAAGATGATTACCATATAGGCTATCGATACATATATAGTGAAGTGCCAATTGTGTCGAATCCACATTCTCTATAATTTTTTTGTTTCATACATTCATTAGAATTCGGAATTAATTTTTTGCTCACTTTTTCCTTATATCTGATTTAATTTGGATTTTTTGAGAAATTTCTACACAAATAAACAATTGACATGAAGACTCTTAACTTGAGAATTAGTTTTGAGTCAAGTTCAATAGTTATGTGAAAAAAAAATTTTGATTGATTTTAATGTCATCTTTAGCTATTGAGTAACTTTTATGCGATTTTTTCATTTAAGACTTGTTCAGTAATCGTTAAATAATATTCATTTAAGACAAATTTATTATTCAAGTTCAACATTTTCCATTTGGCAAAACTCTTTTGACGTTTAAAATTCAAGACTGTGTTAGAGTTTATGCAGAGAGAGAGAGAGAGAGAGAGAGAGAGAGAGAGAGAGAGAGTGAGAGTGAGGGTGAAAGAGTCGTTAAGGGTGTGGGTAAAAAAGATTGTGTAATAATTGACTTTATAGCCTGCTCCGATATTACTTCAGAAAATATGCTTAAAATCGTTTAATAATATTCGAAAAGAGTTATTTGTTAATAATGAATACGAAAGTTCGATGATTTATGTGTAATATCAAATTTGTTCTCTTTATACTAATCTTGAATATGTTTGAATGGGTTCATACATCTTAAACTTGAATTAAATTAGATTTATAATAAAGTAAATCCATTTAATACTCAACAAACTTTTAAAATCGTGAGGAGGAAAAACATTTATATAAATCTAAGAAAGTTCTCGATTTTTCGGCAAAAGATTAAAAATTGAATAGAAATATAATTACGTGTTCTTCTCCATTGAGTCTGGCTTCAAAATTGAAAGCAAACGGAAGCCCAGCGTGTGATTGCCATTCCAGAGAATCATTTAGAGATAGATCATCGACAATACGAGAGATAAATGAATCAGCATTTGATCGTTTAGACAATTGCTTGAATATTAGTTCATCAAAGCTTAACCACAAACTTGAAGACATGTTCGTGTTATGCATATTATAAATATTCAACACATAAAACACTTTTTTAAGCAACTTTTTATACCTAAAGAGCCTGAGAAGATATACAATTAAGTGATCGAGAAACTATAATATCAGGAAATAGTTTTATTATTTTTCTACTGTCTTATATGAAAAATTCCGCTAACTATCAGAGAAGTAGTTCAATGATAGCTATCGTCTTTACTCATCGGAGTTTGGTCGATGAATGGAGTGCTAGACATAAAACGTGTGCTCTTGAAGACGAGTTTTCTAGGATTGAAGGTAATGAAAACTTGTTGAAACTTTTACTCTCGTTCTGGGTTAGGTCGGACTCGCTCTCTCTCTCTCTCTCTCTCTCTCTCTCTCTCTCTCTCTCTCTCTCTCTCTCTCTCTCGGAAAACAAATCAGATTTTCAAAGAACATGTTAACTTGTATACTAAAAAACCTGACACTTAACCCATTTTTAAACGAGATTTTACATGTGCAACGATTTTTCCCTTGTATCCCCTAGTTCAGTCTTTGACGCACATGGGATGATTGGAAATGTTAGGTTATTTCTGGTTCTAAACTGGAGCCAATTCTAGTATACTTTCAAGTGGTGATGAGCATAAGCTAGCTTTGACCTGCGCTGAGCTTTCAGCTCAAAGCTAGCTCGGCCTTATCAGCATAAGCTCAGCAGAGCTTTGAGCTGCTGAACTTTAAGCTTTGACTCATCCTTACCTTCAGGTTATAAGTTGGAAAAATAAATCTCAGTTTTAAAAATATATAAAATTTCCCTTATTCGTTAAAACTTTCGCCTTACGTATAACTTTCATGAAATGCTTGGATCTATGATTACTGGTGCTCCAAAAAAATAATTCCCGGTTGAGAGAAAAGTTGATAAACAAAATATGCGTTTAATCTTGAAAATATTCTTCAGGATAAATAAAAAATTAAATATCCTTAGTAGTCATATGTTGCTGAAATTTACCGTTTACTATTGTGACTTTAATCGCGATTTTTAAGCATTTCGACGTAATTCGTTCTAAGTTATTCATAAAAAGTGTTTTTCCAGATGTTTATTTGATATAAACTTTTTCAAGTTTTTATTAGATTTTTAAAAATTCTAACACTTCTATTGCCTGATATAGAACGTAAAACTTTGTTATAAAATTGATATTTGATTTGCCGAACATTCTTTAAAAAATTGGTTTTGATTGTTCTGTATACAAAAGATTTGCTTTTTATGTATTTTTTAAAAGAAATGCTTTGGAAGATCCCCGAGCAGTATAGAACTGATAAACAATTTCTCAGATCCCAATCGAATACAATGTTATTGGCATTGATTTTATTGACATCTAATCAAAAATCAGTAGCCGTTTCAATGATTTAAAGGGGTTCAGGCCCATCGGCAACAGAGAAATAGGTCCTCAATAAGAGTGAAGTTATGTTTAGGGAAATACCCGTAAACTTAAATACACTCTAAGAAAAAGCATTTCATTTTATACCATATTTGACGTTAGACCTTCAAGTTTAGGCTTAATTAGTTCTTTTTAGACTCTTTCATGTCATATCGAAGAAGATGATGAAAAATAAATTCAAAATTATGTAATTATTTCAATGCTATTTCATTTTCTGCTATTCTATTGTTTGGAGAAGCTTTCGAAATTAGTCAATTTTCTCAGTAGATAAATCATTTTTTATATGTTGTTAGACAATCTTGTCGTTTTCAATGAAAATTAAGTTTTGAATAAGCTTCTCCTTATTATTGTTTTGAGAATACTTTCGACTGACCAAATCTCATCACAACTGTTATAGAGAGCACTAGTTTTCAAACAATATAGTTTACAAATCTTCATAATTGCAGAAGATGATCGCTTTTTATGCGAACAACAATTATTAAGTGTTTAACATTTTAATAAATGGCACACTCTCTTTATATTTTAGTATAATTAAGATTTATGAGCGCATTAAATAAATCTAATTTTGTCCTCGATTTTTTAATAACAATAAGCAGAAGTGAAATTTTCACTCAATTTGAGAGTACTTTTGATAATTGCAGATTTGATGATACGATAATTGATAAGAAATTTTAGCAACTTGAAAGTTTTAAGTGTAACTTTCAATTATTTAAAGGATGTTTCATTTATTTGATCAATAGATATTAATCAATTTAGGATTCGGATCTTATGCTGGAGTTTTGCCAATCGTTTATCCTATGTTTTGTGATGAGTCAGATAAATATTTACTGAAAAATATTACTGAAATTAATGAAATCAATATTAATGAAAGTTTAGAGCATTTGAATTTCACAACGTCTTCAGATACTGAATGATAAGTCATTTTATTTATGAGTAAAGTTTATGAAAACTCGATTGAAAAGCATGAAAAAGCTATTGATGAAAATCTTATTCAAAATAGTTTTTAAGACTTAGGTTTCAATGAAAATAAATTAAAGAATAATTTTAATACAAGTACTAAACGGGAGATAAAGATAAGGTTCTTATGAAAATACAGCTAAAATGCAATTGATTTATTTCTTTGTCAAAAAGTGTTACAAATTAAGTTCAATGAAAAACATTGTATTGAAGTGACAATGAATTTAAATATAACTTTCTCGTAGTTGCAAAAAAGATTTAAACCCTTTGGAAGATTTTTCAAGTTATTTTCTCTCAATAATACTATGATTAACTTTTCGGACGCCAGAAAAAACTTTTTCAGCACATTCTACGGCTACCTGTCTTATTGTTGGGCGCTCAATGCGAATGTATTTCTAAATACCTTTTCGATGATTTTGCTATAAATTACATGTTTTCACACACATCATACCAAAAATATGTCATCATGTCAATAATCACGCGAAGAAATTCCCTCAAAATTAGTACTTCTTTCTTAGGATCCCATTCGAGGTTTTGAAAGATAAAAATTTTGTAATAATGACATATATCTTATACATATAAATGAATGATAAATCAGTTGAATTAGTCATTGAATTGATTTTATATTGAGAAATCTCTTAAGTGATATTTCAGAAAATTATGTCTTTATTGTTATGAATGATAAAGATTTGAAAGACCGTTCAAAATGTTCTAAGAAATAAGAGAAAATCTTTATTTCTTCAATGATACCAAACATCCTTTTGTTTGATTAGTAGTCATATCTATTACGTGCAAGATCATTTATGATTTTCATTCTAAAGAAATTAATTGCAGAAAAAAGTTTTCACCCTCTAGCTATATGAGTAAGATCTGAGTATGAGTTCAGCTAATTTAAAAAATTTCCAATAAATATAAACATAAACCTATCAATACTTTGCAGCTTACTACGAAAATTAGATTAAATTCAAGGCTAAGCTACAAACATTTTGTTTGTTGAATAGTATTTTAGTTTTAGAGGTTTATTTTTAGAAGCTTATTTTTAGAAACTTTTCCACTTGCAATCTCTTCTTAAGAATAATTTGTTATCTTGGATCGGTTTTTGTACGAGTGAGTTCCCGTACTGTCTCTGAAGGCAAATGTTTCTAAACATAGACTTAAAAGTTGAACTAGTTTTTAGACTATTTACGTAATGCGAGAGTAGAAAAACCCAGTTATTTGCAATTTGGGCTTATCCTTAATTAGATCAATAGAAAATCTACAATTATTATTCTTATCAAATAAATCTCCCTTTATTTCCACTAATTTAATCAAAAAGAAATTGATTTCAATGAAAAACGAATTTCTATTTCAATCTATAGAAAGTTTCTTTATTAAAGAGAAAGTTTGAAAAATGAATAGTTTTTCGTCTGCCTAAAAACTAACGAAAATATAAGAAAAAATGTAAACAAATCTTCTATTGATTATAGGCTCAAAATATTTTTTTAATTATGATGAAAGTATTGAAACCTTATCGAATACTCATCAATAATAAACAAGAAAAAATGTTCAAAGTAATATCTTAATGGACTTCAATACGAACTCGTAGTTATTTGCTAAAAAGAAAAGGACAAGTGATGGTTTTTGTATCGTTCACATAACCTGTTTTCAAGCCTTTTGGTTCACATAATCAAAAACCTATCCCTTGATAATAAGTGAAAGTTTTTACCCCACATTTACGTCAAACAATTTACCTAAAGTTTAATGACAGCAGTAAAGTTGATCTTGAATGTCAAACCTTTGGTTTGAACATCTCATAAGCCCTAAAGCTATATATTTTCTCGAAAATCTCGAATTTATGTTATTATGTTTTGAGCATCAAATCTGTTATACTCTTAAACCAACTCTTTGCTGCACATGTAATGGGAACTTAAGGCAATATCAGGTCGGAGTTGAGATACTCGTAAGGGTTGAAAACTTTGAAGACCTTTTTTTATTGTCTGATATTTGTTAGATTAACGCTGACCCAGAGACAAAATCCTGGATAAGTTCACTGATATCGAAAAGACAGGGAAAGTGAAAGGACTAGGAGTAAAAAAGAAGTTTACGCTCAGGGCATGCATGAGTCCTGGGCGTTATTGCTCTTATGGCTTTCATTAATATATCATTTTGTTTGAATTCAGTTTTATAGGTCATTAGTTTAGCAAAGATTACACGATTTCTTCAATTTAAATTTTTATATAAGTTTTTGTTTTCAGCTTTATTGATAATTAATCTCTTCAATCACTGATATAATACTAGAAGATTGACATAATTAGAGGTAAATATTCTGGAATTTCCAGAAAAATTTACATTTGTTTGTAAACTTTGTTTCAAATTCTTGTTTAAATATTTGGTTTTGATGACTATCTAGTTAGAATTTTCGAGAACAAAACAGATAGTCATTTGAAATTCGAAAACATAATTATAATTGAGTTGTGAATAGATTATTTCTTGGTCTTTGATTCAGAAAAAATTTCATCTTAAAGGAAAATAATTTGAAATTTTCTTTAAAATCTTCAAATTTTTGTCAAACACATAACAAATACTTATTTTTTGATTTGTCACCAGATATTTATAAGCTATCCAAACAGTTACCTCGATTCTATGGTAAATAATGCTCTTTATTACAAAAACAAAGAATACAATAATTATTAAGATAATATTCAGTGTGAAAGCAGTGGACAAGTCATTCAAAGTCAATTACCGGATAGATTCGCAATTGAAGTTATCATAATTAAATTCAGTTTCTGATTCAAACGGTATAGAGACATTTTATCGTTCTGTGACAATATTCCTGATTGAAGAACTGAACTAATTCTTTATAAAAGATGTGGCATTATACTTAGAGCTAATAAAACAAGTTAAACAGAAAAACCGATTATCTGCATGTGAAATCTCATATGACATAACCTGTTTTTATTCATATCAGTTTTAGGTGAAAAATACAAACTGTTTATTTGCTCATATATTCCTTATATCATACATGGCTATGGGTATGCTTATATATCACATACCCGGGTTATACTTGTATTTCAAGTTTTCAAATCAAGTCTATGAAAAAAGATTTTGAGTTTTCTTACACTAATTTCTTAAACTTACAGCTTATTGAACCTGATTTCCGAAATTTTATCCAAATTACGATGGTATGAAAGGTTAATTCGAAAAGTTTCTTCTCTGACCCCATACCGAGAGGCAACTTATATTTTTCGGTCAAAATTTTTGTATAAAGAATAGAATTAACTTCACGATACAGCATAACATGACTTTCATCGATCAGTCTATTATGCTTTTAATTATCATTTCAGTTGATTTAATAAATAGATTCTGTACAAGTGATGGTTATAGAAAATACAAAGCAAATTCTTGTCAATGACAGGGGTCAGTATTAGTGATGAACATAAGCTAGCTTTAGCTTAAGTTATCTTTGAGCTGCGCTGCGCTTTCAGTTCAAAATCAGCTCAACTTAAGCCCAGACAATTGTTTTCTGGCTTGAATACATTTATTAATCAAACGTTTTCAGTATTGCCTAACATTCACTGTTTTTCTAATGTAAAGTGGTCTTATCTTACAGTTTATATTAAATAGAGTCAATTTCAGCTCAGAATTAATATACGCTTCGTATAAAATTTTGATTTCATTTAGAATAAATACGTGTTGGGTTTAATAGCAATGCCTATTCATTATTCTTATAAGCTCATAAGTGGAGGTCAGGCTTCAGTCCTGAGGTTATAGGTATAAGGGCAGCTCAAGAGTTTTTGAGGGCAAGCACAATTCAGCTCAACAGAATTCTGGGCTGCTAGCATTGAGCTCAAGATTTTGAGCTTTTACCAATCTTTACTTATCATATGAAAATTTCATTAAAGAGATTGCACCTGAAATTTGGAAAAATCTTTAAAAAATCTTTTGAAATATTGCTGGAAGTTTTGAGGAAATTGTTGGAAATTAGAGAGAACTTACTAGAAATCGAGCCACATGTGAATCCCTTAAAGCGATAGCAATTATCTTGTTCTTATTGATCTCATCTAGTGCACTGAGTCTTAATTTTCATTTTCAATAAGTTTTGTGAGTATTGCATAATCGGGGATATTAAACGGCAGTCAAAAATCCATAACATTAGTGAAAGTTCGCTAATCTTTAAGAGATTTTATGAGTCAACATTTCTTCCAAGAAGTCAATATTTTATGTATTCAAAGATAAATTTTTTCCTCAGGAAAAGTACCTGAAAATAAAGGCTCAAAATTGTCAACAAGTATTAGGAAAATTTTAACTAGAAAAAATCACGTTTTCTTGATTTCAATGTCATAATTATTGAAACTAAAGCCATGAGGGCCAAGAAACAAATTCAAGCATTTAAATCTTTCCGTTAACTACTTTACAGTTGATGAATTTCATAAATGACTGCTCTATACCTAGTGTCGATATTTGATATGAGACCCGAACATAAATTGTATTTGAAAGCTGCAAACCCTTTGGATCAATATAACTTTTTCTAGACATATGTCGGTTTCATTCAAAAGTTATCAAGCTGAGGATTAAACGAAATTTTTTGAATTTTTTATAGCAAGTCGTTATAATGGGTTCTAGTATAAATAATTGTTGATATAAATTGATTCATACTGATAGTTTTCTATAACGAGGCTTTACTCGATTTAAATAAATATTCATGCTATTTTTGAAAAATTTGGCTGCTTTACCACTGGATTCGTAATTTGAATAATTAACAATTTTGATGTCACATTTCAACCAAATCAAAATCAATTTCCATATCAATAACTGACATGTTGTGACGTAATCGAAACCTTCGTGAGAAATTTTCTTGTAATAAAAAAGTTAAATATAGAAGAATAAACCTTTTCACAAGTTACTCTGATTTCATTAGAAACAGTTTTAATACCTTTGAAAAGTTAGTTATCCTTCGAGAACAGTTATTAGTATAAATTTGTTTCGATAGTAAGCTTGATTTAGTATAAAAAATTTTCCATTTGCTTGTTGTGTCTTTTATCAATAATTCTTTCTAAACTATTCTTTCCATTGAAATTTTCTAAACTAATTTTTGATTAAAAATGATCGAGAGTCTGAATTTATAAAATAGGAGACTATATTGATGACGAACATTTCTCGAATAATCTAGCAACCTGAACTAATTTTCAATCTATTGACTAGAAAAGCTACATTAAAATAAAACTTAAGAGAAACAGCTGAAATTTCTCAACACTCGATAGAAATTGGGTAGTTTATACTTGTAGTAGATCTTTCTGAAACTCAAAATTACCAAACAAAATTATCAGCAACTGACACAGAAGTTCGTCGAGGTAAAATTAGAAATTTCAAGAAAAATTTCGAAAATTATCTATCAAATAGTTCTCAAATATAAATTTTAAAAAGGAATGATTAAAACTTGAATAATAAGTGCTTTATAAATATAGTTTTATAAGTAAAATGTGGTGATGTTCTCAACCATATCTTAGTTTCTCATAATTAAACTGTTCTACAGATTATTCTGACGGCTTCTGTTTGAATTCTTCTCCTGTTCTAGATATCACTCTACGAATGATGTCATCAATTTTTAGACAGAGTATTTTCTTTATCAGTACAAAACTTTTTCTTTCTCACTTTAATCTTAATGCCTCTTTTTTTAATAACCATGAATTTGATTTAGAGAATGATATATAGATTGGCTTTTATGTAGATGGTAACTTGCAAAATTATTCGCAACTTCATTCGATAAGATGTATGAAGATTAGGATAAGAGAAATTTATTCCCATTGTGTTGGTAAGGATAAAATACTATGTCAAAATTGATGACATCATTGCTTGAATGATATTCAGAATGAGAAAATTCTACTGATCAAATTTGCGTATTGTCGGGAAGTTGTCCATTCTATTCTTGGATACTGCTCATATTTCTTCGACTTCAACAGACATTGAGATCCTGCATATTGAAACGTGTCTGCTTTTTTATCATTCGATAATAGAACTGAGGCTAAAAGTGTACTTATTTTTACATTAGACAAGCTCTCTCAGTGCACAACTCAACTTGGAACATTCGAATTTAGATTATTGGCTATGGCCTAAACATGCAGATTTATTCTGAACGATGACTGTTACTGCAATTGAGGCAAGTTTAAAATGTAAACCTAGTTAGAAGTTTATAAATTTATCATTAATTTAAGAATTTATAGTAATTGCATTAAGATAATAAACTTCTATTCGAAGCAAAAGCATTTAAATAAAGCATCGACTTTCACAAGACTGGATCCTGATATCACCATAGCAATTAATAATAAATTTCCATTTAAAATCTAGATGCTCAGATGATTTCATTATTTTTAACGATAAAGTGGTAGAGTCTCATGGATATTAAACTATCTTGGATCTTATATATCTTAAAAGAATTTCCTTATTTCTCGAATTGAATTCTTTGGATTTGGTTCAAGAATTGCAATGTTCACAATTCACAGATACTGATTCCAACAAAGCACAGTAAAGGTATTTCAATAAATAACTTATAATTTTTATATACAAAGAAATCCTATTAAGCAAAAAGAAAATATTTTTTATAAACCGAAGTTAGGAATATATTGAAATGACTACAACTTTTCAGAAATAAATGTTAAATAGCACGAATATAGAATGTAATTTTTGATAAATAAAATAGTTAAAACTTTTGCTCTTAAAATTTTTTGATAGTTTGCAAGAAATAGTCAACTATTTTCATTAGAGAATTGCCAACAGTTTGTTTCCAAGTCAAGCTATGACTAAATTTTGCAGTCATTGAAATATATTTAAAAAATTATTCTCTTGGAAATTAAAAATTAAGCTAATAACTATTAATTTCTCAGAATAGATTGAAAATTAAAACAAATAAAGATTAAAATCTTATTGAGTTTTTAAAAATTATTATTTAACACGTTAACCAATACTATGTTAATCTGAGAAATTTATACCTTGATTTCCAGTTGACAAATGATTCAAAGGTCAGACCATGTACAAGGCAGTTTATTTTTATTCATAATGAAAAAGTCTCTAAAATTGAAATTTATTTCTATGAATATCTATAAGCATGAAATCGTGAGTTAACACAGAGTTATAGTAAATGTTTATACGATTTATGAAATTAAGCACATACACGACATGAATTTAATTTGTAAGATTTTAAAATGATCTGACAATAAGAATGAATGATTTGAAAAAGAATTAGCGACAAGTAAATAGAATTCATAGTTAGCCATCGGGAGGAATTCGTAACATCAGAATCCAATATCAGGTCTGGAAAGTTCCTCCACAAATAGTAAAACTAAGTTTAGCTTTAATCGGCTAATACAAGGTCTTATTTTACTCGTTAAGCACTGAAAAAGTTTAATAACTTTTTAGTTACAATTAATAAACAAATCAAATTTTGCTCATTTATTCTTTATTTTGTGACGATTAAACTCAGTTTACAATAACTGCTGGAAGTGTCCACCATTCATGGCCAGACACATCCGAATAAGGTTACCATATATTCAAAAACTTTACGCAAAGTTTCGACACTTATCGCTTTGATTTCATTAGTTATGTTCAATTCTAGTTCCTCGAGATTTTGAGGATCTGATGAATAAACATTATTCTTTAGATGTCCCCGTAGAAAAAAGTTCGGGAAATAAACATTCCTTATTTAGCTTTAACATTAATGAAGTGATTTTCTATTATGAAAACACGTTGTTTTATCGATAGTGACATTTTGCTTAAAATTTTAGACTGACTTGTCAGGGTTAAATCAAAACAACTAAAGTTTAATTGTCCTAAAATAAGAAATAATTGAGCCAAATTTAATTTGTCTATTAATTTTATTAAAAAGTTGTTAACATTTTTCAGTACCTAACGAGTAAAACAAGACTCTGTATTGAATTTAATATAAAACCAGATGAATGTGAAGCACTCCATGCTGTGCAACTGATGATATTCTGATAGAACATCCAAATTCCTGTCTCAATAGCGAGCAGTAATCATATAATTCGAATTATGTTGAGTTTCACCTCTGAATATAATAATGATTCCGAAGTTAAGATCAGGTAATATTAGATAGTGGTAATCGCAAATAGGGGTTTGAAGTAATATCTCAGTTTTAATATTGAGGCAGTCATTATGTTCTATGAAAACACTCTCTAGAAATGAATTTTCATTTAATTATGAGAAAGAAGTTTGTTTTGATAATTTTAGTAAAAATATTTTCCAAGCATTAATAATCCAGTTTTTAGATCAGGATTATGCCTACAAAATTCCGAGATTCTATCTTAGACTTGAAGATTTCTTCAAGTTTATATTTCATAATTTCTGAGTGAATATCAAGAAAACTACTTTTTGAAACTTAACCAAAAAATTTTATGATAGATCTGACTTTAAATATAGTTTATTATCAAATGATTGCACAACAATTAGTTGGGTAGCTTATCGTCATATAATTCAAAATGACAAATTAATTTTCTTTCTTGTCAAGTAAGAACGAATATCAATCAAAGTTTCGTTGTAGAATAAGTATCCGAAAATGAAAATTTATAAGAAAGTTAAATTTTGAATAATTTTATGATTGCATGAAAAAGTCTAATCAATCAGAATCAATAATAATCTTTGTACGTTGCTTCCAAAACAATAATATTTTATTTATGTTCTGTAGCCATGATGTAACTGAGCGATGAGAATCTTTTCATTTTTGAGAACTCCCAATTTTTTTAGGAAATGAGAAAAAATTTCCTGATAAAAATTATTTTTTATTGTCATTTGCATAGCTTTTTGTTGATCATGACATTAAACAGATTTTATTGAAATAAGCCGATAAGAAGAATGAAGGTTGTAACACAATGGGCTGCTAATAAGTAAAACTCGTAATTTGTTATCGGAAAGAAATCAAAGCAATAGAAACCAATTTTAGGCCCTGATAGTTTCTCAATGAATGATCCTAATTTTAAACGTAGAAAAATAGAATCTACTGTATGACGTGCCATAATTGAGTTTAATTTCACATATGGTGAATGAGCAGCTTTGGTAACTTGACAACCAATAATGTTATGATAGAATACTAAATATGCTGCTTCTATGACCACAACAAAAGCGATAAGTCTTAAAAATATATTAGCTTTATCTGAGATAACGATCAGTAATCCGATGTCCATTCCAGGCACTGAACCATAATATACGAATCCAATTACATATTTGAAGTGGTGGTTTAGTTTTGACGTTAATATACAGCAATAATTATGTTCTCTTATGATCATTTCTAAGAGCTTCTCATTATCTATTAATTAGAAATTCTTTAATTATAAACTTTGGTTAATCTTTTGGCGTGCGAATTGCGATAGAAATACTAGAATTATTTATTTTGATTCTTACTGAAAAAAGTTACTTTCAGATGCAGTAGCGAACACTTTTCAATTGTTGCAAAAATTTAATTTTTATGTTTCGAGTTTTGTGGGTTACGCTTTTATACCATGAGTAATTATCGTGTGTATCTTAAAAGCGCCACTCTTACGGTATGAACTTTACTTAACATAACCTAACAGAGCTTAGCTGAGAGTAATAAAAATCAAACTAAACTGAATTAATTATGGGATACAAAGCAAATAAATATGAAATAATTGAAAATTCAATGTAATATCTCATTTTTACTTCGAGGAGTACTACCGTTTAGGGCGATGTTGAACATATTTTCCAAAGATTGCTATAAATTAAGATTAGTATTGAAGTATTTGAGCATTCGCTACTGAATCCAATTTTTATCAAACTTTTTCAATTTTACATCAGCAAAAAGAATTTAAGCTTGAATCAAGTTAATAGTTCGGAAAAATTCAAAATTACTAGTTTCGATGAAAATCTTCAAAACATCCGATATTTGTTTGAAGCGGTACTTCATATAAATAAAAGATGTATAGACATAAACAAATGTCCCAAAAGCAGTTTTGAGCCACAGATAAAACCAGGTGCAAAGTAATATGTTCCAAAATACAATGTTAACAATCGGATAGTCATATTTGCCGTCTAAATAGGCAATCAATGCAAATACGGCCACAAATATGCATGCTAATAAGGCTGTCAAATGAGGCAATGGTCTCATAAAGTATTTGGTGATCAATTTGGTTCTTAGGCAAAATTTTTTCCAGTAAAGCTCATCTAATTTATAAGTGTCAGATCTTTTTATTTGTCTGAATAGCGATATAAATTCGTATCGATTGTTTTTCTCGAATGATAGGCCAAGTATTCCTTTGAAAAAAAGATTTCATTATTGATTTTATAATTGTTTTTAGTTCAGAATATATACTGTATTTATTTTATTTAATTGAAGATTTCTTTATTATAAAAAAATGTTTAAAAACTTGAGACAAGACAAAAAGACGTTGAAAAGTTTTATAAATAGAAATGGGAAGTTTAGGATCTGGTTTAGAATATGGTTTAAGGCGCCTTAAATATTACCTAAAAAGTCGCGGAAAAGGTTTCAAAAGAACCTTAAAATTTTACAGAATACAATACCAAAAGTGTCAATTCAATTTAAAGTAATTTTTCAGCGCAATTTTTAATGTCTAATACAAATATAATGTCAATGACTTTAAATTCAAATATTTCGATGAATTAATATTTCATTACCAACTCTTTTAACTTTATTTAAACTTCTTAAATAAAAGCGTTTTTTTAAATAATTAACTTTGAAATAACTGGTTTTATTCTGAAACACAACAAAAAAGGCTAAAAAGTCGCGAATAGGCAATTACATTCTAGATAGAACCTGACACTTAAAAATGTCATTTATAGGCATTTATAAATATGCATAAAAAGTCTTATTTTTATGTAATTCAAACTCATTCAACAATGGGATCAGTCAAATGAGAGATAAAAAATTGGAAAAGTTGAAAACTTTCTGTCTAAATTATAAACTTTGAAAAATTCTATTGTTCCATCAGATTGAAAGTTTTTCGAAGTTATAAAAAATTTAAAGAATTTCCTGAGTTTTACCGCCTAGAGTAAAATTTGATTTAACTTTTCATACTTACTTTCAATATTACTTACATAATAACTTTTAATACTTACCGAAAGAACTAACAATTATATTAGCGAAGAAGAGCGCGGAAGATATCAGTCGAGGCTGTCCGGTAAGATAAAATACATCCCCAAATATGATCCAAATCCATGGCTCGTTTATAATACCAACTAAGAGTAATCTAATAGAAATGATCCATTGGATTGAATTTAATATAAATACAGTCCTTTTCCTCCTTCTTGTATAATTTTTATTCACATAATCAGTAAAAGATTCCGAAATTATGAGATAATTATCAACCAAATACTTTTCAAGCAATTTCAATCCTAAATGTTCTTCAATATGAATGGACATGAAATTTTGAAATCTCCGTTTTATTACTGAATTAAACGCCATATTAGCCAGAGTCATTGTGAGACTAGCGAGAAATTTCGACTAACTTTTGAGTTTTATACCATGTGAAGATAATTACAATTTAAAGATCAATAAATAGTGGCTCTTTGAACTAATAAGCAACTGCTTCTCTGAAAAATGAACTATTTTATTGCTATCCAAAATGATTATTCATATAAGTCTTATGCAAGAATTCATTAATAATTTTGATTTATGAATAAATTTTTCAGTATTGTATATAAAACAGTTTATTTGAGAAGTTTGAGATTATTTTTATTGATAGTAGCTAATAAAAAATGATTGAAAACTAGTTTTTTCATGAAATGGTGCAGAAATCAATCTTAGATGAGAAAATCGACACACTTTATGGTAGAATCTAATTAGTCAAGAAAACGATTCAGTAAAAATCAATAGCAAGTCGTCTGCTCATGTAATATTAGTCATCTTAACTTCATTTATGAATTGATTCTTCTTTCACTTGGTATGGTGGAACGTTGCACGTAATCAAGAATTAGAATATTATTTTTTGCGAACATTCTGTCTATTCAAGTTAACTACATTACTCGAACATTTTAAAATTAATTCGAATGAATGAATCCCTGTGGCATTTAGCATTGTGTACAGTTATGTCGGAATAAATTTTACCAGTCAATTACTGACAGAAGGTTAAAAATCTTTTTTCTATCAAAAAACACCGAGTATGTAATATCAGAGAAATAAAAACTTTTTAAAGTTCAATCAAAGCCAAAAACTTTAGAACTTTGAATGAAAATAAGTCAGTTATGACTAATATGTAAGAAATGACTAACAAAAAAATAACATTTCATCACTTGATAATCAGCTATTTGTAAACATTTTTTGAAATGACATGAAAGTTAACCATGATAGGGGACAAGTTTTATTTAATTTAAGTTAATTCACTTTTTAAGTTGAAATTTAACCTCTAAAAGTTAACTTTTTTCATTGGTAGTATTTATTCTGACATAACTGCACAGTTAAAGTCTGAAATTTGGTAGAGGTTTTGCTGATCACTAGTGAAAAACCACTTTATGCCTTAATTCAGTCAAATAAAAGTTTACTACCTCACTTTAATATTAAAAAAAAGAAAATCTAAGAAAACTTCAGGTGTAATCTATACTTATTGATAAATATAACATTAATAATAAACAATTTCAGTCGTATTACAATCATTTTGATATCAGACTTTATAAAAATTATTCTTTAAACGAAGTAAATCTTCCTTAATGTGGAACTGATGGCAATTCAAAAATTTTTTTTAAATAAATCTCCATTTCAAACTTTGTGTGTTTATCTATCATTCATGAAGTTCTGAAATACGAGTGTCTCACTTAAAAGTTTAGCCCTAAAAAGTCAGATTAGTTCCCTTAGAAAATTTCGGTCTTTGGCTATACAGCCATCGCTTCTACGTCAAAATGTCGCCCTAAAAATGTCGCCCTATAAATGTCGCCGCAATAATGTTGCCGTAAATAATGTCGCCATACAAAAAATATCGTCATACAAAAAAATGCCATACAAAATAGGTCGCCTGTAAAAAATGTCGTCAGTATCATTTGATTCTGACGATAAAAAATCTAGCGAAAGATTGAAAAGAACATATTTGTGAATAGTCTCTTATCAAACCAATGTTTAAATAGTTTATAGTTAGAGAGCTTCAAACACTAATTTTTCCATTGCCTACTATGAATGAGCTTTCTTGCTAAGAAGGCTCAGATCATACTCCGATTCATGTATTCCATTAATCATTTTGTGCAATTAGTAAATTTTATTTTATACTATAATTAAATGAAAAAATGATCTTGTTCTAATAAAATATTTTCAAAGCTATTTTACTCTTGTTAATTTTACTTGGAATGTATTTATCAAAAATCTTGAAAACGATCATTTTTGTGTAAAATTTTATATGGCGAAATTTATGTACAATGACACTTTTTACTGGCGACATTATTTACGGCGACATTTTGACGTAGAAGCACAGCCATCTGCATAATCATCTATTGAGCTGACGTTTTCACGCGCTCTAGTACATAGGTAAATATAAATCAAGCATTGAGTAAAGTGTCAAGAATATATATAAGTTTTAAAACTATGGGAAATTTTGAATAATTTATCAACAGTGGAAAATAACAATGCTTAGTATCTCTCTTCGAAAGTTTTATTGGATAAACTATTTTTGAAGCTCAAATATCAACATATATAATTATACGGCATAGTTAGAGATACAATATTTATGCTATTTTTAAATACCATAGGAATTCATATATTGAAGTCAATTATAAAATTTTATTATTGTTTAGATATTTTTATTATGACTAACTTCAACAGACCAAAGTATAAACCCTGAAGAAAAAATTGTGATCCTGAATTCTGTGAACGTTTCAGCTTCACCTAGTGATAGAAAAGCTTCAATTCAGAGTTCATGCAAGATATTGCTTAATAATAAATCATTAAATTCATTTATAAAACTTGGTATTAATAATTTTGACGGTAACTTTTAAGTATTTTATCCAGAATAAGCTTATTATAAGAATAAAAATATTCCAGATTGGTGTTGAACTTCGTGTAATGGAATCGGAACCTGATTTTTGACTAAATTTTTTTATTCCACTTGAATGTTGCGCGGAAATTAATATTTTTACTTATTATATTGATAGTTGTTATTGATTGTATTGATACTTATTATTATATTGAGCATCAGATAGATTTGATGCTCAAAATAAGTCAATGCAAAGATGGGCCTTATAAAGTTAAAGTTTATAGTTATTGGAAAAAACGAAGTGATAAAGCTCAGCCTTATGTCTGAAAAACTTTTCAATTGCTAATAAAATTTTTAACCTCAAACCAAAATCGATAAAATTTTTCGCTAGAATAGCGTCTAATCAGTCACATGATTAATACGCAGATAACTTGACAGCTGGTCAGATTGTGACAGAATATTAAATAATTGATTTCTATGGATAGAGTCATGACTCTTAGAAATAAATTTGAATGATCTGAGATTGTCATCATTAGTAACCTGTCAAAAACTGATATTGAGACACAATGTTGGATTTCAATTATATATTTTAAGTGATAATTTAGAATTGATGTTATTATGCAGCACACATTGTGTTCTTAGATTACCTTCTCTAAGTCTTTTATGTCAACCATTAGTTAGAATTTATTCGAAATCTCAGTTTGTTATAAGCTATAAAAGTTAAAGAATTTAAAATATACATTTGAGTAATGTCATTTTTCTTAAGAAATTTAATTAAAAATAATACGTAAATTTATTTACCCAAGGATAGGTTCCACGTCTTTACTTACAAAAAATTCCCACAACTTTACTCCCAAAATCTTCAATGAAAATTTCAAATAATCTTAAAATTTGGATGACTTATATTATAAAGATCGCTGAATTCTGTAGAATTCAGTAAATCTTTTTAATATACAGTCTATTGCAAAAGTTTAGTACATGTAGTCTTTACTAAGCGGCTTTCAAACAATTGAATTTTAGCATTGAATGTATTCGTGCGGTGTAAACTCATAAGAAAAATCTGCCCGAATTTAAACATATCAAATATTATTTTTTCACGTAACTTTTTGTAACTTATTCATTGTTTGAGTAAATTTTAAAAAAGTTATCGATTAAGTGTATTTAGATATGCTAAATAATCATATGAAATTCCTTATCTATCCTAAATAGTTTGAAAGTCATTCAAAAACTACATGTATTTAAATTTTTGCAATAGACTGTATATTAAAAAGATTTACTAGATTCTATCGAGTCCTAAAGAATTCAGCTGGACTGAGATAAATTGAACTGTATATAACTCAGTTCTACAGGATCCAGCACGATTACGTAGAAATGGGTAAATCTTCTTTTTAATATAAACTAATTTTAAGATTATCTAAAAGTTTTATTGAAGGTCTTGGGAGTAAAGTTGTTGCAAATAATGTTATGCAAGAATGGTGCTACTCTAAGGGTAATGAAAAAGTTATTTTTGCATCATTTTACGTTAATTTTGTTGTAAGACTGCAAAACCTTTAAGTAACTATACTGAACTCTCACATATCATCGTCTTGGAACTATACTATTGTATCTGTAATGTTGTTTCAATCAGAGATGCGAAAGCATAGTTCAAAAGTGACGATTATTAAATGTGTACTACAAAATAGCATTAGGTTAAAATATCAGATTCTAACAAAGGAATCTATACTTCTCTCGCACATTGTGGAAACGCGAATATTTATAAGTAATTGTAGACTAATTGCTAAACTTGTCTTACATAAAGATTTTCTCGGCTATTCAACAGATGTTCTGTAAAATGAAATTTTAGAGTTGAACTAATTTTATCTCCTAAAAGAGTGACGAACTCTTAATAGAGTGAAACACATTTAACTACGAAAACTATTTTAAGGCTATTTTTCGCGTGGATTAGTTCTTAAAGACTATATTTTTCAGTAAAAAATCGATCATTGTATCTATTGGCTCTAATAATTTGATCTATTAGAAAAGTAGAAATGACTAGCTCACGCTCGCCAAAAATTTATTGATTGCTATAAAAATATATTGACTTGTGGATAAGAGTGTGATCTCCACATTAAAAAACTTTCAACTGCAAATGAAGCATCAATTTTTACCTAAGATCAATTGAGGTGGAAAAATAGTTTCTGGTAGAATGCAAATATGAAAAATCTAAATTTAAAAAATGTTTTGTAAGATTTTATCAGTTGATAGTTGAAATGAAGTTTATATCCAAATAATTTTTTAAAAATTTATTGGTGAGATCAAATTGAATATGATTGTACAATCATTTGAAAAGGAGGGTGCCAAAGATGACCTACCTTGTTAAGGCTAAAACAGGTGTCAATCGACAGGGCTTGATGAGTAGATTAAGGTTGTCAGGTGTGGCAGTCACAAGTTATGGGTCACAATAGTTCAAAGCGTCGGTCGCTCCTAATTCCTTTGCAAAGCTTGCAAATATATTAAACCTACATATCATTGAAAAGTACTCAACAAGACGAATTCAACGATGCCATGCTCAAGTATATAGGCCATGTTTTTAAATGGAGCTAACTGTTTTTATATAAAAGTTGATATCATCTGCCACCCGGCGCCACCTCCTCGTGGTGACGGCCGGCAACGGGCTAAGTCCGGCTGAGGCTCTCGGAAAACAATATGCCGTCATGGCAGATGACGAGCACTGGGAGGGGGTCTCGGGTGGTACCCACTGAAATAAGGCCCACGCTGATAGGTTAGGTGGAGGCCAGCCGGCGACAAGTATGCTACAGTCTCTAAAGCATGTAAGACCTGATGGGAACTATGAGGTCCAATTGTGCATGCACTGTGGACCTCTTTCGCTTAGCTCCCATGGCATTTCATCTGAGTCCCCATGTTGATCCGCGGGCGGATCCAGCTCGGCACCGTAGTCAAACAAAGTACTTGATCTATGTTTTAGTAGATCAAGAAAAGTCGGTGCCGAGCAATAGTCGGGTACTATTGTCAGTGCAAAAATGGCCAGAGGATTGTAGGATGCTGTGCACATATCATGACAGTTCTCTGGTTTCTTGGGTATGGCAAGTTCCAGCCTGAAATTCAAGTGCCTGCAAAGTTGTTAAGCGATCTTTGTGTGGTACTTGAAAGCACTGACGAAGACCTGACTTGATTTTATTTTACTTTTTAGTTTTATTTTTTATTCACATGGCCTACATACTTGAGCATAATGTCGTTGAATTCGTCTTGTTGAATGCTTTTAAATGAGGTATATAGGTTTAATGTATTTGTAAGCATCGCAAAGGAATTAGAAGCAAACGACCCTATGGACTATGACCCATAACTTATGACTGCAACACCTGGCGACTCTGTTGACATCTGTTTTAACATGTGACGCGGTAGGCCAGTATGCCATAGATTCTTGGCATTCTCCTTTCAACAAAAAATCATGAAAACACATTTTGGTTGCCCCTTCCACTAACTTTATCCAGCTTCGAACTAAGTTGGAGTTTGAGTCCTTATATATAGCTCATAAAACTACAAATCTAATCGTAAATGAGAGGGAACATCTATTTTGGAAGTTTTGTTCTTCTGAAGTTCCTTATTTAAAATAGCTTCGAAAGATCACCGAATTTTGAATATTAAGTTCCGATTGTCTGAATGAATCTTCACATAATTCAGTCTCTCCAAACATTTTCAATTGAAATTTAAGTTCACACATGTTTCACGTATGAAAATGTTTATTATTAAATAAAAAGGAAATTATGTTAAATTTTAATGCACAACTTATGATTCAAATTTATTTTCGCATTTTCACATAGATATAAATTAAAAGCATCCTATTGAGTAAAATCTTAAAATACTGTGAAATAACTTGCCCAGCTTTCTAAAAATGAGCAAAAGGTGGTTACCCTAATGCTACTTCGATTTCTTGAAAATTCATGAAGAATCGTCTGGATGAGTAGCATAAATTATCTCAATCCTATTAGAATATTTATTATTTTTCGATAAGCTCCAATTAGAACGTATATACGAAGGTATTCTTTGACTGCTGGTTGTATTCATTAATAAAAATAATGAATTTTAATTTTGGACAGCAACCAATTAAAACAAAAGACCTTTATTAAAAGACAGACAATATTCAAACGCTTACAATGATTCTATTTTCTACCTAATAAGCCCATAACGAGAATAAAAACTTTTACACAATTAGAGGCTAATAGATAAAATTCGTAATTGGTTAGTGGGAAAAATTCGAAACAATAAAATCCAATCTCAGGCCCAGAAAGTTTCTCAATAAGTGATACAACTTTCAACTTATTACTAGAATCTAGCAAATCATGTGCAATTATTGAGTTCAATGTAATATACGGTGAATGAGCAGTCTTTTTAACATTGCAACCGATCAGATTGTGATAGAACACTAAATATCCTATTTCTATGACCAAAAACAAAGCCAGGATTCGTAGAAAGATGTTTGACTCATGTGAGAGTACGATAAGCAACCCTATACTTAGAGCGGGTATTGCAGCGTAATATACGATTCCAATTACACATTTGAAGTGATAGTTCAGTTTTGATATCAATACCGAGCACTTGTTGTGTTCTTCCATGATTCTCGCTATAAATATCACATCACCTGATAATTATAAATTTTTAAAATTGCTCTTTAATTACAGTTTAGAGGTTTAAGTTTTATTTTTTAGGAATAAGTAACTATTTTCTCATAATTCTCATGTTCATAAGAAATTAATTACCAGTTCTCAAAGAAATTTCCAAAATATCCATTATTTGTTGGAAACGATATCTCATGAAAATTGAAACTAAATATACGATGACGAAGTGCCCGAACGCAGATTTTATCCATAGACAAAACCAAACACAGAAGAGTATATTCCAGAATATTATGTTCAAAAGCTGGTACTTATATTTTCCGTCAAAATAGGCGACAATGGCGAATGTCCCAACAAATAGGGAGACAAGAATTATGGATATTTTAGGAAATAGGTTGAGAAAGTACTTGACGATGAATTTGGATCTCAAGCAAAATTTTCTAGAATATATATCATTCAATATAGAAGTATTTGAATTCTGTATCTCATGGAATAGAGATAGAAATTCATAGCGATGTTTGGGTTCCATTACTAGTTCGAAAATACCTATCGAAAAGTTAGAAAATTGTCATCTCTAGAATGACTGAAATGTTTTATGCTCACCAAACGACCCAATTGCAATAACAGCCGGAGATAGCGCGAAAGATATCAAACGTGTTTGTCCTGTAAGATAGAAAACATCTCCAAATAGTATCCAAACCCAGGGTTCGTCTATTGTGCCCACAATTAGAAATCTGAATAACATTATTAATTGAATCAAATTTAAAGATATGGAAATTATTTTCCTTTTCCTGTCAAAATTTTTAAGCACGTAATCTTCATATGATTTTGATATAATTAAGTGGTTCTTAACAAGATATTTCTCAAGCAGTTTTAATACTAAATGTTGATTGGCATCAACATTTATGAAATTCTGGAATCTCATTCTTAAACTCGGATTACGTTTCATACTTTATATGGCTAGAAATCAACTGACTTCGTGTATGAAATATTTTTTCTCTCGTTAAAGTTGCATTTACAGCTTTAAGTCCATTAACGAGAAGCTGTTTTGTTTTATATTATTCTTGATGGTATTCAGTATAAAAATTGTAATAAAAAATTTTTAATACATCAATAGACTTTAATGCGAAGTCGATTCAAATTTTGTTACGTGATAAAGATAAGTTTCTGAACAATAAGGAACATTAGTTAAATTATTGATTAAACTAAGTAAACAGATCACGTAAGTTGGTAAACATAGAACAAGTTTTTAAAATTATCTTCTTTCTGTTCTTTAAGCTTTGTAATCGATCAATAATATAAAATGAGATCTTGAATAAGTAAAATTATGAAATAAATTTCAATTGGAGTTTTCGTAATCATCTGAAGTTTTAGGAAAATTTCAAATTAGATAAATGCTTTATAAAAAAATTTCAATCTTCAATAACTTTCAGGCAAACTTTTATATGAATTAATAATCCAACAGTTTTAACAGCAATTAAAATGATTTAACAATGCCATATCGTTTATGAATTCACGAAGTTTTTCAATAAATAACTTATTCAATATTTTGCGCGAATTGCAGTAAAACCCTATATAATGAACTTTTTATAGCGAATACCAATTATCAATAAATAACGAGAGGTTTAGCGCAAATAGCGGCCAATAAATAAAATTCATAATTAGTTATCATGAAAAACCAGAACATGTGAAATCAATATTTTTCCAGTGATTTTTCAATTAGTTCAATTCCTTTCATCTGACAGAATGAACGAACCAAATTCTAGGTCGTAATAGAGTTGAGTATATCTGAATGAGTGGCTTTGGAAACAGAACAACCTATCATAATGAGGTAGAATACAGTAGAACCTCGTTATTTGAACCTGCTTCTACCAAAACATTTTGTTCAAAGTAATGAGTTTTCAAAATAGTTGGTACATTGAAAAAAGTCTGAGATAAAAATTTCGCTCAAAATGCAACATTTGGATGATTAACACTAAGATTTTATTTAGATTGGGGTTCAGATTTGAGGTTCGTTCATGAATTTCTGGAACTTGAACTGTTCAGCAGTATTGATAATAATGATTTTTTGTGAAAATTTGATATGTTATTATATCTCGAAACTATTCAACAAATATTTCAAAATAAAGGAATACACAATAATATAGACTGATATTCAAATTAGTTGAAAGTACTGAGTATTTCAAAATAAGCGGTTTCAAAATATCGAGTGTCTACTGTATTAAATATCCTATTTTAACGATCAGGAATGTAACGACTATATTTAGGTAAAGAGTTGATTATTCTGATATTGAGAGCATTATTCCGATGTCATAGGCAGCAAATAATACTTAACATATAATTGCGATCACGAATTTGAAGAAATGATTGTTTTGATATTATAATACGGCATCCGTTATGTTCTTTTAGAATTCTTTCCTAGAATGTTAGGCTACCTGATTGTGAGGTAAAAGTGCAGAGGTTCAGTGGTTTGTGAGGATAAGGGCCTATACGTAGCATTCATTTAAACTCATTTTTAATAAAAATAATTTTTTATGTTTAGTGATTCTGAATTAAAGTAAATGTTTAATGTGCCCATTTTAAATGGTTAAATTGTTTAGAACTTTATGCAATTTTGGGCTTAGCTTTTATTTTTTGCATCGAAATAATATTTTATGATCGATAAATTTCTTTTTCAATCTTCAGATCAGGGCTGCATTCTGAAAACTTTGCAACGATAGCAGTATTGCAAGTCTGCAACACCAATTTTGCAATACCTTAGCAATCCCTTGCAAATAGAAATTCACATAACAAATTGCTAAAACATTGCAAACTTTACAATATTTGCAATTTTCACATTTTCATTCACTTTAGGCCAAATAATAAGGTTAACGCCAATTTCGTTAATTGTAAATTCGAGTTTTAGTTAAAAATCATACTTTTGTCACGAGAAGTAAAGTTATATAAAGCACGAATAGGCATAAACCGATCTTAAACTTGCATTAAAATCAGTTTTGTGAAATAAACCGTAATACACATGCAAATATATGTCACCAAAAGAGAAAACTTTGATAGCAGATAACGGAGGAGCTAAGAAGTTTCATCCGAAGAGTTGTATGCATTGATTGATTAGTCCAAATTATTATTATGCAAGACTATTATATTGTGTATTTTTGAGTCGAGTTATACATTTGCGAAAAATTAATTAAAATTCAATTTTTTTATTAAATAGTAATTTATCATGTTACTTTATTAAATAAAATACGTTATATGTACTTTTTTTTAAATCTGCAATTATCTTGCTACGAAATACTGAAAACCGATTTCAAATCTATTAACCCAGTCAAAAGAAATTTGATTTTAACCAGCTAAAGATAACTTTATGTTAACTTATGATAACTTTATGATAACTTTCATTAACTGTATGTGAAAGATATTTTTTCAATCACTTTATTAAGAGTTTATCAAGCATGGCCTGATATTCTAGTCTTTAATCCAACATTATATCGTCACCTGAGTACTATAAGGTTCTAGATCCATTTTTTTGACAAAATCAGTTATTAACGAATTCATATACCTTGTCATGATTTTTGTGCTGGTATTTATTCAAATTTATGAATTTATGTCTGGTTCAGCTATAGTCGCCAAATTAGTTGAGTTAGTTGAGCAGAATACTTGTAAAACAGGCGCTTTCATAATCTTGAAAGTCATTAAAACTAAATCTCATGGAGGCCCGATGAAGAGAATCATTTTCTGCTGATATTTCGTTTTTGAAAATTGATTTAGCAACTTAGGATTCTCCTACAGGGTGAACATTTTAAAACTGAACTTAGTCATCACATCATAGATAAAACTTTTGTTATGACAAACAAAAACAAGTTAACTACTTTATACTTAAATAAGAAGGCATTAACTCAAAATGTACTTTTTATCAGTTTATAAAATTGCAAAAGTGTTTAAAAAGTATACTAACTGACACAAAAAAGATGCATAGATACCATAAACAACTGATGGATAGATGGTTGCTGTGCTTAAGGAATTGTTTCCTATTGTGTATACACATATTTAGAAGCATGTCAAATAAGTTTTAATTAACAGAGAGTCTCTCACTAATACGCGAGACTAGCGAATGCGACTTGGAACTGCTAGTCTCGCACTAATACTGATGCTAATATTAAATTAGAAGTGTTTCAAAAATAATTGTTTTGGTATTCTTATTGTTAAATTAATTATTAAAAGTTTTATTACTAAGAAGATGAATTTTGGTTAGGTTTTACCGACAGCTATTTTACCGATAGTCATCAAGCCCACAATGGATACCAATGAGTGGCTGTATAGCGAGCCTGAAACACTTTTTATTATATAATTAATTCATTTTTAAAGAGTGGTATTCAAATTATCAAAAGGGAATAACTCTTGAAGCGTTCATCTGATGTGCTTAAGACTTATATTTCTGGAAACTGTGTGCAAAGCCCTTTGAATAGATGTGCATGTCATCACCTGTTCCAATAGGTATACCGATTAACATCGGTGATATGCGCATCATTTCAAAGGGTTTTGCACACAGTTTTTAGAGGTGTAAGACTTAAGCACATCAGATGAACGCTTCAAGAGTTATTCACGTTTGAAAATTTGAATAGCACTCTTTAAAAAATGAATCAACTATATAATAGCGAGTTCTAAGCCCGATTGGACTCGCGAACGGCGCCTCAGGCGCGGCTAACAATAATTCAGCTTCTTCATCAGAAGTCAGAGAGCATGGATGATCACTTCCACAAGACCCTGGCCAATGTCTGGCCATATATCCATCGATTAATCCATCTCTCAACCGTTGGTCGAGATTTCCCGACTCTTAAGATTGTTAACCATTAAAATGAATTTCTTGATAAAAATCTCATTAAAGCTAATTATACCTTTTCGACCCGGTCTGGATATAATCCATTAAAATTTCGATTCTTTTATTAGTTGTCGTATATCATTTATTTCCATTTCAAATTTGAATATTAACCAAAGTAAAATTTAGAAAATAATTTTTAATAAACATTGAATAGATAAGATGTGCTATCGCTACGCGTGCGCTGGTTATATAGGTGTTTAAATATGTATATCAACTTCCCCTTTAGTTACATCTTCACGCATCCTTTACTCCAGTTGCTATGTATCTTTAAAGTGTCATCGGGTATACATATTATTTGAATTTATAGTAAATGCTGAAAGTGTCCAAAGTTATTTTTCAAGCTAAGCCTAATTCTTCGAATCATACTTTCAGAAATATTGACCAAACTTTTTTGTGATTACTTTTTTAATTCAATTTTCAATATTTATTTTCAGATCATCCAATGTTTGAAGACAATTAGCGTAAACATGATTTCATTGTCACCATCAACTGATCCATGTCCAAAGATAATGACAATGAAATCATGTTTATATTGGTTTTGTTTGTATTTCTGCAGAGCTTCGGGTTGATTTGGTTAGGCTTTTAAAACCACTTCTTTAGGTAGCACTTCTTTAGCTAAAGTAGTGATACTGACCACAGTACGTTCGACTGTTGTGAGCATCATTTTTGTTTTTATTCATTCTTAGATTTATGTTTAATAAAAGTTCAAATTAGGTCTTTTCTAGTATTAAGCTTTTCTGATATTACTTTTCTTTAGAAAGTATGGGTAAAAAATTTTTGATGTTTGATTGGGTTCGGTGTTAAAATTTCCACCCTGTACATCAACTAATTCAATTCTTTAATAAACTACTGTTAAATAAATCATTTCTTTATAAAAAAAAATTGACTTTTCAGTGATTTAAATAGTTTCCTAATGAAATATCTGAAAATCTGAGACATAAAAATAGTGAAGTCGAATTTCGGCTTAAAAAGATTTTTGATCGAATTATGTCAAAACATTCTTAAAATGCTCGAAATTTATTTTCTACTTTCCTTTTAAAATTTCTTAGATAAAAATCTGTTTCGACTTAGTTATTTATCGATTTTCGACCATTTAGAACCTGATAACACTCAGAATTTTGGTGTAATAAGGTTATAAAAGCATAAAGCAGTTCTGAGTTATCCATGATAGAACAGTAGAATCTAAATGAATAGTAGAATATTTGCATCCCACATACATTGCATGGTAACATATTTTAGAAATTATTCTTCAACTCATTTGTTATGCAGATATAAATTCTTTGATTTTAAACCAGTTTATCATTCTTTTAAAAAGTTTGTCAAACAATTATCTTTAAAATGCTTTATATTTTATGTAATGCTTTACTAATGCTTTCAAGGTTATCATTGTATTATCGTTAGCTATGAAATGAGGCTCATATTTTAAAAGAATAACAATTCAGATCTATTTTGTTTATATAAGATATGTTAAAAAACTGGCAAAGAGAGTCAGTCTTTGGGCGGAGGCCTTGAGAAGAGGACCTCATTATGCCTCTAAGTGAATGTGGAAAAGTGTTAGAAAGAAGTAAAATCTTTAAATATGTGAAAACTTTTAAATATGTTTATAACATTTTTATGTATCAATCAAATAATGAAATCACGTCTAAGTCCTATTTTATATTTCTTTATCTATTTGTTAATTAAATATTATTTTAATTACTTATAATTTTTAAAGAAAATAAAAGATTGCAATCAAACAAAGTATAATATAACTAATAATTTAATAGAATATTAGTTTCAGAATTCTGGATAAATAGTTAACTTTAGTCCCCAGTTATGCGTTTAGGTTTATGAGCTCGAACCTGAACGGCATAACACATTTTTGGTGTATAACAACATCAAACTTGAAAGTGGACTTTATCGTTAATATACTTTTCGCATTTAGAATCTTATAGTATTCAAGCGACTATATTAAAATTTCTAAAGTTATTAAGAATATAAAAAATAACAGTTAGTTTCTTCAAATAACTGGTTTGAGAGAAGGAAGAACATAAGGAATAAATATAAAGAGCAATCCTTTAGACATTTTCTTGGCAAACTATTAGGTTGTCCGATAAGTTCTTGCACATATTGCATAAGCTATTACAGCTCTGTTCCTACGCAATAAGTTATGTAATTGCCATCACCCTTTCATATGATCATCTCACTTTTAAATAGTTCAATCAAAGCTCTCCTTACACATAATAATTGTAAAATTTAATTTGAAAACTTCAGTGACTGACTTCGGGCGTCGACCTTTCATTAAAAATTATTATCTTACTCGACCTACAGCGATTTTCATTCTTAAGCTACCAGAGGTCTAACGTTGATAAAGAGGGAGACTACTATAAATAATTAATAGCCTATTTTGAACATTTTTACATGTCCTAGGACAATTGTTTTTACTATAGTTTGTATATGCGCAAGAACTTATCGGATAACCCAATATTTAATTATTGATCAATAAGTTTTACATATTCTTTTCATCGAGTTTATTATACTTTTTGGTGGCTTTTGCAGATTAATACCTGACTTTAGTCTTGAATGTCTGTTCAGTTGACCGAAAATATTTAAAAAAAAGTACGCCCAAATTATGCAGGTTTTTGTCTAGTAGCGATCATCGATGAAATAGTTATTGACGTATAGCTAATGAAGAGCTAAGATAATATTCGTAAAGATTTTCCAAATATACGATTTCCGGAGAAATTAAAGCGGGTGAATTCAAGCTAATGGGTCTAAAGAGGTTCCCGACTCCCACCCCCAACTGTGATAGATCACTAGATTCAGTTCGTCGAGCTGAACATTTTGATACCACACTTGACCACTTCCAACCTGAGCTTGATCACTTCTGACCCCTAGACATAACTCCCTCGAAAATGGATAAACCCGGCTTTACCAAGTTGTGACCTAAACCTAACCTGATTTGAACTAAGGTATAATAGGTTAGGTCGCCAAGCGACCTTATATAAAACAAAAGTCAAGTGTATCTAATGTTTATGATGGTCACGGTATTTTTATGGCCATTTTGCTGTCCATGTAGCGATGTAGAGAATCTCTAATAAAGCCTACAATAAAAACAGACAGAGTCTAACTTTACTACAATATTTTCCCTCTTTTTTCGGAGAATTTCTATACAAATAATCGACATATGAATCAGAAGTGGTGGTATAATACTTAATTAAATTTTCCTCTAAAATAGTTGATTCCTTGAAGTCAACATTGATCTACCAATAATTATGAATCATTTCACCGAACCTAACACTGCGTCTCATTCTTGGTATTGCTTTATAGATCTTATTTTTGTAAACAATTTTATTCTAAATAAGCTTCTTGTTAATGTTTGAGTTACCCAGCAGAATAGTTAATAAGACATTATGGTTATATTAGATGTTTCACAAATCATCAAAATTCTTTCTGAATGAGAAATGGATAGAAGTTTTAATTGATGAAAAATTTGAATGTATTGATAAATATAGTTTGAAGGTCATGACTTTACAAATAATGAATATATTTTAGGCATTATTAAAACTTATTGTCTTAAGTTATAAGTTATTAGATAATTTACTAAAATCAAACCAATAATCTAGTATTTGTTGAGTTTTAATTTATATCCCCCTGTATGACTATTTTACGATATGTGAGTTAATAAATATTTTCTTCATCATTCTTATATGAGGTGTTAATTTTTATTCATAAACTATGAGTTTGTACTTGAACAATAGTTACGAAACTATTAAATTATTATGCTTGCACTTATTTATTATTTGAGCGTACTAGGGATCAAGGTAGACCCACTTCACGATAATTGTACTTTTCTAAGTTATTGTGTATTATCAATTTTAAGCCTTTCTCATATTTTGAGACTTCAACGTGTATTTTTCGAGTGAAGAAATCATTTATGAGCACCGTGAATTAAATATCGAGGAATAAAAATCAATATTTAATACAATGTATCACAAAATCATTGTAATAGTTATGTCAACAAAATCTTTTTAAAAATTTTCGAGATTAAGGTTCATTATAATACTACAAATAATAACGTCAGTGTGGTTTCTATAGAAATTACAATAGAATTAGTTATGGGAAAAAATAAGTTTAAAAAATAATGAAGTTTGAGAATATAAATCCTTAACAAAATGTTTTATTATAAGATTGTTGCGTAGAAAAGGCTCATCTCTCTTCTATATCTCATCATATTCGTACTTATTGCTCATTGAATTGAGTTAGCTTCAAGGTTTTAAATCATAGTCAATACGCAAGTTTTGATCGTATATTGGATGCAACCAATTCAAACATAAGACAGAGTTAATGAAATTGAAGG
Source organism: Archegozetes longisetosus (assembly GCA_018873245.2). NCBI lineage: Eukaryota > Metazoa > Arthropoda > Arachnida > Sarcoptiformes > Trhypochthoniidae > Archegozetes > Archegozetes longisetosus. Next base: position 1,291,686 of record JAEMBT020000004.1, on the reverse strand, counting down.
TGGATTTTGAAGACTTATTGACACAAAAACTCAATTCGGAGCTAGAAAGAAAGGCATAATTGTAAGCATTGATAGCGCGACATTTGTATCTTTCTTCAAGTATTTATTCTAACTATGTGGTAATTAGTCTTTCAAAGTGACTTTGAATAACAAAATCTTATTTACAACTTAAACAAAAGATTTTCCTCTTCAAAGATTAATCATTGAAACCTTGAATTAAAATAAAAATAGTACTTTCAGTACGAACGAGGATAAGGATGTAAATTTATATTAATCGCAATCATTTCATGACGTTATCAGAAGAGAAGTAAAAAGCTTATTTTGGATAAGATTTTTCCTCGCAATCTATTATCTCTTAACAACACAGGATTAAATATTTAATATGCTTTTAATATGATACTCATGAGTTTTGTCATCTATTCATTCATCGAAGTTTTTCTACTACTCGTTTATATTCATTTGTATATAAATTTCAATTTTGTTTTATTTATTTGAATAAATGGATAAATTTGACGGAAAATTATTTTCCGAAATAACTAAAAATATTTCTATGTATTACTGTCCTTATAATGAATTGAAAGTCCATAAAAGACCTAAGTTTCTTATTTTAATTCTTTCCTGGTTTTTCGCCAAAGATGAAAACCTCGAAAAAATTCGCCAAATTTACTTCAGATATGGTTTTGACGTAGTTTTAGTCAAAACTCCTCCGATTGAATGTGTTTTTCCCACTATTGGAACGCAGCGTACAGTTAGTCGACTGTTAGAAGAAATATCCAGGATTCTCGATAGATATGATGGTATTGTTGTACATGCGTTCTCGATTGGGGGATATATTTTTGGTGAAATTTTAGGTAAGATTTCAGTATTTTGAAATACATAATGGAATCAAGATGATCAGTTTGAGCTAATAAGTTGATAAGATGTTCTAACTTACTGTAGTTCAAGAACTTTTCATTACGTTTATTAGAATTAGAGGCTCAGTAGCGCTTGATAACTAATATTAGTGCATTAATTTGGGAAAATTTCACATCAAAATCAAATTTTTTTGAAGTCTACAAAATCAGATTAACTACAAAATAAAAAGATAGAAAAATAGGCTCAACTTTAGAGATGTGTAATAGAGATCTCGTTAAGAATCTATAGGCTTTTGATGATTAAGTTGATTGTGAGACTTAAGTACAAAGCAAATAAGTAAAAATGTCTGTTTTATAATATAAAGTATTCTCATTACCATCTTCTATGAAGTATAAAAGTTTGAACATAAGGAGATAACCAATGAATCAAGTTTTGTGTTGAATTGAGCTAAATGTTTTGTCATTTGTTTAATAGTTTTTAAGTGAAGTTCAGACAAACTAATATACACCTAACTTGCCTTGAGATTGAACTGTAAATCTTTTTAAATTCATAGTAGTTAAACTAATAGCAACTTGAATTTTTACTATTTGCTAGCCTGGTCAAAAATATCATTTAAATTAATAATTATTTCATTAATCTATAGTTCAGTTAAACGAAGAATATCCTAAGCATAACAGCCGTGTAAATCCAGAATCCATAAGGAGTATTAGTAAATCTATCAAAGGAGTCATTTATGATAGCCCTGTTAACTTAGAATGCGTTCCATTGGCTGTCGAAGCAATTTTTGCTAAAAATTCAGTCACGAAACTATTATATCCATTGGCGGCAAACATTTTCCTATCACTTCCATTATCATCCAAACATTTTAAGTCTGCGGCAACGGCTGTTCAAGAAAATAGAAGTAAATATCCAATTATGGGATTTCTATCACATTCAGATCCGATAGCAAGTCCTGAATCTCATAAGAAGTTCATAAGTAGCTGGATCGAAAATGATGTCGAACTTTACTATAGGTTTTGGGACGATACCAAACATGTGGCTCATTACCACCAGTATCCAGAGGAATATGTCAAACATATCGATAGTTTCATTAGACTATTGTCTATAAAACCTAATTATAGAATTCAATCTAACCTTTGAATAAATATTCATTTTTGAACTTTCAAACAAAAATTTTTGCTTTGCTTTTATTTAATATTCATATGATTTATGAAGTGACATCTTTTTCTCGTTATAAACATGCACCAATATCGTTAAATTACTCGATTTGACTTAATAAAATATTTTTTCAAGACTCAAACTATCTATCAAACCAAAATCTGATAAGCAATACAATAAAGTGATTCGAGAGCAGAGCCTAACTATTAACTTTGCATGTCAATCACTAAAGCATTTCTTAAGCAGTTCAGTCAATAATTACTAACTAATGAGTTGAGGATTCCTTAAAGGCATAGAAATCCAATACTTGTTTGAAAGTTGAATAGGATCTTAAGATTGTTTCAATCGATAAGAAGCAATTTTTAAAATATGAACTCTTCCTTTATTCAAATGGAAACTAATTAATAGATAAAAAAAAGTGATATCTTAAGTATATAAGAAAGGCAAACTAGGAATAAATTCAAATAAATTACAGTCGGACTTATAATTAATGTTATTTATGCGGAGCTCGCAGCAGAACTTGCGGCGGAACTAGCAGCAGAACTTGCAGCAGAACTTGCAGCAGAACTTGCGGCAGCTGCAGAACTAGCATAAGACTTAGTTCCAGAACTAGATTTCCCACCCAAAGACTTAGTCGATCCGCCATAACCTCCAGTAGATTTTCCTGTGCCAAAAATGCTAGAGCCGCCACCATAACCTCCGGAGCCGCCGCCAAAACTGCTGAGACCACCGCCAAAACCGCCTCCGAGGCCAAGACCAGCTCCTGTGCCACCTCCGGCTGCAAAACCGGCCGCTCCGAAACCTGCACCCCGGCCATCACCTCTAGCGACAATAGTCTGAATATCTTCGACAACCGGCTGAATCTCTTGAGTGACTTTACGGAATGGAGTGATAACTTCACGGACTTCTTGGATGATAGGTTTGGTCACTTCATGGACCAATCGGTGAGGTTCGTCCTCCGAAGATGATTGTTGAGTATCGCCGACTCCTCCCTGATGTTGTTGAAGAACATTAAGACTACTCGAAGCAGATCTGAATAAAATGGTCAGTGGAAGGATTCCGGCATCTACGAGAACTGTTTGCGGGTTTATCGGTTCTGATGGAAGACTAACTTGTCTTAGTTCGACTGAATGACGCGTTTGGACTGCGGCCGGAATTATACCACCAGCGAATCCCCCACCTCCATAACCACCCCCACCGCTATATCCACCGCCACCGACTATTGAGACGCCTCCACCACCTCCTCGGCTTCCACCATATCCTCCACCGGCAGCCGAGCAGTATGTGATAAGAACAGATACCAGAATTATCTGAAATAAGTTTTTGGGTAAAAATTGACTGCTTCATAGGCTTCATTAAGCTTGGAAAATCAAAAGGTTTAGGAACAGTTTTTAACACTTAAACAATTTTGAAAACATTCAAAAAGATTTTGATCACTTGAAAAAAAGCTTCAAAATTTAGAAAAAAGATATAAAGGCTTAAAGAGAAAAGTTTGAGAAATTTTCAGTGCAAGTAAATAATAACCAAAATATACTATACTTTAAACATCTTTTCAAATAAACAGACTTGTTAATACAAAAATATATTATTTCAGTATAAGAAGTTTGAACACTTTATTCACTTTTGAAGTGTTAGAGAACTGAAGTAACTGAATGTCTTAAACAGTTTTGAAACATGAGTTTATATACAAGAACTTTCAGACATAAAAAACATTAATTATAATAAAAGTAAAAGTAAAAAAAGAGCCGAAAATAATTTAAAATACTGTTGATTAAGCCTTCGACCAGTCTTTGAAGAGAGGGTATTATTAATATTTACGCCTCGTTTTGGCTTAGATCTAGTCATGAATCTACTTCTTTCTTCCTATACATGAGAATCATATCTCTTTAAATATCTTTATCCTAAAACTATCACTTTAGTCGAGCATTCATTTTATCGGAAGTACTTACGCATAAATTGTTGTTATGTATTGTCTCTCCTTATAATTTGCAAACATAAAAGTGTATTAATGTTCGAAAGAGTTATAAATAATTTTTCTAATGAATAGATATTATCATTGAACATATTAATAATTTTGTCCCAAAACACTCCTATTTTCCCCTAATTATTATTTCCTTACGACTTGTATCAGAAACTTTGAATGATAAATAGATTTTCGCATTGTTTCATTTTGATTCAAGTTTTATAAATGTTCCTCTGAAAATGTGTTTTAAGAAAGTTTAATTACTCAACAATTATTTAATGTTATATTTTGTGTTAGTTATGTAAAGTTGAACAAATCAATTTTCTAAATTGTAATTCAATTCTGCATAACTAGCACATTAATAAAAAATTTTAAAATCCTATTAGTTTTCTTACTGTTTAAACGGATTTTATGAAAATTTTATTAATCTAGATTCTTTTTTGAGAAATATATTCGTTTGAACGATTGAAATTTTCTACCTATTATAGCTTTTTCTTGCACAATAATAAATTTGCTCGTATAAACTTGATGCGAGAAGCAAGAGAGCCTCAATTTGAAATTGAAAGTAACTTTTTCCATTAATTTTTGAATGCGTAATAAAACTTTTGGAGTTGAAAAGACATAAGCATAAATTTACTTTTAGTTAAGAGATTGTATGCCTACACTCCATTAAATAACAAGATAATAAAGTAATTGATCTAAATTCAACGATTTATAAAATATAATAAATTTGATTAGAGATTTACTTTTTGATCAAAATTAATTCAACATCATGCGAGATAATAAGGCTCATGTTCAATTCACATTTTATGAGGTGTTTGTGCTTAAGGAAGTGATTTAGTTTCTACGCTCTTGTACTCCTAGCGCACTAGACGTGCTATTCTTCTTACATGACCTTACTAACTTGTACTAAAATAGCGATATTGTCTATATATCTAGTTTAGTTAAGTTGGGTGAGAAAAGCGGCGCTCGAGGCTTAAGAAGTATAGTGAATTCAACTACCTTAAGCTCGAACAGTTGACCAAGTGTAAAGTAAATCAAAACTGAGAGTGATTATTTTATGATTTAGTTCTAAAAATGATAAATTTTAACTAGTTTTTTGTGTGAATAAGACATTAAAGAACTTGATATGACCTGGTCAGGTCGTCGAAATAGAGAACTTAATTTTTTCACTCAGAACTAATCTTCTTTAACACGACTATTTAACAGTTGAATTTATCGTTGAAAATACAATAATTATTAAGAGAGGAAAAAAGCTTATTTTTAAATTTTATCAAAGCTTCACAAATTCATAACTATCAAGCATTCTATCATCATTCATTAAATATAATTAACTAAAAGTTGAATAAAGTTCATTGTTAAGTAATGAAAGGATTATCTTCTTTATAAAACTGGTTCAGTCTTGAAGATGACACAATTAAGAACTTCTATTACGATTTTTAAGAAAAAGTATTTTTGAACTTTTCTGTAGTTTCGAGCCTTTGATTCACGTTGATCGTGTATTCGTGTGGAAAAACCACGATTAACAATTTATAATAAGATTAAAGAAAAGTTTCGATGTTATATTTATTTAAAACCTATACCATTATTTTGAATACTTTAGTTAAAATTATTTCCGACTCGATTTTTGCAACTTTACATAATTTATATTTTAAAAGCTTTCCGGAAGTATTTATTAAATTGAAAAAATTTTGAACTGTAGTATATTTATTGCGCAAAACTTTTTTAGAATTATTGCGAAAATAACTTCCAGAATTGTTAAAGTACGGGACAAATTTTATTGATAAATGAGTTTTGTTAATAAATTAGTTTTTAGAAGTAATTAAATTAATAAAATATTATAGTTTTATTATTTCCTAGCGAAAGTGCGAAGTAATATTATTTAAGTTTTCGTGAGTATTCATAATCTTGAACAACCTGACTAATCAAAATCAAAATATCTCGTGTAATTAAAATATTTGCACTTTCAATTCACTATTAAACATGAAGATAAATTCATTAAGCACTACATTTCGATTTAACTGACTAAAAAGGAAGATTTCCCTCGATTTCTGAGGATAAAGCTCTATCAAACTATTTCATTAGTTTATAAAACGTAACTCAAACTTCAATAGAATGAGAGTTTTTAAATTCAACCTAGTGCATCATCCACTTGACCAATTCGGCAAACGAAACAAATTTTTTGAATCTGGGATTCTTCAATCCAATCCAGAAGGTGTGATATTCGTAATGGACATCAAGATCTATCTTTATTCTTTTACTTTATGGATTCGTCGAAGCATCTTAGGCTATTATACAGTGAATTGATTAAAATTGTATTGTGATTCGAGTCCATCTGAAGCATTCACGCATTCAATTAAGAATGAGAGTGACTTTAAGTTGAATTTCCTATTAATAAAACGAATATTGAATGTAGCTCTTCCGTTAATCAAACGTTATTTACACTAGGGATACCAAATCCGGTTCAGTTTGAACTTGGAGATAAACAATCGGAGGAGACACTTGACACTTACAAAACAACGATCGCTCCTAAATTTCAACGATTGTTGTCCTGTAAGTGTCCACAGCGGAACCTAACCTAATCTGATATGTTATAGATCTGATTAATGTTATGTTTTTTGCTATTCAAATCAAAATTTGTAAGGTGCATCATCAGTTGGATTAATATTTTCAGACCCTTTCCGTTCATTCAAACGATTAAGAATTGAATGTATAATAACGTAAGTTGTTTAAAATAATATTACGTAGATGGTTTACACAACTTACCAGTTGAAATTTAGGAACGATTGTTGTTCTATGTATGTCAACTATGTTTTTCCAATAGTTTTTGGAAATTTTCAATTGTACTGTTGATACAAGTTCATCTTGTCAACGCTCTTCTATTATTTGTTTAAATATTTTCCTTAAGAAAGTTTTTCACAGATTGTAAACCATGCAAATAAGTCTAATTTAAAGTACACTCAAACCTCTATAATCTGACACGATATTTTGCTATCACTATTAGTCGATTTATGGAGGTTGTCGGTTTATAGAAAAACCTCTTTAATTCCACATGTCGGAATAAGAAGACAGAATTTTAAGTGCGTTGATAGTAAAATTTAATTAGTATTATTTAGAGACTTAGAACTAACTGAAAGACCTCCTAATTAAAAAAATCCATTCAAAATGGTTTGTCGGACTTCACATTTTTTTCTTAACAACAGTGGTTTCTAACGTGCTTCTTATACTTTCGACGTTATGAATCAGCTCAGGATGCTTTGGTTGAAGAAATATCGAAAGTTTATTTATCATCAGAAGTCTTATTTGGTTCAAATAAATCAATCCTCGAGTGTATCAAGTAAACACTTCAGTGTCGAATTGTAGAGGTTTTAATGAATATTATGTAGGAGTAAGTTATTGTCAGATTACAGAGTATAGAGGTGTCGAATCGAAGAGGTTTTTATAATATAAAATTCTACATAAGAACTTGGAAATCATATAAAGTCGAACTTGAGAGGTTGTTGTGTTATAGAGATGTTGGTATAAGGAGGGTTGACTGTATATCGTATACTATAATAGAGTTTATTGATTTAAAAAAATTGAAAATTTATTCGTCTATGAATATTTATGAAAAATATATTTTTATGCTGAAGGCTTTCAAAGCTAGTTATTATAACCTCCAGTTCGAAGCTCAAACTTGAAAACAAGACGAAAGCTGAGGACTTCAGAATGAGACCGAAGGGGTGGTGACCCTAGACTATAGATTTTCTACTAAGAAAATAAAATTGTTTCTGCTCAAAATAATAAAAGGTAGGGTTTCTAGCTCTAATTTAAGGTTGCTCTAGATTGAAATAAAAAATAATCGACTTCTTGGAGCCTAGTTCCAAAAATCAGACCTTTCTGGTCAAAAATAGTACTAGTCACCTTATAGGTGTTTATATTATAGATCTATGTAAAATTGGAAAGTTTGTAAGTGAATCATATTTTTTCTTCAAATAATTATAGTCATTCAATCTATCTTTAATTAAAATAAAAATTTCTTATGAAGCCTCCTACGGCTTTATTATTCATTATAAATGACTCATTATGCCATTAGTTCATGAACGAATGTGTAATTCAAATATACATTCACATCGAAATCGTATTGAAAGATATGGTCTTGAGGCAGGTTTTGAATAAAATGCTTTTATTCAAATTGATATACTTAATAACTCATATAACGTGTATAAAATAATTCTTATACTTGGAGATCAAAACACCCTAACTCAAGCCCATAGATAATGTCACTACTCTCAAGATCTAATTTTGAATCTGGAGATTTTCCACTTTCGCCAAATAATTAACTGTTTTACATTTTTAAAGCTATTATTTTCAGAAATTATAGTAGTTTTTAAATATCTTCTCAAAACGATATTTCTGTTACTTTTTCTATTATGTGTATAAAAATTTAAACATTTCATGCAAAAATTCAACTTTCAGAGTCGAAACTTGAAAATTATTTTGAGTTCCCGCTCGAGATTTTTTTCACTCAAGATCATTATTTTGAAGGAAGTGACTGTCTTACCCACAGTTCACACTGAACTATTAGTGTGATCTCTACGATCTCCATAAGTCGAACTTTTAGGATTCAAGAGTAGTTCGTTTAAAATAATTCTTATACTTGGAATCAACACCCTAACTCAAGCCCATAGATAATGTCACTACTCTCAAGATCTAATTTTGAATCTGGAGATTTTCCAATCGCCAAATAATTACTGTTTTCCTTCTAAAGCTATTATTTTCAGAAATTATAGTAGTTTTTAAATATCTTCAAAACGAGTCCTAAACCGAAAAACAACTCGGTAGAGTCTGGTCTCTGAGTCCACCAGAACAGATTTTGAGGGCTCGAGGTTTGTCCTCTTAAAACTGTAACACTATCTTCCTGCGATTCCACTGAGTATTAGTGGCGATCTCCATTTAGTTGTGGGCTGTGAAGGGGCCTACGAAGCAACACCAATTGGTAAAAGAAATTGGGTTCCGTTTTCAAACTCAAGTCAGAACAAAATTAAAACTAATAATTTTTATGTTTATTTCTTAATTAATTTTATTCAACTTATATGTTGTCTATTGTCAATCTTTTGAACTGCCTACAATGCTTAGTGTCTAGTACTGAATAAATTTCAAGATCGGTCTTATTTACCTGTTCAAAATTTGTTAAAAGGCATTGAGTAAAAGAAGCTACAGTAGAGAAGAAGTAGCTAAAGAATAGTTGAAATCGCTGTTAATACTTCAAATCTGTTTATACGTACTACTAGTGAAATGATATAATAATTTTATTTGAAATTCCATATCGCTATTGGCCTTGACTTACAATCAAAAAACGATCTATAAATATTGATTAAGTACTCAATGACAACATTTTCCTTCAATGCATTTTCGATGCAATCATAAAACTTGTGGTTTTACAATTTAACAAACTCGAAAAATCAAATTTTCTTGACGACAAATATGTCTTTATTAACAATAAGCGACTTCGAAGAAAATGCTTCAAACAAATTAGAAAAGGGTGTTTCTGAATATATATCAAGAGGAGCTCAAAACGATGTTACACTTGAGGCAAATGTAAATGCGTTCAAACAGTTTCGAATCAGACCTCGTTATATGGTTGATGTTTCGAAACGCAATTTAGAGACAAAATTATTTGGCGATACAATACGGATGCCGATCGCCGTCTCTCCTTCTGGTATTCACAAGCGTTTCCACCCGAATGGAGAACTAGAGACTGCTAAAGGTTTATAAAACATTATTATTTAACTATAGAATTAGGGTTATACTTCATTCTAGGGTTCATGTAGGGTTTGGGTAAGATGAAATAATGTGTTTACCTTCACTTTATTATTCTATACCTTTACCTAACCAAACTTGACGGTAGTATTTAAGTTTAGTAAGGTTAGGTTAGGTTAGGTTAGGTGAATGGTGTTGTAGCACCCTAGACATACTATAACATAGTAACGCCATCATTCTTGATACTCAAACACTACGTAAACACTAAACTAAATTATTACCGAACTAAAATTATTCAGATCCTATACAAAGGCTTGCAATTAATCTTAATAGTAATTTTGGGTAAGGTTCATAATCTTCGAAAAAGTTGTTATCAAAACGTTAACTCTTATTAGCCTTATCATTCATTGATAAGTCACATGAATAGCTTTTGAACGAGTTATTTGTTTTACTGCTGAAAGCATGATTCTATGAACCAATTAAGATAAGTTAATTGGTTATTTAGTTCTCAATTCATACTTATTGATCCTTTGAATTGTTTGTTTCTTATCGCGTAACTATAAATAGAATAAATTGACTATTAAATTATTGAAATTATTTCATTTTTATTAATTAATAATATTTTCAAAAAGGGTACTTCACTATAGACAATCTAAATGACTTATTGATGAAAATAAATCTGTTTAAATTCAGGTCTTAATAAATATTTTTTTAAAGACTGTAAGTCTTATCAGAATTATAATTTACTGTCGTTATTTCGGTGCATCTTAAAGTTTATAATTTAGTTCTCGAGGGAAAACGTAGTTTTTTAAAGCAAAATTTTCAAAAAACTTCTGCCTTCAAATTGCTCGGAGTACATAATGGCTTACGCCGAATAAATTTCTTTTGAATTCGGCATCAGTATTCGGCGTAATCGGCATAGACCGAAAAAATGACTCTGTAATTACAATTGAGTCAAATTTAACAGTTTCAGCTTCGGACTCAATAAGTAGTGAAACGCCACAACAAATGTTGGACCTTTTAATCCTGCTTGTGAACCTTCGGAGGTAAAGGATTACAAGAAAGTAATTGAAAAATCTGATCAATTCTTTAAATATTTGGATATTACTTTATTCAGAGAAAATATCAATAGTTTCGGGACTATGTTTTGGATAAAGTTCATTTTATTTTAGAATTTGATCCTATATAACTCTTACCGAAGTTTAACATAGAGTGAGATTCAATTGATTAGTAAAAAACTATCCGAAAAGTCCGGCTTCGACTCTGTTGGGGGGGGCCTTAATACTTTTCTTATCTATTAGATGGTATTGATCTACAATTGGTTTAGCGTTTGACGACTTTTTGATTTAAGTCTAAAGTAAGTCTAAGATGAAAGTATTATTTTCCTGATGTCGCATAACGCATTTGAGGTATCCCAGTTTATAAAATTTAAATTTTGTGCAAACTTCGTCACTTTGAAAGAAAACTTTGATTTGGTAGAATGATCAAATTTTGAAAGTATCTATTGTCTAAATATAACTAAGTTGAGAATTAATGTTATGGATTCTAGTTCAAGCTAAGAAATAGCAGGAGTTAAGAAATTTTTCGCACTCGGTGGTAAAGAATATAGAAAATCTCTGTATTCTTACTGATCTTTAACAATATGACATTTCATAGAGAAAATTTTACAACTTTTAATTTTCATTTGGTATTCATTAGCTCATATGATCCTTGCAAATACCTTGATGTGACTACGGATGTCACATTCTCGACTTTAATCTGCATAGTCCGAGGAGTTTTGTACCAAGAACTAGTATTTTGTGAATTGTACTAAATTTTCTGAATACATTCTTACAAACCCTGATTTATTTAAAACGCCTACATCTGATAAAAATCTATAAAGGTAAAAATTTTACCTCTAAATTTCAAGTTTTTAATAAAATCATTTAAACTTTTCCTATTGCTACTACTTTTAAGTGCCAGGGTCTAACTCCAAGAGTGAGTGATATCCCTATATTTGACATAAAGGATAGATAGAATTATTTTTCATAATTTTTCATTTGAATAGGAATTAAAAACTCAGAGACTCTAATGATAGTGAGTTCTGGATCTTCAGTAACTTTGGAAGAGATCGCAAATGCGGAGCCAGATTTGATCAAATGGTTCCAAATGTTCATATATAAGGACAGAAGCCTTACATTGGATTTAGCGAAAAGAGCAGAAAGTGCTGGTTATAGAGCACTTGCAGTAACTGTCGATTTTCCCGTGATTGGACTCCGTTATCATAACGATAGGAATAGTTATGTCGATACTATAGAGAGAGCTAACTATGAGAAATATGGAGTTACTAAAGATGTTGCAGATGACGCAACATGGGATGACATCAAATGGATTAAGAGTCAAATCAAAATACCACTTGTTCTCAAAGGAATTGTGACAGCAGAAGACGCGAGAATTGCTGTTGAGTGTGGTGTCGATGGAATTCTTGTATCGAATCATGGTGGACGGCAACTTGATGAATGTCCGGCTACTGTAAGAATGATTTCGAAATTGAAACTTTCCCAAAATCCTCTTATCAGCAAATTAAATTTATATTCGAACCCTTAATTTTAATTATAACAAGATTACATTGTTTTGTTTTTTAATTCTACTAAAATCAATTCATAGTTAGAAGTATTGCCAGAGATAGTCTCAGAAGTTGGAGATAAAATTGATGTCTACATCGATGGAGGTGTCAGAAGTGGTAACGATGTATTTAAGGCTTTAGCCATTGGAGCCAAAGCTGTTTTCGTTGGCAGGCCTGTTGTTTGGGGCCTTACTCATGATGTAATTTCATTGAAATAATTTGATGAAGATCCTTATATTCAAATTTTTAATTAAATTTCAGGGCTCTAATGGTGTGAAATCAGTTTTGGACATTCTATATAAAGAACTTGATACAGTTATGGCTCTTGCTGGCTGTAGAAAAATCGACGATATTAAAAGATCGCATATCCAACACATTGATAACTATAGGGAAAAAATGAAAAATTCTTAATGTTATCGAAATTTTAGTTGTTGAAAATTTATAAACTGATTGTTCAGGTAACAGAGTTCTATTAATTTCCTAATTTTCGATGAATTACATTAAAAATCTAATAAAAACTAACTCTTGATGTGTTTATTGAATTTTTCTGAAATTCTTTAAAAATTTTTTATTTAGAATCGTTTTATTTCTTATAAAAGTTTATATTTTTAAATATTAGAATCATTTTCGATAAAAGGAATATAATTGAATTTTATATTTAATTAATTTCAATTTAGACTTTTTGAATACTTTCCAAAATCTCCAAAACTTAAAATAAGGTTAGTATATGAGGAAAAATTAGTGTTCTCAACAAACAGATAAAAACTCAAAATCAGATTCATCATTATCGCAGAACTGATCAAATCACATGTTCATGAAGTTTCTCGATTTCAAACTTTCGGAAAACTTGATCAAAATTTATTAATGCCAGTATTTATCGTTTTCTTTTTTATTAGTCTTCTTGGGTATGAGTTCTGAAAAAATTATTCTAAACTTTTTTAATTTCATAAAATTTTATCACAGACTAATCTCGTTATATTGAGCTCTGAAATATTCTAAGTTATAAATTATAACTCTACTTGAAATTCACTATAATGAAATTTAAAATTTCTTGAAACAATTCAAATTTTAAAATATACACCTAAAAGGTCACATCCATCTGAATCTTAGCTATATCGGCCACAACTCAGGTTCTCAAAATCCCTGAAGAGAGACTTCACAAAATCAAAACTCATCTCGATTACTTCATCACTACAATGATTTTTACTCTTTGTTCACAATTCAATGCAAGAAAATATTTTACAATATTCGCTAAAAATAGATAACTTTACAAAAATTTTGTTACCGTTTTACCTCGTTTTAATTGCATGCATTTATGTGAAGATTTTTGAGAAAGAGTGCAGTTATGTTCGAGTCTAACTGCACCTTAATTTGAAGCATTTTATCTGACAAACCAAATGATGATCCGACCGGCCTCACACAGGATGGGAGTGATGTCAGAGAATCTCAAGAAATGATAGAAGAAGTTGAACCGATCGTTCATTAATTTTATATTAATTTGATGTATTTTAAGTTCATTTTTACTAAGTTATTCATTAAAATATTTTAATACTCTTATATATGCGTCTAAAAAGGAGTGCAATAATATGTGTTTCTTTGAGAGGGGGTGCAGTTGTGTTCGAGTATAACTGCAGTAGATTTTGAGAGAACAAAATTCTTTTGAATCCGACTATTACTGCGTGCAGTAAAAAGCGCGGTAAAACGGTAATTAGCTCAAAAGCTTAATCTTAACCAACAAAATTTTATATTTTACGCGTGTCTCGCTATTCTCAGGCCCGTGCTTGAAGTATAATTTGATACAGTGATTATTTATATCAATTAGTAATTTTAATAATAATAAAATTTTAAGTCTAACCAGGCATGATGACCAGGTGTTCCGTAATGGACAGAACAATTTTTCAAAAATAGAGCTCAGCTTAGATTCTTGTGAAGATTTTTCAAAACTTTAGAAAATATCCTTTGGTTGCCCTTTAGTCTTTTTGAATGACCCGAAATAAGTCCAGAAACGAACACAATGAGAGCCGGTCACCCTATTGATACTTTGAAAGATGAAATCAAGAAAACACTCAAACTAATAAAAATCAGTATATTTTAGTTCAACGCCTCTATTTTACTGTTTTTACTTAATTAAATAGAAATCAAAATTATTCTTGAACGAACGCTAAATTACTTTTACTACCGAGTCAGTTTGAGTATCAATTTGTGCTCACCAACAATGATAAGGAATTTTTTCTCATTTTTTTCATTTTTAGTTCCAGGTAGTGCATCGATGAATTTTGAATAGTATTTTTCGATTTTATTAAAATTTCTGTTAACATTTTGAGTAATAGCTAACAGCCTATTTAATCGTTTTGAATCCCATTTATACTATTGACTTATAGTGTTTCGTGTGGAATATACATACAATAACTAGATATAATATATATAAGAAGCCATAGACTTCAATCACCCTGTAAAATAAGCGCTACTCTATGGACTAGTTTGAAGCGATTTTTAAGTTTTCTTTTTGAAAGTCTTCTACCTGTTGAATATGCATTTATAGAGTACAAGTTCTTTAGAAAAAGTTACTCAAGTGGGAAATAACTATTTTATTGACGAAAAGTACTATCAGCAAAAAGAATAAAGGTTAAACCTAGCGCTAATTAAGAAATCTCAGTAGTAAGTCAAACATTTGCCCTTTAGTTACTGATAAATATGTATAAAGTTTTGAAATTAAAACTATTGACTTAATTATTACAGTATAGAAGCTTAATTAGCAACCCATTAGAATAATTACTCTTTTTGAGCGCATTTTTGTTTTCAAGCAAATAATCTTTTTTCTGATAGTACATTTGTTTATTGTTATTCAATCATTTATTTCAATCATAACGAATTTTCGGATAGAGTTTTCATAAAAATTTATTTATTTATAAAAAAATTTCTCGTTATTTGAATTTAATTTATGAGTTAATTGTTTAATATTTAGTTATTATCTTATAAATTAAGTTTTAATTTTCAATATAAAAATAGAGTTCATAACGAATTCTCTAAGAATTGCATAGTATCCGAAATGATATATTGATATTTTTCACATATAATAAACTATCTTCTACAATAACAATCTATATTGTGTTCTCAGAAACTTTTGGTTCCTTTAGTTCCAATTCCGAACAAGTCTGCCAGAGCGCAAACACTTATTTTATAGGATGATTCGAGTCTTGACTATTTAAATATCTCATGTCTGACAATAGTTGCTGTTATCTGTTCTGGCAGAACTTTCAAGCATTTAGTTTGTACTTTTTAATCCGTTTGATGTAATCTGTTGAAGTCCTAATTAAAATAAAAAAGGATTTATGGCTTCTGTATAATGTTTCAAAAAAATGCTTAGTTAATAACTCGAAAAGTTTAGCTTCCGGGAATCTATCAAGAGATACCAGAAATTTGAGTTTGTAAACAAAAACTAACGTTATTTGTAGGCATTTCATCAGAAGAAATTGAATTTGTGAGAGTTCTTTGCATCAGAATTAAATTTTTTCTAGTTCAAGATTCAAAGCTTTCGGAATTTTAATATATTTGAGTGGAGAACACATTCATACCATTATTCGATAGACTTCCGATTGACCGCTGGTCAGAGGCCTTCAAAAAATGCTAGAAACTAATGGGACGTGTCGATGATCTTAAGGGAGATTATATTATACATGTTAAATGTCATTTTGTAAAAATTTTGATTAAGAATGCTTTAGGCTAAGAGCTTTTCGAGCTTACTTATAACTTACAACTTTAATAAAATCAACTAGTTATTTCAATAGTCTTCAATGCAGTCATTTTTTTACATTGAAGGCATATTTTCTATTCATTGATTTAAATAAATTGATTTAATTAGCTAACCACTAATTAATGCTATTTTAAGTTACAAAAAAGTAAGCAGCTCGATAATACATAGATTGATGATTAAGTTATTAGTTAATTCAATTTGATAAATCAATACAAAAAATGGCAAACAAATGGCCTCACTAAAGATTATTGAAATGACTGATGGGTCAATAATGAGTCTAATGAAATTTAGGATTCAATTACACTTTATTAAAAGATTGTTTTATCAAAGTCACGATTGAGTTAAATCGCGAGTCTCCTTTGTTGAGATCATACTAAGGATTTTATTGGCAACCTATAATTTGGGATCTAATTCGTTATGTAATTAATTGAATTATTTGATGAATTGACTATATATAGAATACTCTGATATTCATTCTTTAATTAGACTTATAGAATAGCGATGCTCAACCTCTTTTATGTTTAGTACTACTGATCTGTCTGACAAACGCTACAAACCATTAATATATGAAAATGAACAGATTTTGTAGAGTAAATAACTGACTCAATGAAAATTTACTAAATGAAGAATTTGTTTCCAAAAGGGCTTAAGTGCCTATATTTTAAAGTCCGTAAAGATCACAGTGGGCGCCTAAAGTAACAGACCTTGTAATAAGCCCTTTGAAAATAAACTCTTCAAGTGTCACTACCGAGTAGCCAATATCGCGCCAATAATAGCCAATGTTAAATGCTAATATTTAGGATTAGGTCAATGAAAGTAGGTTTTAGTTTATATACGTTTTATATATTTCATAAAATTGAATTAAATATTAATAAGTCGTATTGAGAATGTCATTTAACTTTCTAATTAATAAATTAATGATAATCAGTTAAAATTGTTATGAGCTCACTCATAACTTGAGTATTTTAAAGACTATTATTATTATATTATGTAAAACATTTATATACAAGTTTAGCTCCCTGTTGTGATATAATATATTTTTATGATATACAATACATTATTTCAATCGGGATATATTTAAAAAGGAATGTAAGAAAATTGAGAATAAGAGAAAGAAGTATAAGCCAAAGAGATATATTGTATTTACTGAGAATGTATTTATTGACTAAGACTTTCATTAATGAGAAGATTTACACAACAATTAAGTCAATGCCGATAAGTCACCCAAGATGAGAAAATTGAGCTTTATTCAATAACCTTAAGAAATAAAATATAGCTGAATAATCAATATCAAAAATAGTTTGTATAATTTTAATATCTTCCAAATTAAGCAATTTATCAGTTATCATGTTTTGAAAGAATAGGCCAACTTGTGTATGAGTAGAAAATAGCGACAGAATACCACAAATATCTATAATAGATTTTTAAAAGATATTAAAGATAACCGGGATTGCATTCTAGAAACTTTGCAAAATATTAATAGCATTATATGCAAAGTCTACAATATAAAGCAATCTATCGATAAATTGTAATATATAATTTTGCAATCGTCCCAAAATGTCGCCCCTCATTTTCAATAAATATCTTACTTTGAAAGCAGTAAATGGAGTCATAACAAAATGATTACCACACGAGAATCCAATTATGATTCTTTTATCCCCAACTCTTTCCATAGTTGTCATTAACTAAAGAATAAAATTACTTAATTTGGTATTTGAAGGAAAAAAATAAAAATATTTTATAATTATTAGGATTACTTTTAATTTTCGTTTAGTGTTAATAATTGGACTCAGTTTGATTAGTAACGTGTAAATAAGTTTTTCTGACTTTAAAACCTCTTTTAAGACAGAAGCTGTCATCAAATTACAAGAGTATAATAAAAGCAAAGCGTAGACGAAAGTGAATGATACGGCAATCACTGTATGCTTGGGCAATTCTTCAAACAGCAACTCGTGCAACAAAACCAAATTTAATGGAATAAAACTATAAATAATTATGAAAAGTATTTTTTTCCACATTTTATTATAATCGATAATAGTCCTAAACATATTATCATATTCTTCAAGCAACTCGTCAATTAATTTATAGGATATTAGTGTATTTTGAATTAGTTGTTCTGTGTTTTTGTTGTTATGTTTCATACGAATTTTACAATAGTAACAAACGATAGAGAGATACTCGATGCTATGATAAGTAATCGGAATTACAATATACACCCAAATATAGAATATTACTGAAGATAACAGCCCAAACTTCACGAAATATTCAAAATCATATGTAAATAGTATGACAACGATAATCATCAACAGAAATGACAATCTCATAGTGAGAGTCATTATTCGGAATAAACTATTCAACTTTGAAATATTCGAAATGAATGCTTTCACAGCGCTTTTATCCGAGACTTGCAACTTATCTATGGGTGAGATGCCCTTGAGAACTCTTAAAATTTCAATCCATTTTAATTCATTCTCATTCGCATTGTTGAGATAATAATGAAATCCAAATAGAAGTATAGAAACATCAAATGCTGCGAAATAGAAATATATAAGAAGTCCACCCATTTCTTGAATAAAATCGAAGCAATAATCAGGAACTCTTCTGTTATCAGTTATTATAATATAAAACAAATATCTCAACGAACTTATAAATAAAAACGTAGAAAAGCAAAAACTTCTCAGTTTTCTAGATCTGAATCTTTCCAAATAATTGAAACCATTATTATTTATGTCATACTTATAAATCATTCCGTATTTATAAATAGCTTTATCGATATCATTAATCGCTAAGTCATCGGTTAAAGGTTTATTTAAATCTATTTGTTTGGTTTGGATTCCTTTCCAAAAAACTTGAATTATTCGAATGCTACTCATTGTTGTGAATTATTTTAACAAATTTATGACTTTCTCTGAACACAAAGCCAGTCAAACTTTGTTGAAGATAACATCCACTTATAGTGAGTAATGATATTTTGAGACAAACGTCATATTGAGGTGTTCAAAAGTTGATCACACGCTTATTTTGAAAACATTCTTAATTTAGTATATACATATCATCAAGAATAGTCTTAATTATAATATAAATTCAATAAAAATCGATATAAGTCATTAAGTACTGGAACTAATTATATGAATCGATAATTTAAATATCGATTAACGATTTAAATATGCATAAAGCTTCAATATTAGAATTACTCGTTTCTAAATTTTTAATATTTTCTCTTGGAGTATTTCACTCAAATTAATTAACTATAGCGTGAATTTCGTATAATAAGATATAATGGTTTTTTACTATATATAGCATTAGCATTGACAAAATTCGCAAATATTTCAGCATATTTTGAACAATTGTTTAAAACGCTTTAAAATGTTTAGAAATTGTATGAAATATTTTAATGTTGTTTAAAATTTCATAGAACCCTCAAAGCATGTATTGCATGTTATTTTGAGAAAAAACAAAAATTTGTCTTTGGCTGTTTTAGTCGATATAGTGTAAAGTACCTTATTATAGAAAGTCCGAGCAGTGTCCCGAAGAGGACATCAATTTATATAACAACATAATAAACCTCTTATCTTGTCGAATCTTAGAAGTTTACACCGAGTTATGTCCAAGTTTACGTAAATTTCCTTAAAAATAAAATCAGAATAAAATTTAAAACTATATAAAACACTATATTGATGGTCGTTTTAAAACGCAGATTCATCAAATCTTCAAAATTATTTTCAAGTATTCCAAGTTATTATAAAAACACTGTTTTAAGACAAATGTTACATAACAAAAAACCCTATATGCCATAAAGTTTAAACTTATTGAACTTGAATTATGGGTACGAAATAAACTTGTTATTTCGATTATTATTTACTTTAAGCTTTCAATTTTGGCTTCAATGTTAAAGTTTAAGAGTTAAATCGGTAAACAATGTTGGATTGATAAAAAATTAGTACGAACTGGTTGACATTGTTTCATTAGCATCAAATAAAGCTCTTTTCACATAAATTACATTACTTTATTTGAACTGATAAGATGGCTCAATTTGAATAGATAATAGAAAGTGATTAGTCTTCTTTAAATTGTTTATTAAGATTTTGTCTACTATGTCAAAGTATATATTCTAAGTTTTTTCCGAATTATTTGAAAGGGCTAGACTTCGAAATGGCTAATTTCATAATGTCTAATTTCATAATGGCTAATTTCAGAATGGCTAATCCCTATTTTGAATCCCCTAGTAACTGATTGTCTGAATAATTATCCCATTTTTCAAATTTAGGAATAACCTAGAAAAATCTTTTGAATTAGTAATATTGAAAATTTAAGCTAACAACGTGTTCAGCGTTTTTAAATTCACTTTTCTTTTGAGATCTAAATGAAATTTCACAAATACCAAAGCATTCTCTTAGGACTAATATACGATTTGTTATTTTAAGCCTTACATTTGAGCATCAAAACCTATATGTTAAGACATATATACACATAAGTTTTGATTTCAGCTAATTACTGAACTTTTAACTAATTTTCATTCATATCGAATCGCACTGAAGTTAAGAAAGTTTGGTAAACATGAATAGTTGAGTCAGTTTATAAACTGTTAATAATCTAAATAGCCTTCAATTTAAAGTGGTGTTCAATACTGCCAGTTTCTTCAAGTTTTCAGATAAAGCAGTTAGCTCGTTATTATATTTGTAATTTTAATTAAATGAGATTAATTTTAACTTTAAAACAATGAAATTAGAATTGCTTTTACTATTCTATGTGCTCTTTTATGCGCTATATTATAATTAGTAGCAGTAGCAGTATAATAGTATACAATACGATTACCAGCTAAACTTACTGAACTATTACTCTAATCTATTAAACTTAGTATATTTATACTGATTAAAAAGGGCAAAATCTGCAAATAGAGACAGAAAACAGGGTTTAGCCAATATGAAATTAGCCATTTAGAAATTAGCCATTCTGAAATTAGCCATTTCGAAGTTTTCCCATTTGAAAGATATACTTGAACTAACAATTAGGTCATTAGCATGGATAATTAAAATTATTATGACAATCAAAATAGAAAAAATAGTTATCAAATAAATTGGTAAATTTATAAGAATCTAACACAACATAGCAGTTAAAATAATTTGAAACATCAATTTAAATAACAACTTTGTGTTATATGGAACACAAAATTCGAACTCCTAAGATAATGACCATTGATAATATCAATAAAAGTATTACTAAAGATACAAAAAATCAGGTATAACATGACTAACTAATTGTTAATTCTCGAAAATCGCTCATAACTGCAATAAACAATAGGTAGCGTGCCAATGAGTTTGCATGCAAAAACTGTATCATAAGCTTATATCTCTATTCTCCAGTAAATAATCATTTTATGCATCAGTGAAACAGGTTCAGAATCTCTCTGAGAATACCAAAAGATAGGACGATAAGCTTAGTCATTGAATGGCTTATAGTTACTCCAAATTGGCTTACTAAACGCTAAGTCATTAGTAGTACTATTGGAAACTGTCGAATTTAGTTAAGAGCCGTTTAAATAATAGCAATCAATGCTGTTATGAACTACCATAATAAGCTATAAGTGGTAGGATCGGTGTTTGATAGATTGATTGTAAGATATCACTAAATAAGTGAAGTGATGACATGAAATACAAAAAATTTGAATTCTTTCTCACTGATGAAAAAATTATTCTCAAATATTAGCAAAATAATAGTTTTTACAACTATAAATTATTATTGATATTAAAAATTTTAAGCTTCAACATCTAAACACTGAGTAAGCTGTAATTATTTAGCTGGCTTTGAATCCCATAATTGATGAAAGACCGTCATGAAATAGACTCAAAATATATACAATCATTTATAACAAAAGAATTTTTATTAGTGGTTATTTCCGAAAGTTCTAACTCTCGAGTCTCTGGAATTTTCGATAGACTCTTGAATCTCAACCACGGCTACCAACTAAAAAATAAAAAAAACTGGATTAGGTATTAAATTTTGACTAAAAAACTGAAAAAAACTAGACAGTCATTTAATCATTTTATTTGAATAATAAATTATTGTCATTAAATTGTGTCCACCTCTTGACTCGTTTCCTATCTGGTGACTGATTCCGGGTTTTATTACTCATTTCTCGCACAAATCATATCATATTTCAATTAAATAATTTTATATTACACTACATTTCAATGCCATAAACTATTAGACCATTAAAAAAGTTATCGATTAATGTTTTGTAAAAAATTACCATTGTTCGTACTCATTATTGTCCACAATATTTCATATAATAATGTATAATAAACTTATTACATGCTTATTGTATGTGAAAAACAAACCTACACTACAGTATGTAATCAATTATCATGTTTTTAACATTATATGCATATTTTTATTTGAGATATATTGTCAATGATAAAAAACTGGACCGATCCAGGTCAGACTCCGCACTGGTCACTGGACAAGACCCCCGAAAACTGGACGATCCAGGTCAGGCCTGGACAGTTGGCAGCCTAAATCTCAACCCTCATGACAACCACTAACTTCTATTCAAACTAATATCACTTTTCGAATGAATTTTTAAAAGACTATGTATATAAATAGCCATAATAGAAATCATCAGCTTTGAAAAAATTCAGACACAACCGATTTTAATTTCTTTGATGTCAAACCTCAAAGACGTAAAAAATAATGAGTAATTGATATTTTCTCTTCTTAAAAACAATTAAACTATTCAAAGACTAAATAGTTAGAGATATTTTGCACATCTTACATCATTATTACAGATATTGCGTTTATGTTTTACTTTTTTTAATAATCAGTCTTAGTGGTGGAGACGAGTACCCGTGTACTCGAGTGCCCATCCGTTAAAGGATACCCGGATCCAGTTTCTAAGAGTCAGGTATGTGGAAATTATTTGTTTCAATATTTCGCCTTTGAATTTCAAATGCAAAGGTCTCGAAAATACTTGGGATCATTCAGAGACGAAAGAATTTTACCTAAAGCAGGCTGCTTACTGAGTCATTATCGTAGTTGCTTAAAGCCAAATCAGTAATTTTCTTATCTAAGAATAAAATATCATAATAAACTTAGTTTTTATAAGCATGATTCAATCAAATATGCCGATTACGCGAATATCTACCAGTTCCCGAATAAGGGTACCCGATTTCTAAAATTCTCCCCTCTAATCAATATCTTTTAAGGCGAATAACTTAACATTTTTCCTAATTAGTTTATTTCTGGTGTTGAAAAAAATTCACATCTGTTTCCGTTCGTTATGCAAAATATGCTTAATCTTTTCAATATGCTGAAGAAATTTTTTGGCTGTAACTAAGTTCATCAAGACTTATAATGAAAATTACGATCGTATAAATTGAAAAAATATTCAATTTATTACAATACATTGAGTTTATTATTGCTTTTGAGTCTTAATATCAATATTATATTGAAATAAAAGAAATCTGTTAGATAAGAAATTTAAAAGAGCTTTAATTGGTGTTTCGCCCAATAGGTATCACTACCTAAGTCATATAAGAGTTTTATAAATGCAAAATCTTCAGTCCAAAGAGTATGAGTATCTAAGAGTAGATACTTCTAAGAGTATCTAATAATCTTTGCTTCAGTCTTTTAAAAATATACTTTGCAGTTAAGAGGTTTTTATGGAGGTTTATCATGAAAGAAAAAATGCTCGAGTCGAAGATTTTAATTTGGATAAAGCTCAAATTAACATTAAAATTATGTTTACGAGAATTGAACAAATTGCACAACGAATGTTTTTAAGCACACAAAGCGTAGAAGCATAATTTGATTTAAATAAAATTTGTAAACATTTCAAACTTATAGTTTTAATAAAAGTGATCAACATTTCAGACACGTCTGATTTAAGTCATTCCTATGACAAATTATAGAGCATCCAAAATATCAAATAAAATGTTTCTTATGAATAATTAAATGAAAATTTCAAATATTTCCAAACACAACAAAGGATAAACAAGTTTAGAACTTGTCTGGCTCCCAATCTCTTTATTTTTGTTTTTTAACTGAAAAGCTCTTTTGAAAATGACTACACGATCAAAGATAGGTTTTAATTAATTGAGCTATTACCAATTACCGAACGCACTAAATATGAAATTCCACTTTCATTCCAGCCAAAATACAATTTGTTAGAAAAAATTGACAAAAAATAATCTATCTTCCCTACTAATAGAGAATTTTTTTTGAGTGCATAAAAAGGTTGAAAACCCTTTATTTAAAGACAATCAACAAGAATCCAATACCATTAATCAAAGAGCTTCATCATTAAATACGTTTAAGGGCTGAAAGTGAACCTGAATTTTTGGACCAGTGGGAATAACACGAATAGATAACAAGTTTGTGTTAATAGGCTTCTCAATATTTATTTCCAAACAAAGAATGTATGAAATCAGTGCTAAAAATTTAATCTCATATCAAATAAGATATAGTATTGATTCAGAAACTTATTGACCCAATGGTTGACATTTGAAAGTTTTAAGCACAAGTTCTGAGAAATTAGATTATAATTGAAAGGTTCAAAACCTATTGAACTCTATTTGCATTTAATTTTGAGAAAAAAGTGAAAGTCAAGCGAACTTTTACATTAAATCACAATTTAGTATTTAAGTATTTATCGAGAGAAAAGTTTTTCTCTTCGAGTAATCTTAACATAAAAGTTTATTAAACTTTATAACCCCTTCATAGCCTCAACAGCATGTTAAATGTTATATGTAACGTGTGTTTAGTTGACTTGACGTATACGATACGTGTTGAATATTTATAACCCGATGAAAAAAATTTCAAACACGTATTACTTGTTCAAAGCCGGAATCAGTGGCGTAACAGAAAAACTGACACAAAAATGCGTAAAAAGCTTCAGTCAAATTTTGATATTTGGCTAAAAATTCACATTAGATCTTATATTATGCATCATTTCTATGAATAGAGATCAGTTATTCAAATACTAGGTTATGACAAAAGTTTACGTCACTGTCGAAACACTCGAATATTTTATGATATCAGACATAAAAATATAATGTGAAAAACTCTCCCACTTTTTTAATATACGCCTCACTCATGCCTTCAATAAAACTGGACAAACAACATAACCTCTCGTACAAACACACATTCGTTAAATTACTCTTAAAACTCAACTAAAGGGTAGCGTAACCAACATAAAAGACTATGGCAAAAAACCTAATCTTAATCTTAGATGAAGAAATAATGGAAATTCCAGAAATAGTTTCAAGAAGTCCTGACAACTTTGAGTTCACAAACTAACACATACAATATTTTGCTATCAAATTACCAAACATGACATCATATCTCATATTAGGCTAATGAATATTCTTAACAGAAAAGTTGTAAAATTGTTTTTATTTAACTAAGATTAAAAAATTTCATAATAGATCTTTAAACTTGTGTTAATTTTGTTTAAGGTTCCGTCACTGACCGAAATTCCCCAAAACAGGTAAGGCATTAAACATGACTTTCTCTCTTAATCTATCTATTGCTCTCCCAATACAATCACGACTTAATGCCTTTCAATAACTGCATAGTTATGTCTCTCCTATGCCTTATGTCTGATGGCCTTCTTTTGAACACCCATTTAATAGTGACGTCTTCTTAGAAAAGAAGTTGTTGTATGTTTCTCATACAAGTTGTAGTTTGAGAGACAGGAGTGTTGTTATTCTTGTGGCCATTTTTGTACTCAATTTTAAACAATTACTCATTAAATCACTGAATAGTTGCCAAAAAGAATATATCTTAGGTTAGATACTTTGTAAAAATGAAAACTACACTGATTTTGTTAGTGCTTATGTTTATCAGTGTCACTCTTGCGGGTGAGTTCGCCAGAAAACCAAACTCGAAAAAAGATTATAAATTTAAGGAGAAGGACCTCAAAAAAGCCAAAGCCCGATGGATTCGAGTCCAGGACGAGGACTGGGGCGACGATATGATGCAGAAGCCTATCGATGAACCTCCTAGAAGAGTGAGTCAAATATTTTTGAAGACAATTTTTTTGCCGTGCAGACAGCATTTTTTGAGCATTTTCTAGTTTATTGCGCACATAATAAACATTTTTAAAAAAATACACTAAATTCTCTATTCATATCTTTGGATTAATCTTAAGACATTTTTTTCGATCTATAGGAAAAAGATTTTTTCAAAACTTTTCAATAACTTTTCTGAAATTAAACCTTAAAATTTGCTAAAAGACAAGATTTATTTGAATAAAAACCTGAAGTTTAGATATTTTTCTTATTTATGTTCTAATTATCTTAAGGCTATACAAAAAGATATCAATCTCTCTGCCAAAAGAACTATTTCTTCAAAGTTATCCCAAATTTTATGATTTTAATCTTAAAACCTGACAAAATACAAAATTTTACGAATAAGGACTTGAAACTGAAATATTTTTTTGTTTATAAAATAACTTAATTTGACGTCTTTTTGAAGCAATTTTTTCAAGTTTTGTTAATTCTGATAATTGATAAAAAATTTAATTTTCTTATTCGAAATGAAAAAATATCGATAATTGACTGATTCATTTGGATGTGGATTATTTTTTTAAAATAGACTAATCGAGAAATGGGCGAAATGTGCACTTATTCGCGGGATTGCGGTTCAGGCTGTTGTCTACTCGACCGCCAGACAAAAGTTCGGTCGTGTCAACCGAAAGCAGTCAGAGGAGAAAAGTGTTCGAATGCTCAGGTCAAGGCTGATATCTATGTGGACGCGTGTCCGTGTGTTGCCGGTTATAGTAAGTCGAGATCGTCTACAAAGCAATTTTTGAGCACGAGTTAAAAATCTATTTTTCTCCTCACTTTAGATTACTGTTCTTTTCCACAAGAAGTTTGCACTAAATAAGTGATCATTGAATCCAAAGCCAATGAGAAGAGTAAATAGTTTTTTATGGTTTTCAAGACAAATAAAAGTTATTTTTCTCTTCTGAAACATTTTTTGTCTTTACTTAATATAAGTTCTGATTTGTTGTTCTTTCATATTAATCGTCTTTACAACCTTTTGACAAAAGTATTTTTGGCGTAAAATGTACTTTTTGTTTGACAGTTATTGTTGTATGACAACTCTATGGACTCTTTGAGGACATGTAATAACTATTTTACTGTTTAAGCTTTCCTTAATTAATTCATTAAGTGATACAAAAACTGTATGTAAAAGAAGCATTTTGTTGTAAAATCAAAATTAATGTCAAATTTTTTCATTTCATTAATCTTTTCTTCAAAGACTTGTTTGGCTTTTGTGTAACTTTTTTCATTAGTCTTTAGGTTTTTAATAAAAAACTTGAGAAAATGAAGCACATCCAGAGTCAATAGGCCATAGACTCCAATCTTGAATAATCTAAGACTTCATTCAATTATTCAATTGTTCATAAGAAATGGTTATAAAAGATATAATGAGTCGCTAGATAGATTGTCCTTTAATAAATATATTTAACTGACTTTTAAAAAGTTTTTTCAGTTTTTATGAACTTGAGAAAACTTTGTTTTTGTCATTTAGTGCTTTGAGTAAAAACGAGTTTAGTGGATGCTATTATACTTATGACTTATCCCGTTTCTTAAAACAAACCTATTAATCGTATTTCTAATTGACGACCATTTCAGTAATTACTTAACAAATATAATAAATATTCCAAATTGAAAATATTTCGCAAAATGCTTTTCACATAAAACACTTAAGTGAAACACAACGATTTCCCTATTTATTAATCAAATATAACTTATGTTATTAGATTTGAAGTGACGCCATAAGTATCGCAACCGAAATCTCAATAGACTTTGAAATTAATTCTCAATTTTATCAGAGAAATAAATATATGAGTATCTGAGGCATTCCGTCCGCACCTGTTTTCAATTCAAATAGTATTTGTTGTAGTTTTAAATGCCTTTGGGAATGCAGTTACAGGTGAGACAAGTTTATTGTCGACTATTTACTAATGAATGGCAAAACTCTTTACGCGCCAAAAAAGTTGATTAGGACTAAAAATATCAGTTTTTATCCTTATTTTACTTTATTAGTTTATTTGCTCGAAAAATATTGGATAACAAACTCTCTTGTTTTTAGCCATTTTAGAAAAAATTATTTCGCGCACAAACTTTAAAACTAGAGCCAAATTGCAGCATTTGTCCACAGTTTCGAATAAAAATCATTTAATGTTTTTTTATATTTTAGATAGATTTAAAAAAAATATTTTCAATAGATTCTCAGTAAAATAAAATTTTTGCCAAAATATTTAGCGTTTGTTGATGATTTGAGTGTTTGCACCTGTATCATAAGTGAGTATCATAAGTGAAATTAAAGCCCTTAAAAAGTTGGTTGAGTTGCAAAAAACTTGAAAAATTGACTAAATTAATGAGAAGATAACTAATAACAAAAATACTTTGACACTCTTATGACCTATGCTTAAAGCCTGGTAGAAAAGACATATCTATTTGAAAGCCATGAACAGGTAAATGAACTTATTCGCATAAAATAAAAACTTCATACTCTATGCTAACTATAAAACTACTATAAAATTGCTAATAAACTACTGCTTAATAAATGAGCGAAAATAGTCGGCGACTAAATGGTGGGCAAAACACAAAAATACCAAAAAGTTCTTTTAATAATAACTTAACGGATGGTATCGTTAATTCCCTATCGACCCTTTCAGACACACACAGACTCCTAGGACTCTCTAAACGTTTTAACACCACTTAATTTCGGCACATATTATATGCCGTCCGTCCGACTGGCGACTAATACAATACCTTTTAAAAGACCTTTTAATATATTATATCCTAATAAAAACCTATTGGTTTAGAAGCGAAAAGCCTTAAGTGAAACGACTCTCAGATTGACTGAAACTAAACGACCAGAAAATCTATATTTTTTCTCTCATAATAAGTCTGTTGTTAGGCTTGAAATGATCGCTGTTTTCCTATGTGTTATATATTTATTATTCATTGATAGTATGCGTGATCACAAACTTTTATTCAAAGTTTAATCGATTATTTAATTAATATTTTATTCATTGTCTGTTTTTCGGATATAAATATAAAAGTTTTCCACTCATTTGATGAGAAGTTTTTTCTACCTGTACTGAAAAGTGCTACAAGTCTTCATTTCTTTATCAACTGTTTTACAAACTTTAATATTGAACCAATTATCAAAACTTCATTCAAAATACTGACTAATAAATCGCAAATCCGGAAATACTTGAGCAACAAATTTGCAAAACTTTTGAAAAGTTTAAAAAAAGCTTATTT
Organism: Archegozetes longisetosus; assembly: GCA_018873245.2. NCBI lineage: Eukaryota > Metazoa > Arthropoda > Arachnida > Sarcoptiformes > Trhypochthoniidae > Archegozetes > Archegozetes longisetosus. The sequence continues at coordinate 1,262,326 of JAEMBT020000004.1, read as the reverse complement.
ATTCGAATAAAAATAGACGAAAAAATGTATCTTAAGTCTAGATATGAGCAAAAACTTTTTAATTCAAGTACCAAGAACTTTTTGTTAATTTTTCTGATAATGACAACATATTTCTCAACGATATCGACAACTGGTGACAATGAAAAGTGTTTCTTCAGGAGTGGTCGCCGTCTGATTGCCGGTCAATGTATTCCAACTTCAAGTGAAAATAAGTGCTGTCGTGACCAGCAGTTTGCGATCGGCATATGTCAAGACTCGGGGAATATTTGTTGTTTTGATTATGACACTAATTGCGATAAAGGTATGTATTATTTGATAACTTTCGTGTTTGTTTATCTCTTCTAAGAGTGAGATAAAGGGTTTTAGAGTATGGAATGTTTCTAAGTCTCAGATCAGTAAAAGTATTGCTTTCTTTACTTAAGAGATAATGACTTTTCAGTTATAGATTTGTTTGTGAGAATAAGTTCTTTTAGTTTTTGTTGACTTTAGTAAACATTTAAGGCTTATAAAACTTGATTCATTTATTAAAAAGTGAATTAACTGAAAGCTATTAATGTTGTGACCTGCCTTGTTGTTCAACCAACTAGATTATCAATTAGATTATCGTATGAATAAGTGTTCAATCGATATTGTAAAATATACTAAGAGACAGAAGACTATTAAGTTAATAATAAATACATAGGTTTTTGTAAGAGCTATACGAACCCAAAACTTTTAAAAGTTATCATAAATCTATTCATTTATTAATAGATTCCTCACGAGCTGAGTCAGAGAAGATATCAAAGCTACTGTTATCGCGAATAGTACGTCAGGCAAGACATGGAGAAAAGTTGCGCAAATTTCGGACAAACTTTCATATCGTTGAAATGCCTGAACATATGCAGTCGGACGCTATAAACTTCGTTTTCGAAGCGTTAGAGCAATACGGAGATGACTACAACGAAGCCGCAGATTATTTATGCCGAATGTTTGAGAATAAATACCACGAAATCTGGTCGTGTGTTATTGGACCCAATTTCGGGTTTTCGGTCGAACCCGAACCTGGAAAATATATGCTCTTCTATATCGGCAATATTAATAGGATCAGAGTTATGGCGTTTGTCGCTAAGAGCAATAGCTAATTATTTTTGAGTTTCAATGGAAAAAATATATTTTAATTTATGATCAGATTTTTAGATGCAATAAATCAAATGTCAAATTATTTTATTAGTTATTTTTTATAGATTTTTGTTTGTTGTTGAAGGGATTTATAACAATGTGGTGCCAATAGAGAGAAAAGCTTAACACTTATTACACAGAGTTAACTAAAACTTGAGAAAAAGTTTATAAACTTTTTTCTGTTGTGTATTAATTGTCATAAAATCTAATTTAAAATTGACAACCATTTTTGTAAATACTGTAGAAAATTACATTAATTTTCGAAAAAAATGTTATTAACTTATGTATAATTATGCTTCGAATCACTTATTGTAAAGAAATATTAGAAAAATTGAGCGTCTAAGTGGAACAAATTTTTTCGCTTTGGAAATACTAATAAAAATCTTTATATCCGCATATTTTTAGCTCACATTCAATTTTACTCTTCGTTTTATACCTTGATTTTGATCACATCTAACAGTCTACCTGTCTCTATATGACTGTCGCCTCAATTCTGTCCGACCTTTAAGGTTAGGTTAACTTTTAAGATGGTTTTGACTCCAAAAACAATTTATTGATGCCTTTATTTTAATAATTAAAATGTGCATCCCTTGTAAAACTTTTTCTTTAACAGATTCAAGTTTTTCGTTAAAGTTTCATTTATTACCATTTTTAATATTAAAGTGAAAAAATCTCAAAAAAGTTTTATTCATATATAACAAATTAACTAAATATTAATCTCGAGAAAAATTATTTTCAAAAGTTTTTCCGGCAATAAAAATGGTTTTTCCATAAGATTCCGAAACAAACTTTTCTTTGAACCATAAAAAATTTTCTGACATTAAATGTCAAAGTTATCCAAACCCTTATCATTGATAAACTCCATAACCATTTTAAAGACAGGATAAACTAATGATTTATATTTAACATTATTTTGGCTCCGATCTTGTGGGATGGCTGCTACAACATTACGACATTGTTGTGAACTCCAAGTCCACTCTTTCTGACAAAACAGATCCATCAAATCAGACAGATATGGCTCCGCAGACCACTTCAAAAATTTGATGCCTGACTGATTACAGTTTTGTCGGGAAACAGAATCAAAACAGCGTTTCCATTTGTCGACATAGCTTTCAAGGAAGAAACCCGTCAATACAACATCATTTGGAACAAAAACATATCTCTTTATGGAATATCACACAAGATAAACCTTTTTTGAGCAATTCAAATGTATGAAAGTTTTTTTATAAACAATTATTTGCAAGAGAGGCGTATCTTCACGTATAATTTCATACATGATAAGTCATTTTTGCAAATGAATAAGGTTGCAAAGTTGTCATTTTCCAGAGCTCGGCAAAATAGTTGAAAAGATAATTCATTAATATAATTGTGGAACGAACCCTAAAGTCAAACCTTGAGTTTTATTATCAAATATTGACTTTTTATACATGATTCATACTTCAATAAAATGAATATATGTATTGAAACAATGAATCACTCACTTTGTCAATAATCTAATTATTGGATTGAGTTTTGATAAAAAAATCAAGGTTCATTATTAGGTTTTGTTTCATGATTATATCAATCAACTATTTTGCCGAACTTTGTTTATAACTATAAGCTTAGATTGTTTTTTCTATTAAAAGAATTGATAGTAGGCTTATTAATTACCAGCATCCTTGTTGTATCCATAGATCCTTATTCTCAACATTCATGATCTTCTGGATATCTTCTTTAAGTGCATCAATGCAATCGTGCTGTCCGGACATCGAATTATTGACACATTGGAAATTTTCCAAATAATTCTAATTTTTGCAATAAAATTCAATGAAAAGTAAAACCTTAATATTAAAAAGTGATAAAATAGAAATTCTATACTTTAACACCATTTGAAGAGCAGATCTGTTTTCTACTCCTCTTCGCGCCTCTCATTATGATAGTTAATAATTGCTTCATCAAGCGCTGATTAATACAAGCCTTTCCCCAATCAGTCACACATTTCATGGCTAAACGTGTCTCTCTAAAAAATATTTTCTCATCTTAATAAAAACGAAGTGAATTCTGTAACTTTAAACTTTGTTACAACGAGTTTCTACCGTACTAGAAATAAAGACATAATTCCAATAATGACTTACTCGCACCATTCGGGCATTTCAGCCTTGTTTTTGGCTAAAATGTGTCCACGATATCCATATAGCATTGTCATCTGCGCGCAGTCTTCCAAGTTCTGAATTTGACATGACTTGAACTGCCAAATAACACGGCCTCGACTTAGAGGCACTTTTGGCTTTACAATAGCATTATCGCTATAATAATATAGCAATGCAAAAATTAGTAGTTTTGATAACATTACTGATTATTTAAGACGAGCAACTATGTAGTCATAGAAAATTTTCTTTGTTTTTGGCAATTTATATATGAATTGACTGAACAAATAGAATGAGTAGCGTCTCAGTACTTAAATTGTTCTTTAGATCGCTTTTTCTATTGGAACTTATTTTTCAAATATTCTCAGTTTAAAGGTTACGTCACTGTAATAAGATGATTTTGTTTTCATAAATCAAGTGCTTTTTCTTTAAATGGATTTCAATTTGTTGAAACTCTTTTGTGATCATAGGATTCCGATTCAGGACTTAAAAGTAATACTTAAGATAATTGAAGTGCGTCAAGTTTCAGCTTTATTTACTTAATCAAGCCTATGACTCGATTCAAAGTTATATAATATTAATTCAAATTCATTAAACACTGCATTTGAAGGCTTATCAAGAAAATAAAATTTCCTCTTCTTTGGTTAATTTTGAAAATATTTTTTTATCCTTAACTCATCACATACCCGATAATTGATTCAAAGTTGAAAATACATTTACGATTTAAGAAAAAGATGTGAAATTCATTCAAAAGGTAAAGAATAAAGAAAATAATGACAAATAATTGATAGGTTTAGTGCAAATTCAAGAATAAAATTCTTGAGATAAGTTTTTCAAATTAAAACTTAGTCATGATTTGAAGAGCAAGTGAGACAATTGTAAAGTTATTTAGCTTGAACTTCGTAGTTTGAACGACAGAATATCAAGCCAAAAACTTATAGAATATTTCATAGTCCCTAAGACATCTATCTAAAAAGCAATAGTAAATATGGTTATTTTACGTGAGCTTTTGTTTAGATATAAATTATAGCTAATTTAATTATTTATGAAGTGGAAGTGACTGAAAGCAAGCCCAGGACCTGGCAGTCACTGTCACATTTTAGTATCCTATCATAGTTTACAAAGGGCACAGAATAAAAAGAAACATTACTAGAATTTAAGTATAACAAATGATGTAAATCACTAGTTATTTCGGAATATGACAGTTAAATTGAAGTAACTTTATGCCTAAAAACTCTGTCAATCGCTTAATCAAATATTTGGGAATTCCTGTTTTCATGAAATTATACGCTTTCAACAAAAAACATTTTCACGAAAACAGTACTAAAATAGAAGATAAAGAGATAAAATCTATGAAGCTCTATACAAATGGAAAAGTTAAAAAAAAGTTATTATAAAGAAACTTTACAGAATAATTCAAAACGCGTGCAATTCTGTTTGGCCATATTTTTGTGTATTCTCAGCCACGTGCAAGAATTTTGATAATATTAATAAGTTTAGTTTTTTAAGACCTAAAATAATTTCAAAACTTAAGAAAGTTTCTTAAGCTAAATGTAAAATTGATTTATAAATAAAGCTGAAGGATCGCGATGTTGCGGTCTGGAAGAGAATGGCTATTGTTGGTGTAGTGGTTGCAAACAAGGCTGGTTGGTATCATGTATTTGTCATTACGAAGGAGCCTGCACTGAGAAGAACAAGCTGAGGCCTGGACAATTCAACAGTGGATATTAACAAGTAGAATTTTTTCAAGTCTATAATAATTTAATTTGATCGATATGAGAATTTTCCGTTTTACACCAATAGTTATTTTTGTATCTTGTACAAGTATTCAATTAGTTTAAATAGAAGATTTCTGTTTTAGGGTTATTGAGAGCAATTTCTAGTTTAGGATCAAAATTATTGTTTAGATATAAAACATACTTAACATTAAAAACAATGATAAGAATAAGAGAACTATGGTTTATGACAATAAAATCGAGAAAATGTTTTTATTCCATAAAAATTGAATAGATATAGTTAGCTAAACTTAATTACTACCAAACGACAGCACTTGCTCTTGTGTTTAAAAATTATTATATTATAAAAAATGTTCACCCCTTCATAGGTTACAGTAGGAAATTTTTAATGCGCAAACTGTAGGCCAATAAATGACCTCACATTAAATTTTCAAAAAAATCAATGCTACTATTTTCCAATAGTTCTTTAACTCATTCAATACAACGTTTTATATCATAACAGGAATAATTATAATTATTTAAATGAAAATTTTAAGTTTTATATCACAATTAGAGCTAACTCTACAACAGATATAACTTCAAAATTTCGGATGTTCACAGTTTTTAGTCGTTCTCTATATACTGTTATTAGATTTTATTAATTTTTAAAGATCTTAAATGTTTCATAATGTCAGACTGAATATATTATAATGTGGATTTAGTTTAAAGAATACTACTATCAACAAATTTTTAAGTCTCATTGCAACTATAATTCTTTGTTATCAACTAAATTTAAAACTAGCGCCAAGTACTAGATTTTTGAAGAAAAATTTCTAAATTCAAATATATATTATAATCGATAAATCTTTTACATTATATAATTATGAAAAATCATGTAAATGCCATAATTAATTCAAAATTAAGATTTAAACGTAAATGAAATTTTCTCGATTTTATTGTCGTAAACCATACTTTATTGAGTTGTAGTAAAGATCAACAATGTTTGAAAGCTTTAAATTTGAACCATAAGTATTTGTTATATGAACAAAAGATTGTTATTGAAATTTTTAAAAGTAATTTCTAAATTAGGATATTGCATCATTTCATTAATATAAACATAGTAATTGTATACACGTTTTTCAAATTAGCTGTAGTGTTTTGAAATGAACTCATGGTGCAATTTTAATTGTCTTACCTTTTGTATTATACTTGTTAAGTATTCTTTAAAAACTATATATTTATGAATAAGTAAATGAACAACAAAAGTCATATTTTTAATTTACCTTAAAGAATGGCAACAAATTTCATGTTATAAGAATTTAAAAAATGATTGAATTTAGCAGAAAAGTAACTAGGTATAATCATGTTGAATAAATATTCAAAACTAATATAACGGACAAAGACAGTACTACGATGAAGCCTTAGAAAATTCTACCTAAATATTCAATCATAGAGTCTGCTGAAACTCATTTTTTGTATTTGACACTCTTTGAAGATATTAATTTGATTTTGAGGCTCACTTTGCTTTCTGACTCTTGTTTTCTAATCTTTATTTTCATCTCTGTTATAATCCTCAAAGTTTTTAAATGCGAATTATTGTCATAAATTGATTTATAGTCTTGTCGGTAATGACCGACATAGACTTAAGGCTAAGTTAGACCTCTATATTATTAATTCGATAGAATAATATTAGACAGATAAACAAAAACTTTGAATTACTACTTGTATTTTGCAAAAATTGTATTTAATACTAGTATCACATGATTTTGATGTACTTTTTACTCCTATCTTTCAAAACTTGAAGTTATATCACTGTTAATAAAGAGAAAGTAATAGACTGTTCGACTTTTTGAATGTCAAATTCAATTGGTATCTGAAGTGTTAAGCTCTGGCTCAGTCTTACTAAGCCTATGTCTAAATATTTGCTACAATCTTACTCCTCGACTTCCATATAATGACAGGATATAAGTGAATCTGGAATTTTATTACAATATCAAATGGTAACTTTTTCTAAAGAATATCTTGTCTCAAAGCTTTTATTTTTGGTCGAAGAAATTGGGCAGAAGAGAACCAAGTTTGATTGTTGAGAACTATTTATCATGAATAATTCGCGAGGATATGAGCGTTTTGTAACTAATTCAATTTTATCTCAAATATAAGAATATTTTTATTTGATGACAGACCCCTGCAATAACGATTATGTTCGTACTGTAAATTATAGGTATATGAAGATAAACATACAATTAAAGTTCATTCATTTGTTTTTTAAATCTTGCATTCATGTTTATTAATCAAATTTACCTATAATGAATAAAACAAAGTTTCGTAATCACATTGTTGTAACTAAGCAATTAATCATGATTGAGCACAAATTTAAGATTTGACTGAAATAATAGATGAAGGTTTGAACTGAGACATTTTACTATTATTAAAGCTTAAAAATTAGATTTATATCTGGATCAATCGATTTTAAAACATTTGAATATCCACCGGCTTTTCGCTTAGGTACTGGATGGTGAGAAACAGCACCTATGGTTTTAATTTAGTTACAGCAGTGCGTTAACGTAAAACTGCAAAAATCGACAAGAGTCACATATGAATCAATACGGTATATTGTCAGGTCTCATCAAATTTTATTAAATTTTTCTTCCACTAACAAAATCGTTGAATTTTGATTATTCACTGATGCATTTTTATGAGTAATCATAAGGCGCTGATTGATTTCTCACAATGATAATCTATGAAATATTTGCAGACATCAAATACAGTATTAGTATTAGTAGTCTTCAATTTATGATATATTCCTTTATATTTTCATCGATCATAATATTAGAGTATTCGAGAAAAGGGTTAATGATTTAATTCTTAGTCATGGTAAACATATAGAAATTATATTACATTAAGTTGCAAAGAATATTCTTTTATTTAATATTTAAATCATAATTTTATTCCTTCTATTTTTAAAGTAATAACAAATTAAAATCTTGAGTTAGCCTTCAATCACTCTGTATTTAATTAATATTTGATGAAAGAACATTAATATTAAATATTTTTTAAAACTGCAATTTTTCTAAACTACAGTTATATAAGTATTAAAAGGATCGATTTGTGTAGTACTATAATTTTAGGTGTATCTATTTCATAAATTAATCGCTAAATTTTTTGGTAATAAACTTTTATCTTCAATCAAGCACTTGCTTTCATGGAAAATTTTATCAATTTTAAGCCTGAAATTTATTTTCTTATTATCAAGCGCTTTATTAATAATCGCGTCAATGGTTCTATTTGTAATACTAAATGTAAAGCTGCTCTTGATTTCTATAAATTTAAGATCAGGACATGAATTGATTAAATCGAATAATCCAGTATCAGATTTAAAGTTGTTGTCCTCTTCTTTTTTCAACTTTCTGGACTTGATTTCTTCTAAAATTAATGAAAACTTGACTAAATTCTTAAGTTTTACAAACAACTGAAAAAATTTGTCACTGATAGGAAAATCATTGAATAGATTTAATTCGAGAATCTTCAAGTTCGGTAAATAAATTTCGATATTTTCGAAGAAATTTTCACTATTATTAAATCCACTAACGACTAAATGTGTTAAATTTTCACATCCATTTAGTACAGCAATAATTAAATTGTTATGAACTTTATTACTAGAATCAATGGTAAGTTTCCGTAATTTCGGGAAAATTCCTAAGCTTCTGAAAAATTTCTCACTTATGAAGTTCCAAGAACTGATCTCTAATTCACATATGTTGATGCAGTTATTGGCTATTAATTCAAAGCTAGATATCAATGAATCACAATTAATAGCATTACACAAGTCAATAGCTAAGGATTCAATTGATTCAATACGCGATATCTGCTTGAAAATCGATTCATAGCACTTGTTATCGCCATATATTCTCAACGACTTAAGAGATCTATTTTTAGAGTATTTTTCAGCAAAAGTCATAAAATTGTTCTCATCATTAGCTCTCACTCTAAACCTAACATTCTTAAGTTTAGGCAAAAAGTTCACTCTTTGGTCGACAATTGCCGTAAATATATCGCAGTTAATTTGCTCTAAATTTGGGCAAAATTCCAAAAATTTTTTCATTACTGAATAATCAATTGTGAAGTAGACGAATCTTAATTTTTTCAGTTTTATTCCACACTTTTCTCCAAACTTTATTAAATTTTCTTCATTGGCTGAGAGTAGTTCGCATTCAATATCTTCTAAAAATTCACAGTAATTTCCAATAAGTTCCAGAACTTCATCATCGCATTCACAGCCAATGATAGCTAACTTTTTAATGAACTTACATTTTTTGAGCACTAATTCGAAAGCATCTTTATTAATAACGGTCACTCTGTTCATAACGTTAGCAACTTTCTTCTTATATACTATTTTATTCAAAGTATCGAAGCTATTATTATTTGCAGAATAGTTTCCATTTATTATTAACACCGTTTGCCGACAAAATAGACATCTTTTCCACTGTTCACAAACACATTCAAAAATGATCTTCTCTTCAAATGATAGAAAACTGAGTATATCCTTAATTAAGTCATCATAGAATCTTGAAATTGAATTCCTATTCATATTTGCAATAGAATTATATTTTTAAAAAGTACAATACACATTATATTACAATTTTTATGAAAGAAAAAATTACAAATTCTGCGTAACAAAACAGAGCTGAAGATAGATATAATTAGATTGTTTGAAACCAAGTTTGGATGTAAGCCATGCCCTAAGATAAGTCAAAAGTTATAAATATCTTTAAGACATGTGTAATTCTTATATATTTATTTTCTAAATGGTTACGCAATTTTTTCGGATCTGTTAAAGATTTCTGAAATTTCATCAATTTTATTAAGAAAAATATTTTCAAGTCAGTTTAAATGAGTTTATTATAATCATTCTCCAATTCATATTTGAAAAATTCTGAAATGCATTTTTTGACTTCATGAAGTAATATTTTCCAAAACTTAGTTTCCTTTCATATATTTTATGTGAATCATTGGCAGAGTAAAAATGTGATTTAAGTATATTTTAAATTTTATTTTCAACGTTATGTTTTCTGAACACCCGTTAGTATTAAGCGAAATATTAAATATATTTAAACTATAAACTGAGTAGTACCGAAAATACATGTTCTATGCTAGTAACAGTCTTGCAATCGCTTTTTCAATATTATGAATGAAACTTAGTTTTCTGAAATGCAGCGAAAACCTCAATTAATCGAAGTATTTGTGGATTCATTAAATTAATATTTGAAGACCAATTTCACGGAGTGTCAGAACAAAAATTTCTCATCTTTGATCAATGTTTTTTAGTGATGTCTTTCTGTTAATTTTCTATGACTTCTCTTGTTTTCTCGAATATTTAACCTTTGAACTGTCAAGTTTTGGTGCGCCTCATAGACTATTATGGTACTTTTGCTTATGTCTAATCTATGATGTTATTTCCTCATAATCTATTTCTATATTATCTGCTACGATCTAGGTTGCAAATTGAAACTTATCAATAAGAGAATTGGTTTGGATTTATAAAACAAAATATCAATATGACTATTGTAACTATTTATTTAATATTTATTATGACGAATCGATTGACATATACGCGTTTTGCATTTTTTGTATTTGTTTAACGCACACATACCAGGGCAAGCGAAAATTCGTATTTATTCTCAAATGATATGTAGTTTGTTCCCTTTGTCACACACTATCGTGGCTTCAGTAAAGAAAAATATTTCATGAAATAATCCACAAAAATCGCGTCAATCACTGATTAATCTGTGTTCAAATATTAATAGGCTTTAAAGGTACTGACAAAAAAGGAAAGTTTAGTGGACAAATATTTCTTTAAACATCTGATACATAACTTATGGATAAATTAATATTTTGCTTGCTCTAATGTATATGTGGGAAAAATCTCCTACTGTAAAAGCATTAGATTATTGACATTAATTATAACTCAGAGAAAAGTAGTAGTTCTTTCAAGATTGATCCTGTTTTTAATATTTTAAAGAATAGATTCTTATTCTTTAAGACTATTCTCAAACTTTTCGGGAATTATATATTCCCTTCCTCAGAGGTCTCTTTGATTGACTTAAGTCTATAATAATAACAAGTCATGAAATAACTGAGACTATTTGTGACGACACCGTTAGTATAAGTAAACCACTACTGTAAGTCAATTCAACTCTATAAATTGATTTTGAATTGTATTGTAAAATACGAATTTGAAGAAGAAATTGTTATAGGAGCATAAACAAAATCTCTTTAGCTGAGATTTCAATCGTAAATTTATAAAAACATTTTCGATAAAAATTTCGATCTCTTCAATTCCTATCTTATCCATAATTTTCAATATTTTTTAACATTTCAATGATTTGCAGCTATTTACAGTACTTCCTCTTTATCATTTACTTCTATACTATTTACTCTCATTATAATTTAGTGATACTCTCAGTCCCTTTGAAGTAATGTTAAAAAGTGTCTTTAGTATTATCTAATAAGCATTAAGTAGATACCTACTCTAGTAAATTTGAATCTAATAGTGAGTTCAAGGTTTCATATAACATGTATATTACCAAACTAGAAATTTCATGAAAGTCTGCATATTATATCTCAAAACTAAATCCTACGATTGTACTATCGACCAAAAAAGTATATATTAAATAAAGCTTTTTCGCGCCTTACATACTTAGAGATCACTTTTATATTTACGTAATCAACATTTTGAAAGCTTTTATAAACTTTAGTTTAGGTCTGACTTATGGCAAACGAAATAATGAACTTTTGCATTAATCATTTTACTAATAAAAAGTTCATAAATTACTAACTCTGCACTCAGCTTTTCTCAATTATTTATTTGATGAATTTAAGTAACTTATGTTAAAGTTTGATACAAATTATAACACTTAAAAAGACTTAAAGATAAGTTTCGTATTTCATGACTCATATTAGAAATAATACTTATGAAAGTAATATGAAAAAATAACTTATTCAATCTTTCTCTTATTTGGCTTAATTCTGGTGGGGTTTTACTGTTTTTTAAGTGCCATTTCGACATATACTTTTTTGGTTGATAGTACCATTTAAAACAAAATAATCGTCAAAAGCAACTAGAGTAAAAAAATGCGTGAGGATGTATCCAAGAGATGATTGACATATTTATAAAAATGCGTTCAGTAACAAAAGCACGTGCTTTTATGTTATTTAATTGAAAATTTTAATTCTGAGAGTGTATGTAATTATAAATGTTTTCTAAATACATGGTAACGAGCTTTCCATCAGACGCTATCCAGGGGGTATTTCCATTTAGCTGCCGTACCCGATCTCAATGAAAATCACATATTGTATGTATTTTGGGCTGAAAAATCGAATGGTGAAGTTCCGAAGTTGGGATGACAAACCGTTTTTAAGATATATAATAAAAACCCAACCAAACCTAACCAAGCTTAACCAAATCAAATCAAACCTAACCAAACACAACCAAACCCAACCAAACCTAACCTAACCTAACCACTACGCCAAGCCGACTGGGATATGATGATGTTACTAAAATACATCTATTTATACCCAATACACTTTCGATTGTGTCTCTTAATTGGCTGGTCATCATAGAATGTGACATTCGCTTAGGTTAGGTTTTTATGCTATATCCCAGAAACAGTTTGTCATCGCAACATGGGACCTTCACTATTCAATTCAGGAGCCCAAAATACATAAGATATGTGACTTTCATCGAGATCGGAGACGGCAGCTAAATGGAAGTATAACCTGCTATCCTTATCTACCGCGCTTTATTTTGTTTTAGGGTGTACATGTTATTTGCACTAAAATAGACTGTGAGTGTGTAAGATAAGGCTTGTATAATTTGTCTAAGTTGCAATCATAGATGCATGGCTTAAGGATACTCATTCTTTTTTGAAGTAAATTTAGTATTTTTAAACATAAGTTCAAAAAATTATAAATTTATTCCAATTGTAATATAAAAACAAAAAGAGAAACTTTTTAATAATTTATTAAAAATTTTATTTGAATGAGCTAACTAAAATTTTTGATAGCACAACAATCGCAGTAATTCTTCGCTTACAATGGAAAGGCCAAGGTTTATGAAAATCATATTTTTATCATTAAACGCATTTATATTTGATAAAGTAAGTATAAATAACTGTTATCGTCATATGGACCATAAAAATTCAAGTTCATTTCAATCATTAATAGAATGTAATATTAGTGAAAATAGTTGTGATTGTACGCAACCCGAATTAACTTTTAATCTGAAACAATAAAGAAAATATTTTTAAAAGTGTCAAAATGATTTTTGAAGAATATTCGTGGCATATAATAACGGCTTTTGCTGGATTAATAACATTATTATATTTGTAAGTCTTAAAGAAAATCGAGGTTAAAAAATTTTTTCGATGAAGAAATTCTCCCTACTTCAATTTTTGCTAAGACTTTGAAAATGTCTCGTTTACAGTTATACAAATAGAAATCTAAAATATTGGAAATCGAGGAATATTTCGGGTCCTAAACCTTTACCAATATTTGGCAATACTTTGAGTATGCTTTTGCGACCCAGATCTGTAAATGAAGTCGAATGGTATAAAAAATATGGGAAAACATTCGGGTCAGTCATATAAACTTTCAAAAACTTTCAAATTCAATGAAGAATGAATCTATTGACAGAGTATTCAACGGCAACACTCCCGCACTGACTGTCGGTGAGCCCGAACTAATAAAACAGATATTAGTTAAAGATTTTCATTCATTCCGAAACCGTAAAGCAAACTCTTCTAACAGCGAATTGTCCAAAAAGGTAATGTTTTTTGCCCGCGACTACAACTGGAAAAGAATTCGAGCTATAGCTAGTCCGACATTCACAAGCGGCAAAATGAAAAAAATGTATTCATTGATTAATGAATGTTGCGCTGACTTCATGCAGAATTTAGATGAACATGCGGTTAAAGAGAAAGAAATTGATCTGAAGCTAAAACACGGTGCTTACACTATGGACGTGATAGCCAGATGTGCTTTCGCTACAAATACTAATACCCATAAAGACCCTAATAATCCGTTCACTGTTAATGCGATCGCGATTTTTAACCTTAAACTATGGAAAGTTTTTCTACTTTCAATTCTTCCGTCATTTATACTTAGAATAAAATCTATTCGCCGACTAATTTCAGCCCAAGATTCTTCAGAATTTTTTACTAAATTCGTCAGACATGTTATCAAACAGAGACGCGATAAGAATGAAAAACATAACGATTTTCTTCAGTTATTAATGGATGCCGAAAGAAATGATAATGAAATGAGAGAAGAAAGTGATGCTAATGAAGCACATCATGTGAATGAAGGAAAAGATGAGTTGATGGCGGATTCGAAAGCTTTGAGTAATGTCGTTGAGAAAAAACTAAATGAAACAGAAATTCTAGCCCAATGTTTCCTCTTCTTTATTGCTGGCTATGAGACAACTGCAACCACTCTATCCTTTTGTTCATATGAGCTGGCACTACATCCAGAAGTTCAGGAAAAGCTATATGAAGAAATAAAGGATTCATTCAATGAAAACGGAGAAATAGATTATGAAAAACTGTCAAAACTTCCATTTCTAGACTCTGTTATATCAGAAACACTTCGTATGTATCCTCCGGTTATCAGACTTCAAAGAGAAGCCATGGAAGACATCGATTTAGGGAACACTGGTATAAAAATACCCAAAGGAGTAACCGCTGAGATTCCGGTTTATGCCATACATCACGATCCGGAATATTATGAAGATCCGGAAACTTTCAATCCGGATAGATTTATGCCAGAAAATCGATCGGGTATTAAACCGTATACTTATCTGCCATTTGGTGCCGGTCCTCGAAATTGTATCGGAATGAGATTCGCATTATTGGAGCAAAGCTTGCTTTAGCAAAAATTAGCCAAAAATTCAGATTCTATCGGACCCCTAATACTGATGTGCCACTGAAGTTTTCAAGGGGAAGATTTCTATTGCAAGCAAAACGTATGACAGTGGAAATCAAGAGAAGATAAAAGTCTGCTATAATTCTTCAATTTAAGAACAATATAGGTCTTTTTCTGTAATTAACTTCAAACTATCTTAACTATTAAATAAAATAAAAAATTGATTACAAGTTAAGTTTTCCCAAAAGCTTCAAGAGAGTTTCCGTATCAGTTCAAGAAAGAGCTTCGAGGGAAGCGATAAAGCTTTCACAATAGATTTGTAGCTATTTAATAAAATCATGATATATTAGCATGTTTGATAAGTCCGTAGAATGAAAAACTAATAGTGATTTTCTCAGCGATTTTTTAATAAAAAATTCAAATATGATCTAAATGATGATGATTCACCTGACCAATCAGTTTATATGACTCGCCAAAAAAATTTCGGATTTTCTCCATCTCCATTAAAAAAAAAGAAAATGGCCTGTGAAGGCACTTTTTGAACTCAAACCTTCGCCACTTAAAGATACTATGTATAATCTGATGCTCTTACTCTCTTAACATATTCACTAGTCGTGCTTACTGCCTGACTCGGTTGATCGAGCATTCCCTCGAGACGTTATTAACAGTGGATTGGAAAAGATCACCGTTAAATCCGAGCCTACAGTCGAAGGCCTCTGAATGAAAGATCCATGCAACAGGGTCAGTCAGTTAGCTGAACATGTCAAAGTTTTAACTGAGAGAGGGCATCGAATTGTGTGCAATAACGTTAGTGTGGTGGAGGTATCTGTCAAGTGTGTCATAATTTTTTTTAATTTTCTTAGTTTCGAGAATTCACAAAAAGGAATGCATAAAATCATCGGCAAGTGGTAGATACGGATGGATAAGGCCAATCATCATCATTTGGGTCATGTTTGAATGATATACTGAAAAATCGCTGAGAAAATCATTATTAGTCTTTCATTCTACGGACTTATCAAACATGCTAATAGTTTTCTTGCAGTGGTTTATCTGGCAGACAGAGTTACCAGATTTAATTAAAGTGCTTATTTCCAAAATATGATAAATCACAAAATTTTGCAAATTGCGATGAACTCTTATTCCTATGCATTTTCGGGTGAGGAACTCAATGAAAACGTTAATTAGACCCAAAAGGCTTTAAACCTATAGAAAATTGCATTCAAAGTTTGATTTTATTATCATATATATATGAATATTATCATATTATATTATTATATCATGTATATTAGTATATATATATATATTCACTTTTCTCAATTATCTCAAAAACACATTACAAGGAGTTATTACGGTTTGAAAATAAGTACTTCAATTATGTTCATTCCAGAACTATCCAGTCCATTCCGGGACATCTAATCACCCTGGACAAAACGAAAGCTAGATAATGCATATGAAAAGATAAAAATATCTGCTATATAGCTAATATCAATACCAATATCAACCCGTATTGGCACCGAAGTTATAGTCTGAAATCAATTAATTTCAAGAGTAGACGAAACATATGAGACATATAAGTGTTGCAATTTTTACATTGTGATCAATCAGTTTTTCTTATAACTATTTAATGTGAGATTCACAGGAAGGTGTTAAATCTATTGTCACACCTGTTGAAAATTATATTCTATTCTAGTTATGCGGCACTTAACAACACAATGTATAAGATAATGCAAGATTTAATGTTTCTTGGGATTTCTAAGAAAGGTTGCTGTGATACACTGCCAGTTCATAAGAAAATATGCAAATCATCTTGCCGAGTTGTACGCATTCTCTATCGTTATCATGTAGATCTAGAGAAAAAATTGCCTTCGAAAAAGTAACCATTCAAAAAACTAGCATGAGACTTGTTCTGTAACCGAACTATTAAAGTAATTAAGTTTTAAAATGAAGTCAAAAAATTTCTTTCTGATAATCCTTTAATTAAAAAAAGTAAGCTTAAAATTTGTCTCTGTCAGCCTCCATCAAAGGTTTGTGGCACATAATATCAATAATTGTTTGGCTAAATTCCTTCTTTATTTGTCTGTTTAACTTGCTTTAAACAAGTGTGATATCTGCATAATCTGTGCTTTAGCCACAATATATTGTAGATATAGATTTCAGTTTGTAAATAATTAATCATTCAACTTCCGATACTTAACTAATCAGTGAATATGTATTGAATTCATTTGTCGGATCAATAAGTTATTAAATGTTTCCTTAGTTATTATTAAAATAATTTTCTTACTAGATAAGTGGAACGTGAAAAATTGTCCACGTTTATAGGTAAATAGAATTGATTTTTTTACGATCTACATATAAGTGCTGAGAATACTGTCTTCAAGTCATTATTGTCAATTTTATAAGACTTGTAGCAAAATCAAAAATGCGCAAATTACTTATATGTTTCCTTTTAACTTTTATTTGCTCATCGATCGCACAGCGTATAATTACATGTAAGTCGAAACAATTATCGAAATGGAACGAATTTAACTTTATTTTATTCTACCGTGTCAGGTGATGTCCCGATCGAAGTTGACACTTGTAAATCTCCTGCACCAAATTCAAGATGTGGTAGATTTCATCAAAAATGGTACTAATGCTCTATTATTTGCATGAAGTTCACTCATAGAATCGTAATTTTGACTCAATCAATTTATCATTTTAAGGTGTTATTATGACATCTCAAGACCATGTTGTTGTCCGATAGCACAACGACCACGAGAGAACTGTAAAAGTATGCCACCTTGCCAAGTTGTAAGTAGTTTTCCTGGTTATATATTATTTTTAGTTCTTAATTAGAGAATGTAAGCACAGAATTCATTAAAAACAAATAATCCTTATATTCATCTTTAAGCTCGACAATTATAAGCTATAGACCTAAGCCAATCGGCTTTCATTTTATATAATCTAGCTTCAGAGTTAAAATAGAATCCAAAGTTAGCTTAGTAACGAGGCTGAAAAGACCTAACTTAATTACGATTTGAGACAAGTTAATTGATTTATTATTATAAACTTACGTAATAATCTCAAAGTTATTAAGAATTCACATTTATAAACTTAGGTTTGCTGTCCATTTCCTAAAGTAGTCTGTGGTTACAGGTGCTGTGATCCAACAAATATTGTAAACTCAAAAACTGATAATTTTCAACTGAGCACACCTGCAATGGAAACTACAAATACTGCTCAAAGTTTTACAACAGGAAAGCCTAAAGTTGAAATTCGTCACACAAATAATTCAGCTTTGGTAGTCAGGTCGAATATAATGTTATTAACACTTATTTGTTCGTTACTGAATTATTTATCTGTTATTTGATTTTTAAAAAATTAATTTATTTTGAGAATTTCTCTTCAGTATTTATAATTAGCTGAATTATGCCTGTAAAAGACTATTTCAACAGCCAATAGAATCTTTGAGTCATTTTATTTAAGAAAAGATCTCTATTATTTTCAAAAAATAAATTTAGTCAATGAATTCAGCTCTTAATTAAAAATTTTTGAGTCAAATGTTGAAAATCTTGCTTCAAACTCACAAAAATGCTCAGTGACAAAGTTTTCAAAAATTGTATCTAAATCTTTTATTGCCACATCTTTCAATAAATGACAGCGAATGTAACATGTTAATCGTGATTTCCACGATTCAAGTTGAGGATACATCCAACATATTTCTTATTACTATACAGTACAAAGTAAGAAATAAGATTACCCTCAATAACAAATCACTTCTGCTTTTATATTCTATTTGGTGTCCAAGATTCACTATTTTTGGCTCAATGGAAAAGATTCATGTTTACTTCAAATACATGTATACTTTGTGATTTAGGTAAATAAAACATAGTAAATTGAAAATTCACTTGCACTGTAACTATAAAGTTGACAACTAAAAACTTAGGACACATGAAATGTAAATTATAATTTCAATTTCAAAATGCATCTACTTTATCATTATCAAACCATAAATAGATTAAGTGTTTAGCTCTTAAGACAGTAAAAAACTAAATAAGTATAAAAATTGTAAACACTTTTCTATTTCACAACAGCTTTCATATCGTAGTAAATTTTATTTCTAAGATAGTAAAAAATTAGTGTTTAGTTCAAGAATTTTGAGAAAAATTATTCCAAATAACCATTTTATTCTAGTTGAAGTTTCGTGAGAAAATATACTTTTGTCTTGATCTATTATTTACGGCCTTTACTGGGAATATTAGGCCACTGGCCTCCACCATTAGCGCAACGAGAACAGACACATACAGGTCTTCCACTCCTCTTCGCACAACTTCCAGTCCCACAATTTTGATATTTGCAGCTTGTGATGCACGCACCTTGTGCTACCTTTTTACCTAACCATCCATCATTCATTCGGGCACAGGTAGTTAAAATAACTTTAGATTGAGCTAAGGAATATGGAATATCAACAGAGATTTCGATAAACAAAGTTGACTCTTGTGTGGCTTATTCTGTATTGAAGCTTCAGAATTGTAGTGTTATATGGTTATCAGTGGAATATTCTCTTAATCTAACTTAGTTAGACTGTACTATCAAAATTGTATTGATAGTACATTTAGTTCAGCTAAGCTTAGATCATAATCAATTGCCTGTTAGTCACAGGATAACTTTCCTCTGGAAACCACATAACTCACTAATCATGAACTCTATGAAGAGTTAAACACACAAATATCATGAAAATGTATTACTTACCGAATTGAGTGCTGATGAGAGCAAGAGCCAAGACCACTACTAATACAAAACGCATTTTAATAATAGTTAAATCACTGTTATTAAGAAATCACTTCTATTGGTACTCTACAATGTTACGAGAAACAATTTAGTCACATTTTTTATATGTGCACGAACTAAATGAGTTAACCTTCAAAAAATTTAATAAATGCATGTTTTGATAGTTCACACATTGGTTTAATATAAATTTAATTTTGAAATTGATAACTATTCTTCTTAAAAAGTGAAACAAACGTTTAGATTATCTAAGTGTAGACTAAGTTTCGTTTACCTCATGTGAATTGATTTGATAGTAAAATTACTGATAAATACAGAAACTAACATGTCTACGTGAATTTTCTAGTGAAAATATTGATATTTCCTTTTGTTAGAGCAACAAACTATACGAAAATTAGCTATATATTTTTATTTAAAGTGATAACCAACTAAAAACAAATTTATTGCTTAGCAATCTATCAGTATGCGAACATCCTGATAATAAATATGCTCAACTCTTAATACATTGAACGAAAGACACGCTTAAAATTCCGTTGAATAAAACCAATTATGAAAGCTAATTTCGAGATAAATTTCATATCAAATTTATTAGTTATTTTATTAATTGAAGTATTAGAATATGTTTATAACTGTTTTAATCATTGATAAATTCTTATTAACGTATTAAAGTAAATGTAAACAAGTTTAATCAGTTTTGAGCAATGCTTATGTACAGTGATGCACACGCTCGACGCTCACGCTCGCGCTCGGTCAGAAATTGGCGCTCGGCGCTCGCGCTAACGCTCGGGGAAAATGAAACGCTCGGCGCTCACTTTTCTAGGCGCTCGAGCGCCGAAGCGTCAAGTAAGCAAAGTTCATGAATTGAAAGGCTTTTCTGCATAAAATTAACTTATTTTATTTAAGCTGTAACTTTATCTGTATATAAATTTCATATATATGATACTCACTGATTGAAAACAATCCAAACAAATACTTTAGTTCAAAATCTGATGTCATATAAATAAAATGTTTATATTGAAGATATGAAACCGTTTATATTGCGATACATTAGAGTCCATATTTAAAAGCACTAAAAGTCTAGTAATAACTTATAAGTTAAGTTTATAACTTTTGAATAATCATTGACTTAAATGTTAGAACTTTTGATAGTACATTTTATACCAATCTCTGTCCGTCTGTCTCTCTTTCATAAACGCTGTCATGTGTAAACACACTTAGTTTCAGACTCAAAAAGATTCTGTCTAAATTCTTTAAAACAATAAGTCATAAATTTTTGTGTAAAATTTTATATTTAGTAAATACTAACTTTTTTGCATTAAAAAGTATCTATACTATATTTCTAATTTGGGAGATACGTACTATGACTTGACGCTCAACGCTCAACGCTCGCGCTCGGCGCTCGGGGGTAAGACGCTCGAGCGTCCACTCACGCTCGGCAAAAGTAGAACGCTCGACGTTCGCGCTCGCTACCGAGCGCCAAACGCTCGAGCGTTGAGCATCACTGCTTATGTATGACTGCAACTTATAAAGATATACGTAAAACACATTACAATAATCGATGACTATAGTTAGGAAAATATCAAATTTTTTATAATTTTTGAAACACATTCATACCTTTTATTGATTAGTAGAAATAATGATATGATTAATCAAATGTTTGTCTTTATTCATATGATAAGATGATCATAAATTAAAAAATCTTTCTAACTGTGTCGATGAAACTTGTGTTAAATTTAGTGTTTTTTCTTGTATTGAATACTATTGTAATCACAACTAAACATATATTGAATTTGATTATATTCATAAAGTATAAATTGAGCCAATGTTTGAATGAAAGTCAGAAAGAGTTAACTCGAGATTAATTTTTTATAATCAGACCGTTAACGTGATCGTTCATTTAATTATTATGCAGTCATTTTGCAATTCGAAGCTATACGATTTATTAAATTGCATATTGACAATTTAACTGCTTTATTTCATACTTTGTTCCAATTGGCCATCACTTTTGCTTTAGTTAAAAGATAAACTGTTCTTAGATAAGGTACTCATTAAACAATTATTATGTAATAACATTCTGTAAATTGTAAATATATTATGTCAAAGTAAAATAGTCAATAACCTTCACTTTTGAAACTGAATTTATTACTGTTCAGAACTAGAAAAATAAAAAGTGTCAGATTTGAATTGTTTGAATCTTTGAATTGTTTTTTCTGAGTCTAAATAGTAGTAATATCTATTTTATGAATGAAATCATATTTACTACATGTTCAATCTGTATCTTTTATAACTGAAAAGTATTCTGAATCTTTTGATATAATTACTGTGAAAATAAGTTGAGTTATAGATGAACTCGACTCAATCTATTTCTGAAGAATTTAAATCAATATTTTATTTGAAATATCAATTCAAATATTTTAAAATTTTCCAAACTAGAAAATATAATTAGTCAACTATATGTTAATACTTAATTTAATTATGTAAATTTTTGTTCACATTTATTTAGTATATGATTTATTATTTTGAAAATCAAATTTATAGTTAATATAAAAGCTTGCTACAAACAAGTGCACAAATCAAAACTTTTTTTCTAAAAGACCTAACAAAATTTCAATCATAAACAGAACTTAGTTTTGAGCTTTAACTGCGACATGAAGTTTGCTTATCCAAACTTTTTCAAGCATCTTATCTCTTAGTTTGGATTCAGGGTTTGAACAAATTGATTAAATCCAAACAAAAATAATGTTTATGTCTGATAATTGAAGTCAAATTAAGTCATGAAAACAAATTAATAAATTAATGATAATGAATTAAAAAAAAGTTTATGCAATGATTATTATTAGAAGATGTAAACATTTTAGTATATATAATGAGATAAGATGTAAACAATAGTATGCAATAATTTTTGTATTAACAAACCCATGAATAATATTTTTTGATACTTTTCATCTCATCTCATTATATATACTAAAATGTTTATCTCCTCATTCTAAACTTTTTCTCTTGAAGTTTGTAAGTTTTGGTGTTTGCAGTAAAGCCAACACTTTTACTACTCCAGTTTTTATTACAGTCACAGTACATTATTTTACTATTGGAACAACTTTTGTATCTCGTCTCATTCTTAAGTAATAAAATTTTCTTTTTACGAAGTCATTTTCCGGACACTCTGTATGAGGTAGATATGAGTTGTTTTCATACTTTTCATAACTTCTAATCTCATAATCTAATCTAATCATTGTACAATTTTTTTAAATTCATTATCATTAGTTTATTAATTTGTTTTCATGACTTATTTTGACTTCAATTATCAGACATAAACATTATTTTTGTTTGATTTAATCAATTTGTTCAAATGGGAGTTTATGATATAATGTGTTCGATGTGTTTGCCTTCTTCTGCATGGACATGGCGCAAGAGAACTACAAAATTGTAATTCTATAACAATTACAATTTTGTAGTTCGTTTTGTTATGTATCCAAAAGTAAGAACAATAAGATTTGTAATTGTTTTTAGATCAGGAGCTTTACGTGTCTTGAACACAGATCTAAATCTTCTTTGAACAGTAACTAGGCTCGTTTGATTTGAATAATATTCCTTTACGATGAAAATCCGCTCTTGCATGCTGTATATCGACATTTTTAAACACATGTGAAAACAAAATCATATGACTGAAAATATTTCCCAAATTAGTAGATAAAAACCACGAAGTCTGAAATTCTTACTACTCGAAATAAAAAAGTTATAAGCAAATGTTTTTACGGAGTCATTTTTCGGACACTCTGTGCATTTTATATTAAAATTGGTCTTATGTTTTTTAGAAAAAAATTCATTTGTCTATTTCTTTAAGATAACCTTTTATAATTAATCGATATTCAGATATTCACAACTAATCTTATTTAAAATTGAAATTTTCTTAATATTTCTAAGTATCATTTGGAAGAAGCTCTTAATTTATTAAAATCGTGAATATTATTAGTGTCTATTGAACCAAAGCCTCACAAACCGCGGAGGCTATAGAACATATCTTCGTTTAACCTTTAATGAACTCATTCACGTTTACAATAAAGACATCAAAATAAATATAAATGTAATATCCATTTATGAATGCAAGTTCGGCACTTTCAACTTCTTAATCATATGAATGAAAAGTACAAGAAGCTTATAACTATTTGAGCAAACCATTTAAGCTAATGTTTGTAAACAAAAGTAAAATATTAGTAAAGTAATATACACTATTTTTTAACAACACAGTGCTGGAAATACGTATAAGCTCACCTGAAAAAGTTGAATAATTTGAGAATAAATTCAGTAATTTTGGTGAAATTTTGAATATAACATTTTTGAACCACGATTAAATTTCATTCTTAATTTCTTAAAGATATCTCAATCCGTTCTCGAGATATAGACCAAAGTTCATCTTTGAGATGAAAATTCGTTTAAACTCAATTCTAATTCTGTTGAATTAATCATGATTAAAAATCGACATGACAAGATTTTCTGATGAAAAGTTTGAAAGCATCCTATGGCCAGCGAATGACTAGATTTCTGAAATCTTATAACTTAATTGGTGACCAATATACGAAAATTCAGGTTCGTGTCTCCGATGATAATAATTAGTGGACATTTGAAAAACCAGTCGAACTAAAACTATTTAGATCCGATTAAAGTTCGATATTTACGCTAGCCGCTTCAAATGGTCGATTTTTGGGCACGGGAACCACTCCTAAATGTTTCGAACAGCGAACGTACAAGATTTGGGATGGCTAGAACTAGAATTCTGGTCACCGATTTTGGTTAATTTATAGCCAAAACTCATCCTAGAGAACTCATTCATCAGAACCTTACGTTAACTTTTTAGTTCTCGAGGATAAGTCTTGACTATAAATCAAACAAAATCATTGACCAGAATGCGAGCTCTGGTCGCTTCAAATCTTGAACATTCGCTGTTCGAGACATTTCGGAGTATATATATATTCAGTGATGGCAAACGCTCGAGCAAATTGCGCTCAGCAAACCTAAACCTAACTGAGCGTGAGCGCCGAACGTTAAATCATTCAATAACAAATTAAACTTAATAAAGTTCTCATTTTTGTCACTTAAGGGTAATATCTACTTTATCATTAATTACTCAGATAATCAGGTTTTGAGAAATGATATTATAAGTCTAAGACTCTCAATAAATATAAACGTTGAACAAATTTCATTCTGCGGTTTTTAATTCAATTAACTTTATTTAGTTAATTAAAATAACATTATCAGCATTCAGCACCATCTATATCTATACTAAACAGTAATAAATTAAATATTAATTATATACTCCATATCTTGGCTTATGTTATTTACTTAGACCTTTAAAAGTATTATAGTTCATGTTTTAACTTGATATTTCTATAAATAAGAAAGTTAGTACAGGGTTTATCATTTTCACTAAATTTGGTTGATTTCATAAGTTTTTAATATGGATTGAAATTTGATTTAATTAATTAAGAAATTACTCATTATCTTTATCCTTACCAATTTTTATTAAGTTCTGTTCTGAAAAACTTACAAATTTATTTGCCTTAAAGCTTCATATTTCTTGACTATTTCTCGACACTTTCTGGGTCAATCAGGGCTAATGGGTCTAAGGGTGCTTCCAACCCCCTACCTCCAAGTGTGATACATCATTAGATTCAGTTTGTCGAGCCGAACATTTTGATAGCACACTTGATTACTTCTGAACAGAACTTTACCACCTCTGGTCAACTCCCGATTGGAGTGGCTGACCCCGCCAAGTTATATATCATTGGACTCAGGATATCGGGCCGAGCATTTTGATACATGATCAATTATCATGTAGTTCTTGAGATGTTGATCTTTATTTGGTTTAGTACCTCGCACTGAATAAACCTGGATTTAGAGAGTCTTAACCCAAACTAAGGGAGAATAGGTTAGGTTGCGAAGCGACCTAACTAACTATACCCTAATTCAAATCAGGTTTGGCTTGTGTTACAACTTGGTAAAGTCAGGTTTATCCATTATCGTAGGGGTTAGGCCTGGGTGTTCAGAAGTGGTCAAGCGTAGTATCAAAATGTTCAGCTTAACGAACTGAATCCAATTATGCATCATACTGTAGAATGGGGAGTCGGGAACCCTTTTAGACCCATTAGCCCGGATTCACCCAAATTTTACCTTGTTAACTTTGAATCGGAACATTTCTTGATCAATTTGCAAGAAACAGAGTTCAAATGGGTTCACTCAGTTAAAAGTTATAAAGGTTTTTATCCCCACAATTAGAATTGAAATCTAATGTATAATTTCAATAAATTGTTTAAGTTTGTTTGAGAAAGTTATCGCACATGTATCCACAATATATCAATAACACTAACTTAACTGCAAACCGAAAGAGTATACCTGTCAATAAGGGGCTATGAATTATATGATAGCAGAGTATTTGTCCAATTGTACAAACTAAATTATAATAATTTTGAGAAGTAATTGATCATATCAAAATGTGTGAAACAAAAATTTTCTGCCCATCGAAAAAAAGTGTTATATTTTTCGGATAATAACTTTCATATCGTAGTAAATTTTATTTCTAAGATAGTAAAGAATTAGTTTTTAGTTCAAGAATTTTGAGAAAAATTATTCCAGATAACCATTTTATTCTAGTTGAAGTTTCGTGAGAAAATATACTTTTGTCTTGATCTATTATTTACGGCCTTTACTGGGAATATTAGGCCACTGGCCTCCACCATTAGCGCAACGAGAACAGACACATACAGGTCTTCCACTCCTCTTCGCACAACTTCCAGTCCCACAATTTTGATATTTGCAGCTTGTGATGCACGCACCTTGTGCTACCTTTTTACCTAACCATCCATCATTCATTCGGGCACAGGTAGTTAAAATAACTTTAGATAGAGCTAAGGAATATGGAATATCAACAGAGATTTCGATAAACAAAGTTGACTCTTGTGTGGCTTATTCTGTATTGAAGCTTCAAAATTGTAGTGTTATATGGTTATCAGTGGAATATTCTCTTAATCTAACTTAGTTAGACTGTACTATCAAAATTGTATTGATAGTACATTTAGATCAGCTAAGCTTAGATCATGATCAATTGCCTGTTAGTCACAGGATAACTTTCCTCTGGAAACCACATAACTCACTAATCATGAACTCTATGCAGAGTTAAACACACAAATATCATGAAAATGTATTACTTACCGAATTGAGTGCTGATGAGAGCAAGAGCCAAGACCAGTACTAATACAAAACGCATTTTAATAATAGTTAAATCACTGTTATTAAGAAATCACTTCTATTGGTACTCTACAATGTCATGAGAGACACAATTTAGTCACATCTTTTATATGTACAGATAAGGCCGTAGGAGCATGTAAATCAACTTATTATTCACTTTTTATGACTTCTTATCGCTTTTATAATTGTGATTAATTCAAAGCTAAAATCAAATATAAATCAAACGCTTGTGTACAACTTTTGAGTGACTGATGAATAGCACACGTTTTATTATAAACATATAATAAGTTGACATTTTAACGATAAATTCAGTACGAATTTACATTTGAAATTTTCGTTATTAATTTAATAAATTCAAGTTTTTAATAACTAATACAGTAATTTAGACCAATTACTGTTGAGTTGAACGGAAACCAAGTTATTTGTAAAAATTGAATTTATTAGATGATTAATAGAAATAAGTATTAATTGGTGTTGAATTTATCGTTAAAATGTCAACTTATTATATGTTTATAATAAAACGTGCTATTCATCAATCACTCAAAAGTTGTACACAAGCGTTTGATTTATATTTGATTTTAGCTTTGAATTAATCACAATTATAAAAGCGATAAGAAGTCATTAAAAGTGAATAATAAGTTGATTTGCATGCTCCTACGGCCTTATCTGTACACAGAAATTAATGAGTTAACCGTCAAAAAAATTTAATAAATGCATGTTTTGATAGTTCACATTTTGGTTAAATATGAATTTAACTTTGAAATTGATAATTATTCTTCTTAAAAAGTGAAACAAACGTTCAGGCTGTCTAAGTGCAGACTTTATCTAAATTATTTTTTGCGAATTAATTGAATCCTAAAATCACTGATAAATACAGAAATTAATATATTTACGCAAGTTTTATATTTGAAATTTTGATATTCCTATTTGTTAGAGCAACAAAACTATACAACCATCAGCTGCAAATTTCAGTTTGAAAGTGACAGCCAACTAAAAACAAGTTTATTGCTTAGCAATCAATCATATACGAACATCCTGATAATCATATAGCTTATTGCATAGAAATCCGGAAAAGTATTTTAAAAGATTAATTTAAATTATATATAGCTTATATCGCAGAAAGTATGCATAAACAAATTTAAAAGCTTATTAATTGTTGTGGTCGCGCAATTAAATTATGACAACTTAATTTTATTAAAATTTAGTATTCGATTTACTTGTAAGCAAAAAATAATTATATTTAAAGCAAAATTTTAGAAGTTATAAATGAAAACTCTTTCCGAATTTCTATGCAATAATGTGTACATAGGATTTTCATGCAAAAGCATGTATTTCTTGTGTTTAAAGATTGTATGCAGATTAAGAAACCTATCCGAATCACAAAATAAGCTTTAAAATGATCTAATAATTATCGTGCATATAAATGCATATTTTGTCTAAATTCTAAACTGCATACATATTTTCACATTATGAATCACAAGAACGTATTTGAACCGATTTTATTCCAGAGTGCTTTCAACAATAAATTTTTGAATTTTAACTTCTAAGGGACTATTATCTGGGTGAGTGTAGAAAAAATTTACTTTATAGTTATTAATGCACAAAAACAGTTTCATTATGTTGTTTAATTAAAGTTTAGTAATAGTTTGAGTTTCAGTCCATAGTGTGTTGTTGATTGAGTCAGTGAGGGTAAACAAATTTATTTTAATTAGTACTTTTTTAAAAATTAGTACTTCACAATAAGTTAATTTACATTAAATAACCAAAAACTTTATTTTATCACTCATTGTAACTACGAATTGCTTAAATAATCATTTGCTTTTACTTATTATACCTAAATGCTCAATTTTTAATTCTGAAAGTGCATATTTTAATGCATATTTTGACAATTTTAAGTGCATAAATGCATTCATATTTAAAAATAATAAATTTATCCTATGTATACTGATAATAGATATGCTCATCTCTTAATACATTGAACGAGAAAAAACGCTTAAATTTGCGCTGAATAAATCAATTATTTCGAGGTAGGTTTAGTATCAAATTTATTAGTTACAGTATCGATTAAAGTATTAAAACATGTTTATAACTGTTTTAACCATTGATAAATTCTTATGAACGTATTTATTAAAGTAAATGTAAACAAGTTTCATCAGTGTTAAGCAATGCTTATGTATGACTGCAATTTATAAAGCTATGCATAAAGTACACTACAATAATCGATGACCATAGTAAGGAAAATGTAACAATTTTTATAATTTTTAAAACACATCCATACTTTTTATTGATTAATAAAAATAATGATATGTCTTATCAAATGTTTGTCTTTATTCATATGATAAGATGATCATAAATTAAAAAATCTTATATCTTTCTAACTGTGTCGATGAAACTTGTGTTAAATTTAGTGTTTTTCTTGTATTGAATACTATTGTAATCACAACTAAACATATATTGAATTTTGAATATTCATAAAGTATAAATTGAGCCAATGTTTGAATGAAAGTCAGAAAGAGTTAACTCGAGATCAATTGTTTATAATCAGACCGTTAACGTGATCGTTCATTTAATAGTTATGCAGTCATTTTGCAATAAGAAGCTATAAAGTTGAAGGAATAGATTTTTAAATTGCTGATTGACAGTTTAGCTGTTTCATTTCACATTCTATTCCAATTGGCCATCACTTTTGCTTTAATTAAAAGATAAACTATTCTTAGATAAGGTAATCATTAAACAATTATTATGTAATAATATTCTACAAATTATAAACATGTTATTTCGAAGTAAAATAGTCGATAACTTTTACTTTTGAAACTGAATTTATTACTGTTCAGAACTAGAAAAACAAAAGTGTCAGATTTGGATCTTTGAATAATTATTTCTGAGTCTAGATTAGCAATTAGAGATGGGCCTTCTCGAGAAATAATCTATCCGGAGATTGTGAATTTCATTTCCCGGGGTCCAAAATCCCCTTTTCGATGAATAAACTGTCAAAAAAATATTTCACATGAAATAATTTTGTAGACCTATTGATAGCAAGTTTCTACTTAATTACAATTTTTTAACGTGTCAAATCTTCTTTTGAATTAGCATTAGTTACATCCGCATGCGTAATAAAATTTTTCATTTAAATTCGCATTATTTTTAAAATTTTTTTTGTTATTTCTCGGGAAATTTTATTTCAGGGATCCCGGACCTCTCTATATTAGTGATAGACATCAGTTCAGTTACCCTGAGCTTGAGCTGGACTGATCTGATCCGATTGATAAATTGAGATTTTCTGCTTAAACTTTCAATATTTATTAGAGATACTGAAAAATAGTTACAAAGTAAGAAGTTTTAGTCTAAGAGTTTTAAATGGTTTAGATTTCAATGATACTTTGTTGCTTAAAATTATGGGTAATTAAAATGTCAAATCATTAAATTAATGTTTATTTCGAATCAAAATATTTAAACATTGAGTTTAAAACACACTAATTAAAAATAACCGATATTCAGATACTCACAACTAACTTTATTTAAAATTGAAATTTTCTTAATATTTCTAAGTGTCGGGGGAAACTCTCAATCTATTAAAGTCTTGAATACTATTAGTGCCTATTGACAAAATAAATATGAAATAAACATAAAATACTTTGTTAATATAAATTAAAATAACTTAAGTATAATACTCAATATAAGATAAATAAAATGTTACCACATCAATACTAAGAGGAATTAACTAAATATAGCATCAACTCCTTGTGTTCTTACTATAAAATAAAATACCGGAAATCAGTTCCTCGACTGCAGCTAAACAGAAACTAAATATAACATTCATTTTATAGCTTCTCAAGTATATAAATCTAAAGGCATTCCAAAATAATTGCTGAAC
The DNA here is from genome assembly GCA_018873245.2 of Archegozetes longisetosus. Taxonomy (NCBI): domain Eukaryota; kingdom Metazoa; phylum Arthropoda; class Arachnida; order Sarcoptiformes; family Trhypochthoniidae; genus Archegozetes; species Archegozetes longisetosus. The sequence continues at coordinate 1,231,526 of JAEMBT020000004.1, read as the reverse complement.
ATAAATTCAATATAACATACAATCCGATCATAAGGTCTACCAAAAAGCCAAGTAATTAATAATCCTAAAAACGAACAATAAGTTAAGAGAACTGATACTGAATGAGTTTATTCCATATCCAGCCCTTTACAAAACTATTTGGAAGCAATTCATTTTTTATCTTAATTATCGAAATTATATTAGACAAAGCGTTATAGGTTTTAATAATTTACATTTACACTATATTGAATATAATTTATGTTTAGATTAAAATTTCATGTCATTTCCTTATATAAAATGCTGAGAAGAAATAATTAAGTTCTTGTTTTCTCATAATTTCATTCTCAGTTAGAGGCCGATCACAGTAACAACTTGGTATCGATCCGGGAACTCCAGAACTAAGTTTATTGAATCCTCTCGGACAATTTTCTCCAATAGAACACATACGAATACACCGATTACCAGTGATGATGAACGGACACTTGTTTAGTATGAAGCAGTTTATAAATCCTGAAAAAAATCATCTATAAAACTACTTTAATCGAAAATTTCATTTTTCTTACTAGAATACAATACAAAACATATTAATGCAATCATGACTATTAGTTTTGTTGATAAGTAAGACAATTCAACTCTCATCGTGTAATCAAAGTTTGATCAATTTTTTGCACAACGTTGGGAATACTATTCACTGAGTATTTTTGACAAAAGAATTGAAATAAAATAGTTTCATGCTTTTATAATCTACTACAGTCTTCAGACTAACACATAATTACGGATGTTTATTAATTAGGCTTAGGTTTCATCACATTTTTTTCGAAAAATTTTGTTTGACCTTTATCGACTTATTACACTTCCTGATTAACTACTAATTATAGAAATGGACCATAAAAAATCACAAAAGCGAATGAAAAAAATTTGTAATTGACCCATAATTACAATGAAATAATTGAAGTTTGCTTTATCTTAAAGCTTCGGTGAAATATAATGCTCATACAAAGTATATTAAATCATAATATCAGCTCATATTACTGAAGATAATTAGTTTATTAATCTAATATTGAGGAAAATTAGATTTTCCTGTTAGATGAATTTGAGCTTCAGTGATAAATTAAGACAACTCTTTTTTATAAAACTTTTTCAGCTTATATGATATTTCAAGTTGTACGTTGCCCTAAAAAATTTCAGATGCATGTTAGGAATAGGAAATCATACTAAAGGATATAATCTATATAATAAAGTGCTTAAATGTTCTCCCTGTGTGACCAGTCAAAACTTCTTTTGTGATCATCACAGAGGAACCAGATTGATCTCAATATTTCGGTCTGATACATAGAGTTGATTCAAGTATTTTTAAAACTAAAAGTTAGCTACTACTCTATTTTTCAACTTCGAGGATACATCACTTAACTGAAATACAATATAGTTTAAGTAAAGCACTAGTCTAGAAAAGGGATTCAATTTATGGGAGAAACTCACACACAGGGCAAAAGCAAGAACTATAAGTAAAATAGAGTTAAGATTTTTAAATTGAGATACTGAGATATTAGAGAGAGAGAGAGAGAGAGAGAGAGAGAGAGAGAGAGAGAGAGAGAGAGAGACTGAAACTGAGAAATCTCTATTTAGACAGCTATTTATTTTTGAATAGTTTTAACTTTATTTCACAATTTTAAGATCATTATTTCACGAACCTACTAACGGGCTCGTATTTTCAGCTAGTAAATTATATTTTACATAAAGATGATAAGTCTTACATTCATTAAACTATAATCTATTCGTTGAAATTATTTTTATTAAACACTCGATAATTATTTGTATAACATTATTATTAATTTAAAAACTATCCTCCAATTAGGACAGTATATACTAGAGCGTGGTATTCTCGAGAAATGAGCTTCTCGAGTTTCGAAAAACTTTTGGTCTCGAGACTCGAGAAGTAATACCATACTCTAGTATATACACGTCTTTGAAAATAGCCACATTATGATTTATCAAATGGGAGTGTTGTGTACCTTTGAGCACAATCAATTTTGGAAGAAATACTGTCTCGCACTCACTTATATAAGTATACGCCAAAAGATTCGTGACCTCCAGCCCTATAGTGGTGGTATTGTCAAGCAGCATATGTTAATAAACTTCAGTTATCTTCAAGTATAATCCCAAAAAGAATTAATTTTCTAACTTTTTCTATATGCTAATAATACTATTTTATTATTCAACTTCTGTTGTCTTGTTCTAAAACTATGGAACTCAATAAAGAACATATTTGTGCTATGATTTTTGAGAGTGTAACTTCCGAGCAGTGGTCGGAGGCGTTCTCGAAGTGATAAAAAGATTGGAGCGGGTCACAGATCTCAGAAGGGGTTATATTATCCATTTCTAAACTCATTTTGTAAGAGTTTTTCTTAACAAATTTGGGGCCACCATTTTTGGCGTATACTTATACATCATTTTCTTATAATATAACACTTTTACAACAGGTTCTGTTTGAAGATTTAGACTTAACAGTTTCCATTGTATCACTTATGACTTTAGCTATATTTTTTGTTCCTCATATTCTGTTCAATTCTGTGATAGCTTCTATCAATACAAACGCTCCAGAGTCACATAAAAACCTTTATAAACTTCATATTAAGATAATATGACTTGATGTCAATCGAAAAATCAAAGTGATGCTTCACAAATAAAATTTTGGATTGAGTTTGACTTTATTAAAAACTTAAATTTCTTTCAATGAAATTCACAAGTAGTATATTAATAAAGATATTAGGGAATCATCTATATGATTATTAAACAGAAATTACTATTAACATAACACTTAATTAAATAACGACTTTCAAACAAGAAGTACTTCGTGAAGGCGTTGTACAATCGTATAATTTGCATCATAATTCACATTTATACAGACTGGAATAGGTTACTGTTGATTGCCTTGTTGATGAAAAACATGCCCAAAAGTACAGTATATTTTATTCTACAGAAGTGTTTGAATCGAGGGACGTAAAAAGAAAAGTGGCAAGTGGTAGACCTGCAAAAATAGTGACCGAAAACAAAGTAAAGTGAATGAGGAGAAAGTTTGACTAAATTTATATAGACAGTTTCAAATGTCCAAAAAACTCTAATGCGCCCAACGATGTGTTTCACACATATTAAAAGTTAATACGCTAATGATTGGGAAGCAAAATGTGCCAGTCAGCTCAAAAAATGCCAATCGTATCAAATCTTGTCTTAAAGAAGTTGATTTGAATATTGTCCAAAGGATTTGCAGTAATATCCCACCAACTTAAGAAATACAGTAGACGATGGACTCCTTTCAGTTGTACAGTAAGTTAAATTATATTCAAATATAATGTAATTTCATTTTGAAATTTAAAGTTTCAATAAAGTGTTTGATAAACATTTTATGAATTAATGAACTCAGTCCAGAATTTCATTTGTGAGGCGTTAACATATATTTCTTGAAATTTTGAAGAGTTCTGTAAAGAATTCTTTAAATTTTTGAACGCAATGAAAAGAGTTGCAAATCGGAAGCGGTTAATAGGTTTCTCACGTGGTAATCAATTTGTTATAATTTCTATAATTGTTTTCAAAGTGTGATTATCTCAACTCAATTGAATATAAAAAATTAACGAATACTACGTTTTGACATTTCAGGTGCTCGTCATATTCATTTGGTTCTTCATAATAACTCATATTTGCGAAAAAATCCTCAAGTTAAGCAAACCAAACCTCAAAAGATCCGTCAGAGTTCGGACATTTTGCAAAAACTACTGAAATTATGGATTCTTTTTAGATTTTCAATCATCTCTATATAAATTTGTTGTACATGAAATATCAGTCAAATGTAATGTTTCTTTCAGTTCCTTCTTATTCACGTTTCGCAATACTATTTGAAGTGAGATCTAGTAAATTATATAATGTATCGTACATTGGGACAAAAATGTCCATAGCAAAGGTATTGGCTTTACTGCAAATAACAAACTTTAAAGTTTGGTGCAAAGCAGGAAACACTTGAGAACTTAATAAACTAAACTATTATCCATAACTTTATTGATAGTTCTAAAGTGTTTCTTGCTTTGTACCAAACTTTAAAGTTTGTCATTTGCAGTAAAGTGAACACCTTTATTTTGGACATTTTTATCCCAATGCACAATACTTGTGTTCAGTTCTCATTCACTTATATCTATAGTTTTATAATGTAATCATTAGTTTTCTCTATTAATACATAAATTGCTACTATTGAGGATTAAGCACTCTTTGACCAAATATTATCGAAGAAGATAATATAGTTTTGTCATATGACCCGAGAATATTTGAATATTTATTATTTTCTGTGAAGAATAAGTTGACTTGAAATACATTTCATCAAAACAATAGATTTTGTTTAATTTGCTGAAAGCTCTATCAATAGATAAGACTCAAAATGAACTTGCCAGTTCCAAAGTGACCATTTATCACCCTCTGTAACTAAAATACCTAAGCTCGAGCCCACATTCAACTTCTCTTTAACGATATCACTCTTTAGTCTCCATGATTTGTAGTTCGCTTTGATTCTAAAGTGGCAAACGTAATTAAAGACAAATATTGTTTTTATGATCTGATCAACTGAGACGATATTTTTTGAATCGTTCCAAACTTCACAGTACTCATCAAATTGCTGGAATATTACCAAAAGACTTCTGATAAGTGATTTGGGCAAAATTTTCATGATTTTGTTGCCGAAACCTCAGGTTGCTTGGGGTGCAGAAAGTACTTGGTTTTCACTTTTAGTCTCGAGTTTTCCCAATCAATGTTTGCTTATTCTGATTTTCTCTAATCTTTACTATCAGATCCCTACCGAAAATGCTTGCTTATTGGCCCCAGAAATAGCAACTCTACTAGCAAAACAATTTAATTTAATAATATTTGAGCATACGTGGGACACAGAGTATCTAATAATCTTTGCCTCAGGTCAATACTCGATTGTTGGATTTGACATTAATCTGAAAGTTTAATTGATTCCAATCTGAATGCTAAGATTTTGTTCGTTGAAAAATTTCAAACTTATTCAACTGTTAGTATATTTGATGGGTAAAAGTTTGAAATTGTGTCAATTAATTTTTTTGTTCAAATAAATGAAGCAATACTTGAATTATGTGCAAAATTACTAAAATTTTCTCTTTTTAATTAAAATATTAATCTTTTCTTTTTTTATACATATTTAAGAGAAAACTAAAATACAAGACATTTTTGAAGTAACATGTTCACAAATAAAAGCTTTAAAATGAATGCAAATGTAATAATGATTTTGATAGAATAAATCAAAAAATAATACTAGACTTTGAGAACCAGAATAAAAAACTAGATTTGCATTATCTTTAAGTAACATTAATAGCAATAGTAATCATTTTCATTTGGAAACTTCATAAACAATTTATGACTAGTTATACATTTAATTAATTACTAAATATTTGGCAACAAATTATTTTTAAAAATTGTTATACCTCTAGTTACAAACTTAAACAGACCACAAAAAGCTGTTTCCTACACTTTTCATTGATAATCATTTTACAATCTCTTAATCTAATAACGTATCGGTTTTCGATATAATGTACATTTTAAGTTATATTCCGTATGAATATTGTTTTCTCTTAATTAAATATTTGACAAAAAGCCAGACATTAATTTGAATGCAAAACAAAATTGATTTTCAAATAATAGTGAAAGTGCAAAATAAGTTTTTTCCCTTAAAATAACTTAATATAAAAAAAATTTGTTCACATTTTGTCTCTATTTCAAGGGTTTTTCAATCTCTTGAGTAAACGATAACAAAAATTAGTATAAAATTAAGGACAAAAACGAATCAATAGTAAGAATGAGAAAATATAGTTTAACATAAAAATTATTTGCAATAAATGACTCAAAAATTAGTGTTTGATTGATGGCAAAATAAATCTTATGGCAATTAAGACTTGTAATGGTTGAAGTGCAATTTTTGAACGCGTTACAATTTTCTCAATTCGTGAGTCAATTTGAAAAGGTTTGAAAAAGTTGCGGACATCGTGTTTCAAGTTTAGGCAAGTTTCTCAAAATTTCAAAATTGAGTAATACTGTTAGTGGAGCTTAAGACTTCTAGTTGAGCTTAATTCATTTTGCATCTTAACTAGTAGTAAGCTTAAAAATAACTTATATTTCGTGATAAGAGAACGCGCCAAATAAAATTTTAATTAATATTTGACTATAGATTTATCTGAAAAACGTCAAAAAACTCAGATAAGATTTTAAACTAAATATACAAAGTTATAGATTTTTATTAAAAGTAATGCTAACCAAAACAAGTTTCTAAAAGTTTTAACGCACAACAAAATTGCATTCAATCTATGACTTATTGAGAAATAAATGTCGAATAAGAATAATAATTATAATATTGATTAATAATACTGAGCGTCAATTAGATGCTAACAATTGCTCACGATATTTTCTCTAAAGAAGACTTAGATTTGTTTAATACTAAACGTTATAATTATTAATAAGGCCGACGAATATTTTACTTAATTTCTAATTGAAAAGGTTTTCAAAACTATTTAAATGCAACTCTCTATAGAAAACAAAATTAAATATCTATTTGAAGACAAAAGTTAAGAGAATTCATAGTCAATTTATAGCTGAATATTATTTACTTCGGGCTAAAACTTATGACTATTCCAACGGAATTATTGTTTTTTTTCAATATATTCATGGATTTTTCCACTTATGAAATAATCGACTGAAAAAATATATAAGTGTTTGCATAGTATTGATGAGTAAAATGTAATATATGTTTACTTAATTAGTATTTGTTTATCTAAATGAGTCCTAGAAAACTCTTTGAATAACTCATAAACTGGTTTTGTTCGGTGGTATGTTTGAAATGAAGCGCCGTTTAATTGACTATTAAATATTATGAAAAGTTTTATATTACTAGTGAAGACTTCGAACTACGATTTTATAGTATTTTCTCAGATGTCTTCAATAGAAAGCGATCAAAACTTCAATTCAATAAATATTCAGAGGTTGAAAGTTTTACAAAGCTGAAAAAATCACTAATAAAGAGGAAGAAGTTCAGTTTCAAAGTTATTGAAGACTTATTAAGTGTTTTCACTGAAAATCTAAAGAGGCGAACAAATATACTAATGCCAATAGTTTTAGAACCAAAAGGCTCATCCAAGTCTTTTCTATTGGTTTCCAATTAAAAATTTTTATCGCTTTCTATACACAAAAAATAAGTTTTGAGTTTTTACATCAAAAAAGGAGAGAATAAATCAAAAATCTCTTTTAAAAAATCAGTAAATTCACTGATTTTAGGGTGAATATCAAATAAGATGAGATTTTTCGTCGGCCGAACTTGTGTTTCGTTTATCAATACTATCATTGCTTTCATTCTTAGTATTGTTATCATTAACTAAGTTTGTTCTATTACTACTAATACTATTACTTAATTCTTCGTATTTAGGAAGCGGGGCCTCAGGTGTAGAAGCGCTGGCCCTCGAAGAACTTCCGGAACTTTGCTTTTGACTACTAGTCGATTGTATCTTAGATGTCGAAGAAGTGGGCAATAAATCGCTTCGACTCCGGCCTCGTTCGGGCACCAGATTCGTCGAACTAGAAGCCGACATTAGAGCCCGATTTTCGGAACTCGGATCCAATTCAAAATGAATTCCATCATCTTCTGGATCTACTGACTGCTGAGAATCGCGTTGTCTTTCCATTTTCGTGGCCCGAATTGCTGCCGAATACATATTTCGCGTCACTTTCATGTAAGTTGTGTTCTCGATGCAGAAAACCGTGAAGTCTGGTATGAATGAGTTGTCTGTCGTAGCTAGTGATGTCCGTAACCGTTCAGTTGTCGATGCTGCCGATGAGGAAGACTTTAGACCCGTTTCTTGAGATTGTTGCACGGCTATTGGATGATAACATAATTTAGACTTTATTGTTTGAGACATTCGTGGATTGTTTTACGACTTTTGATAATTTTCAAACTTAATGACCGCATTACGAGAGAAAACTTTATGATATAGCTTCAACTAATCTCTAACTTGACTACAGATAAAAGTTCTTGCAAATCACAATTGATTAGAACTTTAAAATCTAAATTTGAATCTATTTAAATCTTTGATGAGTGAAATATTGAGAAATTTCAACTTTCTTGTCTCGTAATAACATTTTAAGTTTTGAAAACAAAATAAAACTTTTAACTAAACCTCAATTTGTTATAAATGAAAACCTAAACGAAAATCAAATAACAATTCAAAGAGGAATCGAAATCAATAGGACAAAGAGTAAGATCTTAATTACCATCAGATATAGAAAGTCTACCCAAAGAAGTAGATTTAGAAACTTGTTCGTTATCGTTAGGGGACAACTTAAGAACTGAAGTTCCGAAGAAAGCAAAGGGTCCACCTTCGTAATGTTGATTCTCTTTACCAATAATCACTTTTACTTTTCCTTCCAGTATTAAAACGAAATAATCAGCAGGTTTTCCGTAGGTGTACAGTTTGCCTTCGACTGGAATATTTGTTAGTTCGCTATCGAACTGACTCGACTCTATCTTCACTTCATAATAAATACGTTTAGACATCAATCTCTTTAATACGTTCTCTGATAGATATTGTCCAGTGAAAGGCTCCACAACTACAACCAAAAATACACTTATTATTCGTTTTCAGTAAAGTTCTTCCAATACAAGAAAATTCATTCAATATTGACTAACAGAAAGTTTAGGAAAACTTTTTACGACAACATTATTGTTCTTAAGAAAGTTTCAAACTTTTCCCTAAAGTCACTTTTAGAAGGGATTTGACCCTCTATTCTCTTATGATCCATAGATTGATAAAAATATAAGCAATTAATTATAAATTTAAATGTTTTGCTTACAAGTCGATAAATATCTAAAGGCCGCTAACGCTAATTGAGATGATATTATTTTCGCACTTTCCTGTTCTCCGCCCAAACGTACAAAATCAGAGTAATTAGGTCTTGTCATCACTTCTTTGCGCTTCTGTTTACGGCGATTATCGGCTATCATTCAAAAAGAAAGAGTAAACCAATAATTAATGCCTTTTTTAATCTGAAATCGAAAATTAAATATTTGATCGAAAGAACAAGATAAACGACTGCTTTGATAGCATCGACTCGCAACATTTCTCTCAATCAATTCAATTGTAAATATATGTCAACTTATCAGTCATTTGAAAACAGAAATAACACTCGAATTTCTAGTCAATATCTTATATAATGTTCTCGAGTTCGTGACAAAAACTAGACTCAATTACAGTTCAAAAGTTTTTCCCATGAAATTAATTGATATCTTATACAAAATGCGCAATAAGTCACGCAAATTTTTAAGTGTTTATTACAAAAAAAACTATAAGCGATAGGAAAACTATACAAAATGGTAAATGTTCATACATAAATAGGGTTTATGAAATTAGGTTTTCGAAGTGTCCTCCACAATGACGTAACCTAACCAAAAAGTTGTCAATTACGCGTTGTCTTATCTCATTAGAAATCGATTCGATGACTGATTCAATGTTGTTTTTGATCTGTCCCACCGCACAGAACAGAGGACATCTTCAAACTCTTGTCGGTACATTTTGGGGAAAGAATAATCGCACTGGACTCCAATAAATACATTGGAGGAGGGATAGAATGGCCACCATACTCACCCGACCTGAACACGTGTGATTACTTTCTTTGGGGTTATGTCAAGGATAAAGTGTATCAAAACAGGCGGAAGAACTCAAAAACAACATTGAATCAGTCATCAAATCGATTTCTAATGAGATAAGACAACGCGTAATTGACAACTTTTTGGTTAGGTTACGTCACGTGGTTGCAATTGATGGAGGACACTTCGAAAACCTAATTTCAAAGCCTATTTATGTATGAACATTTACCACTTTGTATAATTTTCTTATCACTTATAGTTTTTTTGTAATAAACATTTAAAAATTTGCGTGACTTATTGCGCACCTTGTAAACAATCTTCGCAATGAGATATAAAAACATACATTTCAATTAATATAGTTTCTAAGTCTTACATTAGATAAGAACTTGAGTCAAAACTTAACCTTCATTATAGTGAACTGGAATTCAATAGTATATCATATAGACAAATAGTTATTTCACGTATTCAGATAAAACTTAATCCAATATATGATAAGAGGAATTAAATATTTCTTATAGACTCCTATAGAGAGAATTATTTACTTAATAGTAAACTATCAGAAATCGGTACTAATTGTCATGAAAAAAAAACTTCTATCGATAAGAAAATATTAGTAACACTTATACAACATCTTCACTATCAATTACTATACTAATTGATTGTGTGAAACAAGTGGTTGATACCGAAACAAACTTCAAAAGCCACTTACATATCACATCCGTTTCGTCGTTAATCTCTGCCTGAATTAGTTCTTCAATAACGTCCTCGAGAGTTACAACACCCGCCAATTCATAGACTGGATCATTAATACCATCGTCGTTGATACGACGCACAAAAGCCATGTGTGATTTACCTAGGGATCAATTTAAGAAATAAAAGTTTTAGTTCATAAATAAATAAGAATTTGAACCTTGTTATCAAAATAGTTTACCAATTCGAAAATTTACTAACGAAATTGATTCTATTTCAATGTAAAAAATGATAATTTTAGATCTGTAAAACTTTTTCATTAAATATTGATGATTAGAAATACATTAAATTTTCTGAATCTTTGTGAATTTTCCGAAATTCTTTTAATTGTTCTTCGAATGGATAAATATTCTTTGAGTAAGTTAAACTAAATATAGAGAAGTTATCAATAAATCATTAACTTCTATCAGAAATAGGTCTATAAAAGACTGAAAACATTATTTTAGACTAAAATCTGGCCAAAAGTTTGATTTTCTATTCTTCCAGAGCTGATAGATGAGAAAAAACTAGTGCTATTATCAAGGACTAAAAATACGTAAAAGATTAGACAATAGTTAACTTTTATCAGAAAAACTGAAAAGTTATTCTTGATCAAAAAGTCAATCATAAACTCGAATTCATATTCTTCTAAATCTCAATAACCAGAAAAGATTTAATAAAACTGAAAATCAAAGATTGAAACCTTGTTTAAACTCATTGAGCATGACATCGAGGGTGACATCTTCGTAAACAAAATAAAGCGGATGCTTGTGAAACTCAATTAAGGCTTTTAGCGGCATGTTACTGTCGGGATCAATGAAAGCCAGATCTTTGACGTGAAGTATGGCTACAACATTATTCCTCTCGTTCTCATAGATCGGAATTCTTGAATAACCGGTTTTATTGATTTCATTCATCGTCTCGAAATTAAGAATCGAATTATATGGCAACATATATACGTCACTGATTGGTGTCATTATCTCTACGACTTTTATCTTTTTTAGTTTCAATGCACCGGAAATTATGTTCACTTCGTCTGCTTCTAATCGGTTGTAGTCTTTGGTCACTCGAATGTATTCCATAAGCCGTTCTCTATCGTAAACGTTACCAATTTCTTCGCCTAAATATGTTTATAAGTTGAAATTTCTATTAATTCATCGTCAAACATATCGTGTATTTTACTCTATTTCACTCTATTCGTAATACTATTGGTCCTGATATTAATTTGATGATAGGTACTATTTATAAATGTATTATATGACAGATTGAGAATAACTTTTGATAAGAGTTATGAAAAGTTGGATAAAACTTGTGATAATTTGCAAGTTACTCGAGAAGACGATGAAAGTCTACAGAAATACTAGTCAAGTTAATTATTTTGCTACTGATCCCTGATATAAGAGTCAATAAAATCTGAATATTCTTATATTAAGCTAACTAAAAGTTCAAATCAATAACTACTCAGAAAACTAATTGCAAACAAGGAAATGCGAGACGGGTAGCATTGAAAACAGAGACAAAGTGCATAAACAAAACAAATTCAGAAACAAGAAGCAAAAACATCAAAATCAATAACATACTCCAGACACAATAAACTCAAACATTCATTAGCTACAGAAACAAAACAATAAACAAACCAGAAATTGATATTAAATTATAGACTACTTAATGACCTAAAACTTTATCCAAGACTTTCGATATCGGAAACGATAGGGGGAATGTAACCACCATAAAAATATAAGTCAACCAAACAGTACGAGCGCCGACCGCCAGTCCGTGTCTTGAGCACAAGGCTTGAGGTATTATTTCGCCGAAGACTACGATAGACAGTGTTGAGGCCACAACTGCCACAATACCACTGGTCAGTTCGTCCAGCAATATAGTTAGTGTCGAATTGACTAAAACATTGCCCAATAGTAACGTGCATAACAGATAATTACCACGTTTTCTGACCGGAGTTATGGCTCGCGCGTAATGTTTCTCTTGTTCTGTTCCACATCTTTCGATTACCTTAAGATTTTGTTACAACTTTAGTCATTTTTTAGTGTTTGAAAAAATTTTCTTATTTGAGAAAAATTAGAAGCTTCATTTTCAGATTTAAAATAACATTTTTCCACTCTAAGAGAGGTTAATGTCTGTGATCTCCAAATTTAATTGTCAACAAGTATTTTATTGTTTTAAACAATTTGGTTTTGAGATAAGTTTAAATTGAAAAAATTTAGCGAATAAGTGCAGAAAAACAATTTTGCACTTCGGGCAGCGTAAATGACTATTGATTTATGGAAAAGTTAGCATTCACTATTTTTCTAGCGCTTTATCACTTGTTAATAAAGTTTATCATTCATAAACACGTATTTCCCGTATCTTCGACTCTATTAAGCAGATTAAGCAGAATATCACTACTATTAGGCTCTTAAATAAAGTTTATAGCATTTTATACATAAAATTGGTAAGTATGTCACTTTTGGGAATAAATTATTTCTAAATAAGGAGAAAATCTATTTTTCTGTCAACAAACCAAAAGAAAAATCTAAATCTGAACCCAAACATACAGAACTAGAACCTATAATTAAATGCCATAGAAACCCGAAGAAAAAGTTGCAATTTAAAAAACGATATAAAAATTCAACTTTTCATTCGAGAGAATAGACGAAAAATTTGGAAAAATGTACCTGTAGTTCATTCTTATCCAACGCCATTAAACCGAGATTGAGACCAGAGAAGAGGCCGGACATAATCAAAAGTATTACAATTAACGATATTTGGACACCTAATGGCATGAACATTCCTTCGGCTGTAATAATCATCCACTCGTCATCTCGTTCGCTAACGTAAAAGTAATGCTTAGCCTGTTCGCGTCTATTACCCAAACTGCTACCTTCCTCTTGACCCGCTCCCGGATAAGTCATACACAAATAATATTTATCATTAGACGGCAGATTAACCGATACCAGAGTCGTGTACTGATTATCCGAATTTAATTGAATATCATAAATAGTCGGTAGGCATCCACCATTTTTATTCCCGGGTTTGGTCGCGAACCCGATCTCAATGTCGCTTTGATTTAGATTAATTCCAAATAAGCGGATAGTTATTTGTTTATCGGCTCTAACTATCGAATTACCGGATTCACCGATTGACACATCTCGAGAGTCTCCCTCAGCCCTGATTCCAGTAATGTACGGACTTTCGGGTCGGCTTCTGTCTGCCTTTCCATAACTAGTATTCAATTGTCTTTTAATTAGTTTTGAATTAATTCTCGAATTAATAGGTGATTGCTTTGAGATTTTTATTAAAATAATTAACAAAATAATAGACTTCAACAACTTTTTTGTAGACATTCATTGACTTATTCACTTATTTATTGATTTATTAATTGCTTTGAGCAAATTATTTATTAAGTTTTAATGTTATTTTTAGTTATTTTGCCTCTTTTCACGGTTTAGGTCTTCTTATTGACTACTAAACTATGTTTGTCTCATTCAATAACATCAATATTAATGTTGTTTTTATAGAAACAAACATCACCATAGAGTGCGCTACATATCAGTCACAGCTTCAATATTGAGACTCAACTTTTTATTCAAAGAACAGGGCATATGTATATTATTAAAATAGGTGACTTAAGTTGTTCTTTCAACAATATATATGAATAAATGCTTTATATTTCATACTGCATTAAGTAGCTATATGTAAAAACAGGATAAGTCAATTGTTACAATATATACACTTATACTGTTCTTTCAGAATGATCTAATCGTTTCTTTGCAGTTAGCCTTTTAGGTTCTTAAAGTGTTAATCATTTATTTTAAACAATTAAGTTAATATTTAGGAAATAAAAGGACCATAAAATAAACTTAAAATGTTGCATAAGATTTTGACATAAATCAACTTTTTACTGAAGTAAATATTTTTGAAAATATTTCATTTGATGTAATGCTTCGAACCTTTATTTCTTACATATGTCTCTCTTAAAGAACTTTTGAAGCTTGTAATATAATTTGCAGATGCTGTTAGTTGAACCTAAATTTTTATATTTTGAATGATTCTTATATTTTTGCATTTTACAGCAATATTGGAAATTTCCGTACATCAAAGCTTTCAACGTGAGTTAGGAAATACTCTGAGTGTGATTTTAATCTAAAGCAAATAAAACATATTATCATCGCTATAAAAGTGACATCAACTAAAGAATAGTTAGTTATAAAAAGAATAACTTTTTATTAGTAGAAAGTATTAGTAGTTATTTATTATTCATTAGTTTAATAATAGATAACTGATTAGTGCATTCTAAAGAGATAGACAATAAGCGAAATGTTATAAAACATAAATATAAAATAAGAGTGTTACATTAACTTAATTATTGTCTAGAAAAGTTTCGGGCTTCTCAAGCCTTTTCAAAACAATGTGCGCAAAGTTGAAATTTGAACCTTGTCATTATATTTGTCTTAATATCTATTTCTAACAATAAAACTAAAAGAAATTTTTCGTTATCTCAAACTTCTAGATAAGGACGTTTTGAAATAGTTTGGAAAATCCGAAGCTTTAATGGTTCAAGTTCTAAACTAAATTAATTTCATAAATCTGACTTATACAAATTCGTTCTATTAATTGAAACCTTTTATTGGAGTCGCTTTCATTAATTTTTACTAAACAACCGTATAATTCATAATAATCTTATCATTGAAATATTTCGATAATAAATAACTCTTTTATAACATTATCTTTAAATAATTGACGTCATAAATTCAATACATTTTTCGTGAAATTATTCAACAACTAAAATTTATTTTACTATCACTTGGAAGTACTGGTTTAATATTATTGCTGAGATTGTGATCGAAATATTAATATTCACATGAATCAACGAGTGAGAAGGTATACACATTAAGACCTAAATTAAAGGAACTCATCGGTGAATCGAAATCTTGCTGCCATAATTGGAAGAAAAATTTTGCCCCATTTAAGAAAATTTTCAGTATTTGTATGATTCAAGTAACCAGGTTTCATCTCTAATTATTTGACACAGCTTTAGCTTTATTTCAAGAATTAAACTAAGTCACACTTAGCATAAATTTTCAAAAATTCTTATTCCACAACTTTTACCACAATCGAGATATTTTAATGCTATGAGTACTCTGTAATCGAGTTTTGTTATAACCAGGATTGTCATAAACCGAACCCTTCAACATTGTGAACTTCATGGAATTAGCTGGTAATTTCAAAATTGTTCATCAATATTGGGGCTTGCCGTAATCCGATGTGCCATAATCGAGCTCTAATCGTAGCCTCAAGCATTTATAGTTATACATTTCTATGAACTGATGCGAAAACAATGAAATCAAATCATCAAAAATTTCCAATAAAGATAAAGAAGGAATTACTCTATCTATTCTAATGAATGATTAAATTAAAATTCTTAAGGCCATCTTAAAAGGTAAGTACTCTCACTCAATTTATTTTCAAAAACTCATGATGCATGATGAATGTTCTATGAAATTTCATTTCATAGCTAGAAAGTTGTTAAAGAACAAATGAGTGTTAGTGTTCTGACAATTGGATTTTGCTACGATAAATTTAAGACATTCAACATGACTGAGTTGAGCATCGGGGTTATCAGCGCTTTTGAACCAACCAAAATGCCGTAGACATCCGGATTGAAAAGTTGATGTAAGTTGAGAGGTGTACTGATCTTACTGAGGTAGTTGAGAGATGAAATCCACTTAACCGTGCGTCCCAACCAGTAGATGGCGTTCTCGAATGATCCGAACAGCCTTTAAAAATACGAGCTGCTCCACCAACAATTAAAATATCTAGATGACTGGATCCGAGATCTCTCTAGTCACTTCTCTCTCTCTCTCTCTCTCTCTCTCTCTCTCTCTCTCTCTCTCTCTCTCTCTCTCTCTCTCTCTCGAGTGTTAATCACCTGAACAATCATTTTCTTGCATTTGATTGGCGTCGTAGTGAAGATGACTTCATGGCAGATGCATCAACAATTAATTAACTATTAGTTTAAATATAAATATACGAAAAATAGTGAAATATTGCAAAATTCATATAATAGGATTAGATACGATTCACATAAACTCATCTAAACTAAAGACATGACTGGCAACGAAATCCATAGATAGAGTCAAGTTGAAAAACTGCATGGGACTACGCATAACAACGAATCATTTCCACTTGCAGTACAGATGCAGATGTTCTACTCTGTTATAATTAGTAATCCATGTAACGCCAACTCTGGCGCAGCCCTTCACCGATGTAATTACCGCTACTTTTCCTTGCCAACTACGTGAGAGCTTATGGTAATCCCAGTAACGCGTCTAAATTCTAGAGTGTCGTTTCAGACTTGAGTCCGACTACGAGCACAGTTAAGATTATTAGAGCATAAAAATCATTCTTTTTCGACTTCGATTCCCAAGTTAGGAATCCTAACCAACTTCTCATTCACTTTTGATCTAATTTGGTACGAATCTTCAGTCAAGAACTTTGGCATAAATTAAATGTCAAATCATTTCAAATTTGGTGTAACTTTTGATTGACATTCAAGTTTGTTTCTTTGATTTTGACAACTTTTATTATGTTGTTTTGTGTTATGTTAGAAGTCATACGATTTTACAAGTCAATCATTATTAATTTGTCGCAAACCTATACACATTAGAAACGCCAATAGGATTCTGGCAGGACAACACGTAATCGGGATTCAGTTGAATTATACGGGATTGAACGGAGAGGTATTTTATAATAAAAATGTCGGGATTGGACAAGATTTAGAAATTCATATAGCATCAGGTCGTTCGAAAGGTTTTGTCGGTAAAGCTAAATTATTGTGTTGTATTTATTTGCCAGCAGGATAAACATTGATTGGCAATTATTCTGGTGACTTAATAAATTAATTGTGAGACAAGCCAAAAAAGAAATAGGAAAACCAGCAAACGGAGCTATTTCTTGTATATGATGACGACAAAACCTTTCGAACGACCTGATAAAATCCTACCAAATTATAAACATTAGTATTTTATATGTTAAATTTTTGATCGCGATTCATTAGAGGGACTCTACTACTAATAGTTATGTACGAAGTTTAAACATACCCATATTATTTTGGCATACTTATAAAGGCAGATTTCCACATTTATACTAATCACTTTAGCAAGTTTTCTCAGTCGCCACAACTAAACTTTCAAGTAAACAAAACCTCAATGATGCGGGTATGGTCCTGTATGATTGAAGGTCCAGATTAGATCCAGAAAAGGTTAACAAAATATTGTTTATAAGATCAAACACTGATTTGATTTAATCATCTACTTCATCTACTATATTACTATTTGCCTGTACTCATTTTTTGCATTGTTTAATTATTTACACTAATAAATTGAACTTTAATACACCGAAGCTATGATTAATAATTCCGGGTCGGGGTAGAACGGAACTGCTTTTAGCATAAAACGGGAAGGGAAGGATCGAGACTAGAGGGTGGAAATAATGGGACAGGACGGAACTCAAAATTTGAAACTTTTGACACCTCCAGTTCACAACTCATTGTTTTTAAGTAAAAATATTTTGATTGACTTGTGTCCTAAGTAAATTTTGGTTCTATGTCAAACTGATTTCAGACACATTTTTCATTAATATTTAACTTACTTTGATAATTGCAAGCCAGAAACTTAACTTAACCTAAAGCTCAGCTCAAGAGAACTTATGATATACACTATCTTAAACTTACTTTCTTAAGTTATTATTTGCTAAGCACAAAAGTTTTATGGATGTTTGCGATAAGTAATTGAAACAATTATCTCAGTTGACATTTATTCTAATCAAATGTCCAATAAGCTAAATGTCAATGAAAAATATATGTCTGAAATTGGCTTCACATAAATCTAGAACCAGAATTTACTTGTGATGCGAGTTAATCCAAACATTTTGACTTAAAACATTGAGTTGTGCATAAGTTGTAGAATAGGTGTGTAGGCAACAGAAGTAGTTCGTTGAACCAAGCTAATGCATGACTCTATTATAGATTTTGGAAGTTATCAATGGATTTAAATTTGAAAGTTTACTTTAGAACTTAGAAATGATACCAATACGGAAATTCTATTTACTTATATTCTTCAGATATAGATGGCATCGCACTCTTCTAAGTTGCAATTTCCCTAAGATCTCTAAATTGAAAAAGTGTAAGGACAAATAGTAAAATGCAAAACCGTAACTACGAGGGCTAGGAGGGCTATAACCCTCCTGGGGATTTCTTAAAAATTGTAGTGTAGGCCTATATTGAAAAAATATTCCCCAAAAATTTGAGATCGTATTTATTTGATGCACTAACCGATTGCTTATTGTTAAATATTAATAAAAGGTATAATAAAAATTAACAAATATTTTAATGTGAGTATGCATTTACCTCAACAAATAAGAGCATTAATTTCAGATTAAAAATTCTAGCTATAGTACTGATTAAATGGGTGCCGACAGTAAGAGAGTAAGCGAATGCCATGCAGCATTTAGTAAAGCTGCCTTAAAGCCTCTCACCGGTGTTAATCTTGATTAAATAATTGTTCAACAACCAAACTTTTATCTAGAAATTCTTACTGAAACATATTCTATAACTCGAATAGAAAATTTTTTAAATAATAGAGTGCTATCAAAATTTCAAGAAGTTAAGCATATTTATTTCCTCAGTGCTGTCACTTATTTAATTGTGAATTATTTATCTAATAATTAAAAGACTTCAAGATTTTCTAACATTTTAATCATAAAGTTCAATTTAAGATATCGGTCCATTCTATAAATATCTGTTTGTTCATTTGTTAGAAAGTGAAATTTCGTTCAATTGAAAAGTTTTCAAAACTTGAAAGTTCTATTATTATTTATATGAATGCTTATCAAATATTTTAAGATCTTGAAAGGCTTAAAAGTAAGCTTATGGCTATTTAGCGTATAATACTCTAATTTATTATCATTGATCAACAAATATATCAATGAATTAATTCAAAGAATTTTCGTATACTATTGATGTAACTATTAAAATACGAAAGGTGAAGAAGTTAAAGTACAATTAATTTTGCAAAGATGTTTTACCTCCTTTTATTTAAGTGTTAGCAAAAGCACAGTCAGTGCAAAATTCCGCGTTGTCATTTTTTCCATAGATTCTTTCAGAATTTCAAATAATAATAGGTTAAGTGAAGGAATAATACAAGAATTATTTTAGATGGAAAAAAGTTTATAAATTTCAGAGATGAATAGATTTTTCTCAGATCTAACCTAACTAAACCTGACATTCCTTGAGGTGGTTGAAGTACCCATTACTATGACCGAGACTGTACTAACACTTATTCACATCAGTTATCATTAAACCGACAGTATTAGCATTTAAAATACCCGAATATTATCAAAGAGAAGATAACTTTTCTCAATAGCTCACAAACAGCAACCAAACTATCAAATTATCACTTATTAGCACATATTATCACAAAATTATATACTATTAAAGACCATTTGTTAAAAGTGATGCCCCAAAGAAGTTGAGCCAAAAATAAGGAGAAAAAGAAATATCACTACAAAAAAATGAAATTCATTTATAATAATCCCCTTTTAGTGTATTATTAGCGGCGAAAAACGCATTTATATTATATCTTATAAGAGATTTTCACTCTATACAAGAGTAAAAGATAAATAAGTAATAAGTAGTACGAACAAATTTCGCCGCTATTAAAGAAAGGAAAACAAAAATAAGTAATTTTTCTGTTGCGAACAAATTGGTTGTAAGAGTAAAATAGAAGAATGAGATTTAAGTTCAAATAATAGTATAGTTTGTCTTCAAAAGGCTATCAATTTTATTAAGAAGTGGTAATTTTCGCTTCCATTGCCTGAAGCGCACAAACATTTAATTTAATGAGAAGTTCGAAGGACAAAAAATTAGAAGAAGTCGAATATCGTTCTCTCTCTCTCTCTCTCTCTCTCTCTCTCTCTCTCTCTCTCTCTCTCTCTCTCTAGATCTAAATCAAACTTGAGGTGTAATCCGTAACACTAAAACACTGAACACTATATTATTATATATTTTAAAGACTATTACTTAAGCCCCTAAAAGATAGGAAACTCCTAGAAATACAGTACTCTTTAAGCTCAATCGAGAATTGGTTTACAAAATACATACAATATATCAAAAATATCCCTTTGAGGCAAATTTTTGATAATAATGTTTTAGTATTTGCAATCTATGGAGAGTCATTCACTTTAATTGTATGTTATTTATGATGGATATAATCAATGATTTTAAAACCCATATTAACCTCAATTAATTATAATTTATAAATAATACAACAATTTAAACGAGTAAAAAAGAGTTTTCGCATAATTAGACTTTTTGATTTTTAAGCCATAAAATCATAAACCCTTAATTATTATTATCTGAATTTAATCGCAATTTATTACAACTCTTGTCTTATGAAAACACTGTGTGAGTAGTGAGTGATGTATTCAGATATGAATTTGTAATTATGGTTAAATTTGGAACGCAGTAACAATATTGGCTTTGGATAGGGTTTCAAAATTAATTATTCATGAAATTAGGACTTAATTGATATTTAAATTAATTTTGGGTTAAATTATTCAAAAATTTTGAACTCTTCTCGTATTCTCCAAAGAGTAATGCGTTCTAATTAAACATAAAATTAATCAAAAACTCTACACAATATGTAATTTACTTCTAAAACAACAAAATTTTTATTCATAAAAATTTGAGAGATGAGTGGATATTAAGTTCTTTCAGTGATTGCTCCAAATTAATAAGAACTTTTCATTATAAACTATCATTCACTCGTATTTAAATTTAGAAAATTTAATGATATGAAAATATTATTTATCTAAACATTAGCTTATCAAAAATGCATTATTTTCTTATAATTTACTTAACTGAAAATCTATACAACTTGTCTTCATATTCTTAACATCGACTCAAAATGAGATCAGATAATCAATGGAAGAGTGAACAAAAGCGATAAAATTGATAACACTTAACAAATCAGTTATAGTAGTTATTATCAGTTTTATATAAAATATCGTGTTTCGATAGAGAAAAAAGTTGATAATGAGCTCAATAATTAATAATTGTCTCAGAATGAAGGCCTTAAGCTTAACAAAACTTGTATTCATTTCTTATACAAATAGAAAAAGAACTCTGAGAAAGCTTTTTAACAACTAATTACTCAACAAATATGACTCGTTCAACATGTTAAAATGATCTCAAGTTGAGAATAGGTCTAAACAATCAATTACCGTCTGACTGATTGTGATTATTCTGTTGTATATTTCCTTTATTTTGAAGTACAAAACATAACAAACAGTTTATCACACAATTAATTGTTATTTATTATGGTTTTAGTTCATTATAAGCCTGAGAGAAGAGAAAAGCAATTTATCCATCATGTTATGTAAACAGTGAAGATAACTTATAACACCACCCTATTCGACCATCTCTTATAAACCAAAGAACTTGGAAACAGATCCTCAATCTTTTCATAAATTTCAGAAATTGTTCGAAATACCGAAATCCTGTTGTTCACGTTCCAAACATCTCAATCAATTTAGTCTGCATTTGACAAAGCGTTTAAATAGAAATCTAAGTACATTCGAAATCAGATAATTATTTTTCAGTTGCCTCTAAACTAGAAAAAACTGAGATCTTCGAAGTTGAAGGCTGTCTGAATATTATTTAAATTAAGAGTGTTGCTTACTTATCTTGATTTCTCTTTAATTGAATATAATTCGAACGTACGAATTACAAATATTTAACACATTTTTATTAGAAAAGTAATTATCAGTAAAGAAATATGAATAAGAAGTTTCAAAATTGTATCAAATAATTTCTAAATAAAATGTACTAATATTACATTTACGATTTCGACATTTCGAGCATGAAAAACCTTAAAAAAATAGCTTTACATTTAAGAGCAACGCCTATAATAGCTTAACATCACATTGAATCCTCTACACGACGAACAGATAGATAGCAAGTGGAAGAAAAAAATTGAATGAATAGAAAGGAACTAATGATTAATTACTAAATACCAACGCCTTATACCTAAACGGTCATCAAAAATAAAACGGATGGATAGCTAACTCACATATCATTAACAAAGAGAATTCTTTGAACTTATACTAAACAATTCTTAAGTCAAACTTTCAAAATAACAGTTGATAAGCACTAATGATCCGCGAATTGGCATTCGAGATAACCGTAACAGAAGAGCATAATTGTTGGCAACAGTTTTGATGTCGGAATTTTTTTCGCTATATTTTGAGAACTAGTCTTAAATATGATATAATAAATACTTATTAACAATACATTAGATCTTAGACCCTATTGTTTTCTATTGAAAGCGCACTCTCATTGTCAATCTCTTCATGAGTTTGTGTCCAAATTAGTTATGGCTATCATTCATATTATTATATATATTGTTAGTAAAACTTATTATTGTTATTATTATCTTATTTAATGCCTTATTTGAGGACATAGTTGTCAGAAAAGAATTTATTTTATTTTCTTATGCATACGTTTTAGAGTTTAATAAAAGCTTAGATAATATAAAATTATAATTTGACAGTTAAGGCGAACTATTCAGCCCTTCATAAGCCTTGTATTAAAAACTAATTTTTCACTTTATGATTGACTGCAGATTAGATTTTTTAAGAGAATTTTTTTCTAACAGCGCATAATTACATTGTTCTATAATTTTATTGTGTTGAGAAAAATTGTTTCATTAAGAATTAGCACTTTATCCCATTGAATGAGTAATTGAAAAAGAGTTTTTACCGTTTCAAAACAATTGGGTTTAAAATGAGTAAAATGTGTTTGATACGAGAATCAATTGGACTTTTTCAAAAAGATACTTTGATCTATTCACAACTTTTGCCTTGGATTTGAAGTTTTTCGATAAATGATTGGGAGTTAAGCACTTAATCACTGATTTTCAAAATGAGGCCAAAATTTTGTAAATTAAAGTAGCTTTCAATCTTAATCTTATGTTTTGCTTGAGAAACTCCTTGTGAAAAATAATTCGAACATTTCTTTCGATCATAAATAAGTGTAAAATATGTGAATTTTTCAGCCGTGATTAATCAATTGATAAATTATACCAAAATTCATTTAAGCCTTCACTTTTAAATTAAATCCTGTTATGTAATATCAATCTTTGATTGTACTCAGTGAATATATAAATTTTTTCATTGATTTTATTGAATAGAGAAAGGTAATTTGAACGTAAATGGCAAACCAATGGTCTAAAAATTGGATTAAAGCAATTAATTACTGACTGAAAAAATGAAACCATAAGACTCAATGAAAGCAAATGAAACATAAATTCAATTCCGCTTTAAAATCTATTTGTTTAAAATTTTTAACGAAATAATTTAAGACTAGATAAATTTAAATCAAAGCAAAGATAATTATTTTCAAGGAATTTTCTCAAAAGAAACTTTCAAAACTTAATAATATATCATTTGTTCCTATCAAATGAATTCGAGTATTTGTTCCAATGAATAATCTTCTAAGTTGACTTTCCTCGAGCTCATCGTTCAATTACATAATTAACAACATAAATAAATAAGACCTATAATAGTAGGAAAACTGCAAAAACAAACACAACTTCTCAACAAGAAGGCAGAAAAAACAACAAAAACTCCTATTAATTTAAAAACTTAAGCGAAAAAACATCTTCCAATAAAAGATATCTAATAATTGGCAAATCGTGTCTAACGCTTAGCAGCAGAACTAGAGTTAAAATGAAGCTTAAGGAGAGAAAAAAAGTAATTAAAGCAAATGAATAATTGGCTAATATTTAGTAAATGGGAGTGAGAGGTCTATAAAGCGCAAAACGATGACCTCTAAAGGCCAAATGAGGGGGTTGTCAGCGCGGGGGACATGGAGGGGATGAGGTCGTAGAGTGAGGATAATGAAAGATAGATAGATAGCTGTAGTTCATGAAAGAGATAGATAGATAACAAGGGGGTATCACTTGTTTTGTATTTAAAAGTAGGTATTCAACACCAGTTAATACATGATGATAGAAGAAAATGTAAATAATCGCCACCCAATTGGTGTATAATTAACTCCAAACAACTAAGAGGACAGAGAGAAAAATAAGTAATAATTAATATTATAAATTAATGCATTTTCCCCCACCCAAACCTCCCCCTTCTCCTCAATAACGAGACTTAAAACACCCACCGTTTAAGAATGCATGATATTTAAAAGGATATTATCTCTTGATAAAAGGGAGGGATCAGAAGGGGGTCCTGATAGACAACAATTAAAAATTATTGTATTTTTTCTTAAGTCGATTGTAAGCCAATGTCATAAATAATACGCTTATTATTAATTGGAGACTTAGACTTCAAATAAACAGCTTAAATATCGTTTTAAGGCCCACACCGTTCGCCTCCTTATTAAGCACTTAAACATAAAGTAATGAGATTTCACGCAAAACAACAATTATCGGTCTCTTATCTTTTCTTCTTAGTGTTTGGTTATGTTTTTGGTTTACGTTTATTTTTGAAAAATTGTTCAGATTTTGGCTTATCGTAATAGAGAAAATTGTGAGAGATAAATTCATTTTTCTCAAAGATAGAAGATTTTTTGTTAATTTTAATCATAGGTATAGTTATTATCTCATGTAATCTTATTTTTCTACACATTTTACTGAAATATTTAATTTAATATTTTTTAACAAGA
This sequence comes from Archegozetes longisetosus, assembly GCA_018873245.2. Taxonomy (NCBI): domain Eukaryota; kingdom Metazoa; phylum Arthropoda; class Arachnida; order Sarcoptiformes; family Trhypochthoniidae; genus Archegozetes; species Archegozetes longisetosus. Next base: position 1,206,402 of record JAEMBT020000004.1, on the reverse strand, counting down.
TAGAAAATTTTGAAATTGATAAACAAAAGGGTTAAATCTATGCTTAATTCCTATTCTTATATTTCATGAGAATTTTTTTCGCTCATGTAATCTTAACTTTAATTTTTTATTCTTTCAGCTTAACTGAAAAAATTTGATACTATTTTAAGCTCTAGGTCTCTGTTTGTTGAGATGGATATGAACCGAATTAATTGCATTAATAGGCTCATGAAAAAGTCGTGTTCATAACATAATAAGCAATTACTCAAAATATTCATAAATTGCTTACTAAATTGAACGTAAAGACTTATCAAAAGCAGTTTGCATAAATTGAAAATCATTGACTAACAAAAATATTAAACAAGTTTAAAACAAAGAGCTTGAAAATGAATTACGAAAAATCAGATTTAAAAAACTTCATATTCGATGTAATGTTCATACAATTAATAGCATTAATAAATAACAATATAGGGAAAATGAAGTTTTCTTTTATTGTTAGCGCGCAGACAAACAAATGAAAATCCAATTATAATAAGTTAGAAAAGTGCTAAACTATCAGACACTGTATTCCTTTTTCGCTATCTAAAGACCTCTCATGATATTATTTAACTTAATATTTGCCTTAAAGGTGAATATGATCCTTCCATCAATTGATCTGATGGTGAGATTCGCAGGCGTTTAGTACTAGATAGAGAAATAGCAGTGCATAACATGTCCATAAAAATAAGCAGTAAAAACATAATATGTTATATTTATTTATATATCTCATATATTGCACACTCTCTGTGAGGAAAGATTCAGCGAGGAACAGCGCGTCAAATGGTATTGAGACCACTCCCAGGCATTAATAGAGCTACCAATAAGATGATAGTATTGTCTAATATTGCCCTTAAGCTAATAAACCAAAAAATGATTTGCGTATGTGTGTTCACCTCTTGTCTAGCATTTCGGTTTTGTGTATATATCGCCCCAAATGTTATTCTTCTTCGAGCGGAGGGTTTACTCTAAACGTCAGTCTCGACTCCAGAGGGAAATAAAACAATTTTCTTCTGGGTTTGGTTTTTCTTGAAGTGTGTTTTCCAGCAGTAACAAGATTTTTCGGAAGTGATTCAAAAGTAATTTCTGAAATTATGCTCAAATTTGTCTGCCATAAAAGTCACTGTTTTTCAATGGTTTTTAAATGACCTATGTACATTTTTCGAAAAATTGATTTTATGATTGATTGAAAAACTTATCCTGAAATCCGATCCATAAACCAAAGCTATGATGCCTCTGGCACCGCATATGTCATTTCCATCTATTGGCCATATAACAGCCGCGACCGCAACGGCTGACAACATTACAACAAATCCATCAAAACCTAAGCTTACATTCAGTATTGACTCCATAGTCGGCCGAAAGTCAAGCGAAAACAATAATATGCTTGATAAAAATAGGCCGACACAAAATTCACCATCAGCTCATCAAAAGCCAAAACTCTCGCCAATAAATCGTTTTCAGACCTCGTCGCCACCAATAAAACCAAACCAAATGCCATCAAATGTTCAACATTTATCGTCACCTAATCAGATAAGAAACGCATCACCGTTAAGCACACCATCGCCTATACTATCAGTTGCCAAATCGAGTCCATATATCGATCACAATCGACCACATCCGCATCAACAGCAACAACCTCATCCACTTCATAGCCATCACTCCCCCATAGGTCTGACTGGAGTCCAACCTTCACCACAGTCGGCGATATCACACTCTATGATGATGGCAGCGACACATCATATGTCACCAATACCTCAAGAATATCACCAAGCGGTAGCTCTATATCCATGGCTCCTTAGGGCCAATCCATTTGCTAATAGATTTCATGGTAAATATAATTTTGAAAACTTCTTTATATTCGCTTTAGATTTCAACTAATCAGGATAAAAGTTTAGATTTCCTGATAACTTTTTAACTCCCTTAATCTCTGAACAGAAAGTCTTTAACTTTCATGGTCAAATATTGAAACCAATGAGGCATTAGATTATGGAGTTTTAGTTTTGCCGAAAATTATCTGTTATTATAGTGACCAATACTCGAGACAGGAATGATAACAAAAAATCTACTGAACAAAGAGAATTTGCCAGAAAAATGATTACTTATTAGCTTCATCACGAATTACTATTCTTAAATCTATGTGTATAAGTTATTTATATTTACCGATTGTTTCACATCTATCAACGCTCTCATGGTTCAATAGATGCAGCTATTTGAGATATTCATATAAGCTTACATGTTATGAGATAAAAGCTGAACGCTCTTTTGATTGACCAGATTTGATGAATGAGAGCGCATTCAACAGTTAACTAGATCTTCATTGTGATCAATTCCCGCCAATATCTCTGATGCTTCGATAATGATAGTCTTCATATTTGAACACTTTGCAAATATTATATAGGATATGAAGAGACCTACCACCCTATACCTTAAAAATTGATCTATGTCTCAAATAAAAAATTATTAATTAATCACAGTCTGCATTTCAATAGTAGATCAAGAAGGGAAAAAATATTTCAGCATTAAAATCATTTCAAATTTCTTAAAGAATATTAAATCTCCGATAATTTAAAACTGATTGGAAATAAAATTTCGATTATCCTGTAGAAAGTTGTTTGAATAAGTTCTTATCTACATGAGACATACCGAAAAAACGATATTATGAACTTTTGCATCAGTCAATGAATTCTTAACAAAAAATTCCTAATAAAATATTTAATTGTTTGTAAAGGTATGCCATTCGACGGTAATTTCTCCTCGTTTTTATTACCACCCTTTCGAAAACCGAAACGAATCCGGACAGCCTTCAGTCCAGGCCAGTTATTAAAGTTAGAACAGGCTTTCGAGAAGAACCACTATGTGGTCGGTAACGAGCGAAAACAATTGGCCAACAATTTAGGCTTAAGTGAAACTCAAGTGAAAGTTTGGTTTCAAAATAGAAGGACTAAACATAAGAGACAGAAACAAGAAGAGGACGAACAACATACTGGAAGTGCTATCAGTTCAAGTGATAATGCTTCGAGTAGTGCCAAAGATAATTGTCTAAATTCTGATGACGAAGAAGTTGATGAAGATGTGGATCTCGAACACGATGATGACAGTGAAGGTGATCATGATCTGATTAGTCGTGATGTCAGACATGACTTCTGGTATAAAACGATGCCATCAAGCGTAAATACTTCATCATTACCAACATCGATAGCCTCGACTTCTTCGCTGAAGATTTAAAGGCTTTTTCTATAACTTATTAAATAAAAAGCTAGAAATAATTGCAATAATTAACAAGTTTTTGTGTGAGTTTTTTCGATGTAACTATAATTAATCATAAGATGAAATCTCGTTGTAATGATATTTCGTTCATTCGTGGATCACTATAAGGAGGTTTAACTGTGTTTTTCTTTCAAACTAACATATTTATCATGTATTATATCATTGATCGGTTGAAAGAAAAATGTTTTCTTTTTTGTGTTGATACTAGTATTTATTTGTTGCATCTCTTATGGCTCTTATATCTATTTGTTAGTAGACAAATTTTCAATTTACACATCATTTTCTCTGTAGATCAATGTATGCGATAAATTGAGAGCTTGTAAAAAATCTCTTTTCTAAGAAATAAATATCGAAGTAGTCGCACGTTAAGAGACTTAATGAGTGTTTTTTAAGTGAATTTTTTGCTTAAGTTATTTAAACTTATTTCTTAACCACTTGGAAAAAATTACTTAAGAGAAAATCTTAAGATAAGATGAGACGCACCTCTTATTATGATTATATTATTGCTTAAGAGATAAAATTTCTTAAGAGAAAAAACTTTTTAGCTTTTCATTTAGGCCAAAAAATTTCTCTCATTTAAAAAACGATTTTTTTTAAACAAATATTTACTTTGTAGGATATTTTTACGCCTACTTTGTATCAGAAAGAAATTAGTTTTTCTTATAAGCCGTGAAATTAAGTTAGGGCTTTTTTTGCTCAAATGACGTTTGAATATTGGATAATATTTTGTTTCATTTAATTTTCTTATAGTTTGTTAAACAAGTGATTATAAGCGCCTCTAATTTTATTTTGATTTACACTCTAAAAAAGTTATATATCTTTAAAGTCATGTTTCCTAATGTCAAAAACTATTCAATTTTTACGCTTTAAAATTATAATTGGTTTGTAAACAGCGTTAAACCTTAAGCTTGAAAACAGGTTTTCTTATTCTCGACTAAACTGTAGGAAAAATATCTAAATATAAAAATTTTTCTTCTCCAAAAAGTTGTGAAACTAAAAAATTTCAAACATTACTGAAAGAAATTTTTCTCTCTCCCAATCATTTTAATTGAGAGATAAAGTTCTTGGAGTATTATATACTTAACAAAACACAGCAGTTGTCAAGATATCTTTATTTAAAGAAGAATTTTTATACGCATTTAATAAACAGGGATTCCCTTCAAAAATGTCAGTCAATAAGAAAATAAAGTTTTCTGTATATTCCACGCACTTTTGCGTGTGTTTATAAGTTAATTATTTTATTTAAAATAAAATGAAGATTTTGCTTCTTAATCTGTTCTCTGCTAGCAAATTATCATTTAGTTTTTTTCAAGTGCATACTATATAACTAAATAAGAAGCAGGAAATGAACTTTGCCTTTAAAAAAGGTTTAGCTAATAAATATATATTAAATAAATGTCTTTTAAAGGTCTATGCGTTCTCAGTGTCAGTCATACTCGGAAAAATACACAAAACCCTCGTTATAATAAACCAGTATTTAAAAAGTTGGGGATTTACATACAGTCCCCATACATACTAATCCATTATTGATAAGTTGGTTATAGCGAGATTTTATACTACACTAGAAGGAACTTTTTAAATGTGATTCATCCCCAAAAATGGATTATAAGGCAAAGTTGTAACAATTTTAGAAATGTAAGCTTAATGATAGTTCCTATAAACATCAGCTTATCATTGAGATGTTTCTTTAACGAGATTTTACTGTACCTATGAGTAAATTTTTCAGCTCAAAAATTGAGTTATAAATAATTTTAGTGCTAGATATCCTTTAAAACATTTTAAACTTATAATTTGTTTACTTTTGGACGCTTTTAATGGCTATAAAATATTTTACGAACTTTTTTCGTGACTATTAATAGATTAAGTTTAATTATCTATTTAGTGAACAAATACTTTTCCAAAAAACATGCGATATAAACATCAAAATTTTTAGCTAAGAACTTGTTAAGAGTACTAATTATACTGCGATTTGTTTTTGATTTAGATATCATTGAATACCAGATAACAAATAAATAAATTTTGAAAACTACTATAAAGTTGAGTCAAAACTTTTTGTCTGAACATAAACTGAATAATTCTGAAAAAGTCTTTGTTGTTTGACGAGTAAATAAAAACTGTTCAGTGAATAAAAGCTTGATTTTAACTAAATTTCTAATTGTCCATAATAAATGAACGGAACTTTATCCCTAATCAGGCTATAAATAAAAATTTCTAATTAAAACAAATAAACATTTTGACTCTAAAAACTCCTTCATAGGACAAATAGCTAATGGGCTATAATAGCTTGAAAATTCATTATCATTAGAGCAATAATTCAGATATTAATAAGAATCAAAAAGTCATCAAAATAACTAATTTAAAGGATAAATAATTTATGAATAATTCAACGTAAAAATTGATGATATGATCAAATCTATATATCATTGGTTAATTTTTTACTCCTAGATAGTTATGCTTTTTCTCAGGAAATGATTTCAAACTTTTAAGGGCTCGCAAGTGATTAAATGAGTTTATTTTCGTGATAAATATATGATTTTTGTAGGATAGTTCTTACTGCACAGCAAGGGTTGAAAACAAGATTCAGATATTTATAAAGATTGAAAAACTTGGCGTTAGGGCATTGAAGCTTAAGTTATAAGATATGAAAAATTAATGATTAAATTAGAAATATTTAGGGATTTTTCTGGCATTCAATTCATTCTTAAAGTTATTTTTATTAATGATAAAACTTATGTAATTATTAATAAATTTTTTGAAATTTCTAAAAGTATTCAAGTTCAAATCCCAGGGTTTTTAAACAGCGGAAGATTGTTTTGAGCTTTAATTTTTTCAGCAATAGAAACATTAAATTTGAATTGCATTTCCTGCACTATTAAAAAAAATATTTGTTAACATTCTTGAAAAGTATTTTTTTTAACGTCTTAACCCTGTATTAATTTAAAGATTAATAAATGTATAAATTTCTATGTGGGGTAAAAATCAGCTTTTGCTCAACGTCTAAACAGTCATATCTAGATAGAGTTGAATATGTTCATAAATAGCTGTACCGCTATTTGTTTGCAATTAGGAAAAGGTTTTTCTATCAATTAGTCTTGACTCAAAAAAAACTGACAAGCACGTGCTCAAAACTTGTTATTACTTTTGTATTTCTTTGAAAATTACATTTTGAATAATGAACTGCTATTTTGTACTGTAATTTAATTGCATCTCTCGTTTTGTCTGCTTAGTATTAACACTAATTCTCTGTTAATAGCTATCGATAATTAATATAAATAATGAGAAAAAATGCTAATTAATATCAAATTTTTCTTTTGGAAGTTTAATTATTTCTCAAAGGCCCTAAAATATCTCGTAATATAATTAGATATTATCAAACCTTAAATTATTCATTCAATCTTAAAAAATGTTGACTTATGTCAACCGAGACTATCGATTGATTGATATTATGAACGCATCAGTTATTAAAACCATAAATAATACTCAACGTCAAAATTTTGTTCATAATTTCTATGTACTTGAAGTCTTAAATAAGAAATTGTCTCTGGTTATAATGATTTTGTGAGTAAAGAGTCAATTTATTCACAAATTTGTTCGGTGTAAGAAAAATCTTAAATAATTAGTTTATCGCATAACTAATTAGTCTATCGGTTTCGCAAAAATGTTGTTCATGTTTTCAGCACATAATTTATATTCTCATGAAAAAACTTCTTTAATTAATTCGGAAAAATATTTTGCTTATGATTAAAAAGTTTTAGATTACGTAAGATTTACAATATTAATAATTAGGAGAAAACTCCCAAACAATACGATTTGCTGTTTTAAGACAAATTCAGTTCAAGTCTATCAATAAATAATTGAAGGCATGATTGAATAAAGTTTATGATAAACTAAAGCCTTGTTTAACATCCAATTAAAAAATATTTTCTATACTTTTAAATGCGTTCTTAAATATCGCTATCAATAAAAACGACCCACAAACGGAAAAACACATATTTTAATATCTATTTTATATTGAAACCACTTATAATGAATATCAGAAGCTATTTACAAAAAATTCATATAGAGTTGAGAAAGTGAAATCAAATTTCAAAATGAAGTGCTGTCTAGTTTTCTCGAGTTTTTTCTCTGATCACAAATTTGACTTCTTTCTTATTGTTTTAGATTCCATTTATTAATAGTAGCTTTTCATGAATAAATCGAATCTGAAGATCAAGAATAAGAAAGAAAAAATGCTGTGACGAGAGCACATGTCATTTGGCATTTATCTGACTAGAGAAGAAAAATATGAATTGCATTGCAAATTAGTCACAGCATTCACTTATAGCTAGTTTATTATCAGCACATTATTTCACATATAATTATTTTGACTTAAGTCAACGTCCATTTGGCAGCAAAACCCACACATATATAACTTTTAAGACATAGGAGAAAAAATTAGAGAAACTTTTTCTTCTTTAAACAGGTATTGATGTGTATACAAGTATTAGTTATAATAAATATGATGTGTTTGTATATAATAATAAATTAATGTTAAGTCTCACCTATCAGTTAGAAAAGAAAAAAGTTCTCTCTTAAATGGGCGTCAATTGCATTAATATTCGCTGTCAATCGTGTTCTCTTTCAAACAAAAGAGAAGAGACTATAAGTGAAGCATAAAACTTTTTTCCTTCTTATAAGTAGATAACTAGTAAGAAAAAATTCATAAAATCTTCAACTGATAAATAGCTAATTATTTATTGCCATATATGTCGATAAAATGATCTATTTACTATCTTATGTATGGTGTATCAGAAGTTGATTGTAATTATTATTTAGAAGATCAATATTTGCTTATGCTGTATTTAATTTGAACATGGTCTCATGTATGGATATATTGGAGTTTCACTGTGGTAATAATTGAGTGGACAAATATTCTGCCTATACTACTTTGTAATTTGTATTTTATTCTTGTTTTTGTTAAGGTACTTATGCCTCTAAATAAACTGCATATTACTACTTAAAATATAATGTTTGCGTTCAAATTAGTTGTCGTTTTTAGTTATTATGAGAACATTTCCTCAAATTAATGATCAAAATAATTATGCTTTAAGTGTTAGTTTAGTTGAGTTGTGAATATATATTAAAGGAGAAGAGCTTTTTCGAGCAAAGAGAAAGTTTAGTCTTCTTTTTATTACTCGTATTTTTAAAACGTGATTATATTTTCAGTAATCAGTGCGCAATCAACACATCAATTATAAATGTTTTTAAACTTGAAAATTATGAATACAATAATTCTGTAGTCATTCTTTGCTATATTTCTCGTTTTATTATCAGTTTTAGAGCTTTCGAACAAATTATAAACTTATTTATTCAACCATTAAGTAGTATAAATCATGCTAATTGCTAATTGCTTTTGTCTTATTAATATATTAGCAGCTTTTAAAAGTCTTCTCTTTATTGCTCAGTGCAGTAAAGTCTAGTTAAAAGTACTGTTATTCAAAAAATTGAAGCTGACAAAGTTTCCGTTGAAGAAAACATCGGACCTTAAGTGAAAATAAAGTATTCATTTTAGGTGATTAATAAGAAAATGAAATTTCAGACTTAATAGTTCGACGTAAATGGATTTGTGGGTTATATATTTAGGTTAAAAATGAGTTCAGAAAGAGAAGTTAAAAGTTGTCCAAGCTAAATCTGAACAAAAACTCATTTTTCATTTCCTATATTGCACTTCGAATCAAATCTTAAATTGGTTTGGATTAGAAAAACACTTTTACTTTAAGATAAAGTTAAAAGACTTTCTGATGATAAATATTTTATTCGTTTCTTCTAATACCATAACTTAATAGATGGTTCTCTTCAAAAAACAAGACCGTATTTTAATATTTCTCAAAGTGAAAGGTTCTCACAAAAGCGCAAATAAATACTTACACAATAATAGCATATGTAATGCTTTTGAGAGAGAGAGAGAGAGAGAGAGAGAGAGAGAGAGAGAGAGAGAGAGAGACTTAATGGTATAATAAAAATAGAGATGAAATATTATTTAAATTGTTCATAAGTATTACTATTAGTTTGCGAGACAAAGAGTCATTCATCAAATAGACTACTAGTTCTCTCTTAAAGAATAAAAAAGATAACTTAAAGCCTATATAAATATTTGTGTTCGCTCGCAATAATTAAATATGATATCTTTTAAATTATATGTATACAACTAGTAAAGATTGCGCAAATCACAACAGGCATATAATATGAGAAAAAAACAATACTTAATGCCATTAAAGCCTCTGAACACAGAAACCAATTATTAAGAATTATTAAGGATTTTAAATGAGATTCTCTTCTACTATTCGACTATTAATGATTTTTTTCGCTTATGCTATAATTGTTTATTGCGTAAAATCTTATAGTTTGTTTAGTTTAGCTCTTTGTTTTAACATAAGTTATTATTTTTATAATAAGAAATAATTTGGGTCTCAGCTCTTGTCTTATGTTTTAGTTTATTATTCACTTAAGAAAATCGTTTCTAATATTGGATTCCATGCTCTCTGCTCATTAAGGTTCACATTTTCTAAACCACTAACTAATGGATAATTAGTTACTTAATTATCGTTATTTTGAAAACAATGAAATGAATCTATTCTCAAACAAGATATTTGCTTAATTTGGTTTGTTCGCGAATCACAGTTTAATTGTATTTGGCTCGAGAGCGAAAGTTCTGCTTACAATTGTATCTCAAATATTAATGTTAAGCACATTAAAAACTTGAATACTTCACTTAAAAACTGAAAGGTCAACTAATACTCATTTATACAAAGCTAACTAATAAATTATTGAATTATCAGTTATGACAATAATAAACTACTGGATCCTCAATGGCTGAAACAAAATTAAACACAAAAATACATATGAAGTGAAGCATAGAGACAAAAATTGCCGCGTTAAACCAATAAAAGCCTAAAACTGAAACCTCTTCCAAAACATGAATATAAAACCAGAAAAATCTATACACAAAATGTGATTAATATTCTCTAAGTATTGCCAACCCATCCATTATTACATTTGGCTTATAATAACACTTCTCTTAAGTCCTATAATTTCATGTATAGCTAGATAGAGAAGTCCTAATGCGTTATATTTTTTCCATCGGTAGCGCACTCTTAGAGAATATTGATATCAAGGGATTTACATCTGCGCTCTTGTACGGAGAATATTCTATACGCTATTGCACACAATTGTATCATAAAATACAGGGCAATCGGTTTCGCCAATACTATTACCCAAATAAGTATTTGACGCCTATTTCTATCTCTGATAGGGGAGAGAGAGAACTAAATAAATATATAAAATAAGTTATAATAAAAATTTTTCTAGTATAGCATTCAATTGAAACACTGATTTGCGGCTTAAACACAAATTTCCCTCTATTTCGTACTATAAGGTTCTCTCTATTATGCTATTCCTGACACTTCTCAATGAGTGTAATAAATGAATGAATATATCTATATATTATCCTTAACTAACATCTATTGTTATGATAGAATAGAGACTGAGCCATATAGGGACCAAATAAACGGCACCAAATGATTAGTAATATAGGTTTTCCTATCCCTTCAAACTGAACGATATGTTTAACGTTAATGTGAAGTTGAAAGAAAATACGAGTTACTGTACTTCACTTTTAACCCTTAGTTCAATTAGTGCTCAGGTTCTAAAAGTCTCGAGCACTTTCCTAATTTCGTACATTTGTGAAGTATTTTTCTAGGCTAGTCAAGATTTTGGTCAAATTTCTTGCAAGATTATTTTCAGCACCATTTGACCGCGATTTGAACACGATTGTATATTGATTGCTGGCTTATATTCTTAATCAATTCTACTGTAAATCTAGAAATTTTTGCTGTTTTTGGTCAAATCTGATGAATGAGTGAAGTCATAGATTTAAACCTTTTTAAAATATCGAAATGAGAGAACTATCACTAATGAAGAGTAAGAATTACTTTTTAATTTGAATTTTCGCAAAATTTATTCGGACACACATAAAAGGTAAAAGAAAGATAAATACCCAATGAACTTTAACTTGGAGAGCTTGGGCTTGGAAAGTCTCGAGAACTGAAATGACGGGAATAACTAGTTAATGATTTTATTCCCGTTGACGCATCAAATAGCAAATGAAGTTAAGTATATGACTATTGAGGAGCGACACTATTCAAAATAAAAGGGACAAAACCTGCTGGTATATATTCATAATATCCATCGCATTGTATTGTCGTCTGAAAATTTAAAGAGAAGTTGATTTAGTCCGAGAGTTACAGTTCATCGTATTCTCATTTACTCATTCAAGTTATTCAAAACTTGCATTCATTGTATGCCAAACAAAATCTATGTCTCTATTATAGTACTAAATGCGCGTAATTCAGAACCATTTGATAGACTCCTGACTTTTATTTTCTGGTTTAGGGCTATAGCTTATTGTCAACCATTCAAAAGACATGTCCGTTCTTCTGACTATTCATTTGATAGCCAGTAGAGAAAAGTGAAAGAGAGAGAGAGAGAGAGAGAGAGAGAAAATCGACTTAACAGTCAAAAAGTGTATACGATTTTGCAGCCATGTATTGACTGTAGTTACAAATAAGAAGTTTTCTCTTCTCTTATTCATTGCAAATAGAGCTGTATTGTTAGGGACCCTATAGTTCAGACCTATTATTCTAGAAATTGGGTTTCACTTTAATGCCTAATTCCACTTCTCCGGTCCCGCATAGCATGTCCTGATGGCTGCATAACTGCTAACTCACAGCGTGTGTTACCATTATATGTGTTGCACTTTATTTATACACTTTATTCTATGGCAATATGTAGTTTGAGCGACTTATTATTTGAGCATTTTGTTTATAGAGACTCACACGGCTTTTTAACGCCTGATTTTTGCTGGTTTTCAGACCCAATAAATAGATTTTAAAAATGAAATTTCTGTTAAATTTGTTCTAAATTTTTGCTGATTTTCATTCAATGGTCATATATATGAAGTTCAGAATTTTTAACGACCGAAATACTTCAAAATTTGATACTAATCTTATAAACATGAGAATTATTATTTCTTTCTATGGTTTTCTTCTAAGTGAAAAGACTTCTGAAAAGGAATTTAATGACTAATTGATTTCGATCTTTCCTTAATCTTCGAATGATAAAATTGGATATCAAATTGTGAATATGAAAAAATGTTTTGTTTTGGCACCAGTTTGCATAATACTCGAGACAATAGTAATAATCATATTTTTGTACGTTTTCTAAATTCTTACTGGATTTTAATTAATTTATCAGAAAAATAATTTGATTAGCAAAAAGTTGCAGTAAAAATACATTTGTTTGTTGTATGAACTCTCGTAACAAATCATGTTTAGGAGATGTGTCAAAAAAATCATGAGAAAAAAGTTGACAGCCTGTTAACATTCTATTTTGGGGTTGGGTTTCGATATTCTTATTGTTAATTGTGTTTAAATTTCCGTTTCATACATGCTCTCACTCTCTATAGAAAACATTTTACCCTTTTTTCACATATCAATAGCGAAAAAGATATTTGTAGTCCGTATAGAGTTCTATAACTCGGTTAGACATAGATGTATATCTAATATAGAGACCAATTATTGTTATTTCTGGCCATTCAGTGCGCGTTCAATTTGTGGTTCAATACTTGCGATCTTTCAATAGGAGTTTGGGATCCATTTCCGGACCTATCATGAGATGAAATACCATTTTTGACACAAAGCTATGATTTTATGATACGATATGATTGCTATCCATTTGCAGAATTACTTGATTTGATAGGATATAATGTGTTATAGCATCTCATATCAGTATTGATTTTGTTATATTGTCTTTTGACCCGCTTTTTGGTTGTTGCAGTCTAGAAGTTAGTGATGGCTTTTGTTAGCAATAGGAGAAAATCGACGGGAAATGAGATATACTATAAGGAAATGTGTCATTCATATCATTCAATACTTATATTAGTTTTATTTTATTTGGATGTCCACTAACTCGATATCCTTATTATATAGAGTTTGACAATTTTCAAATATGGATAGCTACAGTTTGCAAATTTTTCCCTTACTTATGGATAAAGACTTTTTTATGGAAATTAAATTTTTTTTTGTTGTCTTCAGATCTATTTCTTTATTGAAGAAGTCAATTTCTCCTAAAACTTTTTGAGAACTTCAAAAATTTGATAAAAATAGGTCTCAATTAGTTAATGAAAACATGAGCGTCTTTATGAAAACTTTTAAATGATTTATAACCAAAAAATAATTATTGACATTGCATAATTAAAATGCAACAACAACTTGAGACAAAATTTCTTAACATATTAATGTATCGAATGAATAACAACTTTTCACTCCTTGAAACTAAACCTCACATACAGTCGATCTGTTGTAAACCCAAAAGAAATTTGTTTCTATGATAGGCTTCATCATCAATTGTTAATTCGTCACCGAATACATGGCGTAAAGCCATTTATAAGTCAGTTTGAACACAATTGAACAACAAGTTAGATAATAGTTAATACGATTTCGTTAGGTCTCACACTGTGGGCCACAAAACTCATAGGACTTTATTCTGTTATAGGGATTAGAATATAATTTCAATATAAATAATGCATTTTATATATACAGGTATATAAACCAAACTCAGAAATAATGGTGATTGACCTCAATTAGTATCACAACAGGCGTCCAATGATCACAATTGCCATCAATTATGTATTTTAATGTTATGGCTATTACTTATGGTTTTGCGTATAGAAAAATATTTTTTGTTTGGCATTATATGAGCTATAATTTAGTGAATTTTTTACCAGCTAGCTCTCAGAGAACTACTTATAGACTTATCTATGGTTTAGAAAATTTTAGACTTTTTCTGTCATTGTCTCTTATAATATGGTTTAGCAATAAAACAATTATTAAGTTATAAACTGATAATCGATTGATTCATTAGCTATTATTTAGCGCAGCAATCGATAGATTTTTTTTTCAAGTTATCATCTGATAGAAAGAAATTGGATTTTATTTATAGGTTTAAAAGTTTCGAGAGCTTATCTGAAGTGAGCCAAGCTTTTTTCTCCTACAAAAACTCTGATTAATTAATCATTTAATTCGATAATAAGCTTCACTTTAGATAACTGTCTAATCATTAATTGAATAAAAAGTTGCACCTTTTTCTTCTATTCAAAAGTTATTCATACTTTTGTGACACTCCAATCAATTATTTATTTTCTAAATAAATATCAGGTGTTGTCTCTCGTACAAGAGAAAAAAGTTGAATGAATTAATGACTAATTTGTAAATAGCGATAGCCGTAAATGTCAGTTAAAGTGCGACAAATCAACAATAATTGTCGTGACATTTATCAGACAAATGACACGCAAAATAGTTTATAAAACTAGTTATAAATTCCATAATAAACTGCTGTTTTCTCGGACCTCATCATTCATTGTCGCAGAAAAAATGTTGAGCTAGACTAGATATGAAGCAATTTTTCTAAACTTAAAAAGTTTTCAAAATTTTTTGGGCACAAAATTTATTTCTTTAGGAGAAATATAAACTATTTGACAGTTTTCTTAATATTTTAAAAACCATATAAGTATTAATACATATCATAAAATACCGCATTATATAATATAATAAATATATTGCATTAATAATGGATTTTATGGACTCTATTAAATGCTATGTTTCTTAAAAATGAGAGAAAAAGCTATTTAAGAGAAAACTAGACCTAGAGATAAGAACCTTATATAACAAGTCATGAAAAGTGCTACTATCAGAATACAAGCCAAGAATACTAATCAATTGGTGGCAATCCTCTAATTTTTCATCCTATGTATTATATTTTTTCTTCTGCTCGTTTTTTTTCTGGGAGTGTGTGCTTAGTATTGCTTTGGGTTCTAAACTATTTGACTTTTTAAGTGAGAGTTGATGTCAAGTTTAGCAAAATATATGATAGGGCTATGAGAAGAGTGAGCGAGAGAGTGGATGAGACGCCAAACTGTGAGTGAGATCCCATTTAGATAGCAAACAGTCAGAGAAATTGTTATTATTACCACTTTGGCAAATATATACTAGTATGCTATACCTGTTTTGTTAGGTTTTTGGTGGATCTGCATTTAGTCGAGTTTTCGTTTCTCAGAATATAATTCTACGCAAAAGCTTACTAAAGTTTTATAGGCTATTCAGTACGAGTTTTCTTTATATTTATAATTCATTTTTCATATCAATACAATAAAAAGGGTTTATCAAATTTAGAAAATATGTAAAATTAATTTCTCAAAAAAAAAGAAAAAAGTGATAATAACTTTAAAATGATTTCGAGAGAAATTTCCATAAAAATTGAAGAGTTGGAAATTATGTTTATTTTTTGCAACTAACTCTGGTGATGAAAATATGATCTCAATAAAAGTCATGTGAATACTTTCATTTAAAAAGTCAGTTTCTATAAGAAGGCTGTAGTAAGATTTTCGAAAAAACGACGTTCGATGAGACGGTAGACAATCGAAAGTTTATATAACTCACTGATGCACACCTTTTTTCTGTTGAACAATTTTTTCAGCCTAACACTCAATTTTCTTTCATTGATATATATTTATATATCTTTCTAGTCGCTTACATTTATACGATTCCTGCATTAAAGTGAATATTTACCAGTTTTTCTTCTTCATTCATACTTTTTTTACTTGTTTTTGAGCGAAAAAATTTACTCATGTTTTTCACCCTCAAGTTTATATCGAGAAAACTAAAAAAACTGATAGCAATAAACAAGAAAAATTTGTTAAAAGACCTAAAATATCAGTTTTTGGATAAATAAATCATATAATTTAGGAAAAACTTCTGAAAACTTTTAAAATTTCAATAAATTCAAGGATAAACTTGATTTTCAAAATTTTCAAAAATTTTATTTATTGGGCAACAAAATGACTTCTATATATCTATTTCTAAATTAATGTTAGTAATTTTAGTTATAAACGCATATGATTTCCAATATCTAAAGAATATAAAATAATAATCCAATCTTTATGAACATTGAAATACAGTGTAATCAAAGTCGACATAATGTAAAACGTGCTGTTAATCAAAAAACCAAAAGAAGTAATTATCAAACGAACCAAAGATTTTCTATAATCAGTTATGGGTCGTAAAAACTTTCATATCTTAACAAGACATCAAATAAGTGCAGTAGTTATCAAGGTATACCAAAAAAGGCCTTTGATTCAGAAGATGCCGTAAATTTGAAAACTTCTTATATCTGATTTCAATGTATTTTTGTCAACATATACGGCACATATCTCGATCACTCGTTACAATTAAATCTTCAAATCAGTTATAGTGAAGCTATTTTTACGGATCCCTTACTATCATAGGAAGATATCATATCTGACTCATTGTTGTCATCAAAACATACGCAACATTGTGTTTTGGTCTGTTTCACTTGTTATTGTTATTATTGATTCTCATTTTCCGCCATTTTCCGTAGAATTGATGTTAGACTCGGATTAAATTTCAGAATTTAATATTTGATAATTCGTGCTGTTATAACTCCTACTTAGTTATTATTGAAATTAATCTAGCTATACCTAAAGTTGTATGCTTTCAAGCCTTTCAAATTGAACTTGAATTTTAATTTTTCTCAGTTTCAGAGAATTTACAGTAGACTTACAGTTTGTTCAATTTTATCTGCTATTGATACAAGACTTATTTTTGATACAAAACAAAAACCTTCAACGATTATTATTAATAATTTAGGAGAATGAGCTTTAATTAATTTTTAGCCTATAAGCTGTTGTCAATCTCTCTAACATTTAAATTGAGCTGAAAGTTTGTTAAATCCGATATAATCTTACTAAAATTTACATACAATTATCAGTGAGTAAGTTCTGAAACAATCAATGTGCTGAAAACAATAAAGTCGAAAATTTTACTTTCACCACAAATATCTATATGATCTATAAATCTTTGAAACTTCTTAAGAGAAAGCAAGAGATACAAGTCATGAGTGACATAAATAACTGTAACGCAAAACGCCAAAAACTCAATCGAGTAATTCATTCGAACAGCAGACACCTTAACCATAGATCTATTACATCATTTGCAATCGTATCACCTCTAAAAACTTGAAATGTGGCTAAATATTAGCCAAAGTTCTAATCAATGCCAAAAGCAATAAAACGAATAGCGATGTAAAAAGCGTATCTTTTGCGGTCATCAGAGAATAGAAACATTAAGAATTTCTATCCAATTTTTGCATATCTAATACCAGTAAACTGTAATCGACATTCATCAGTACCTTTCTCAACTGTTAATTCATTTAAACATCTGCAATGAACATATTTTTGTTCCTCGCGATCAAACGGGTCTCTAAAATCTTGCTGATTGTCAAAACTCCTATATGTTCGGAATTGTTTAGGGGCATGTTCCAAGGGATCATCGCTAGCGTTATTTGCCATTCATTTTGAAGATTAAAGACATTTCTTCGATTTTGTACTATTTTTTATGCTAACAATTATAGAAATTTAGAAATTTTATACTTTAGTAGAACTTAACTCATATTTAATAAAATAGATTGCTAAAAGAAGATTGATTGTAATAAAAATACTATCACATTCTTTCAGCAATGATTTAATTTCAAAGTACCTCGAAGTTAGTTGTTTAAAACTTATGTTTGCAATAACGCAATTGTATTTTATACATATTTTGAAAGTGTTGTCGTAATAAGTTACGTGAACAATTAATTTCCAAACCTCTTATATATATTTCTAACTTATAATTTTTAAACTGCAATAAAATCTTTCTATTTTGAGTTGAAGATGAAAAAGATCTTGAAATAAAGTCTTCTAATTTAATATCTTGAATATAGAGCAATTAAATGACAGTCAAAAACTTTGATAACCTTAAAGTTTGAAAAATATAAGTATCATCACTTTATCCACTTGACCTTCAATTCATCTTAATATAACTCAGAACACCATTAAAATTAAACCAAATTATCTATTCATTATTTAATTAAAGTACAAGTATGGCAAAACATCAAAAATAGCTAATAGACTTCTACTACTTCTAATTTTTATGGTCCAAGAAACATGAACTCTAAGCGTCCGTAAAATTTTTTGTTGAGAATGTGTGCAGTCTTTAGGCCTTGGTTCAAGTGGAACAACGACTTCAAATTTGTAGACAAATTAAAGTGTTTGGCAAAAACTTCTTTGAGTATAAACTTCTCTCTAAGTTTTTGAAACTCCAGATCCATATGTGTTAAATCCTAGTTTCAAATTACCTAAACTGTTAAAGGGCACCAACACTAACGAAGCTGAACTTAAAAAACTCTTTTAGATATTAGATAAGACTTTTAAAAACTTTCTCTGATGTAAACTTTGGAAAGCTTAATAATTTAATCGTTTTCTTGTAAAACGGTGTAAGTGGACACTTTTATGGCGTTCACTTACCCTGTTCTTTCGAAAAATTGCTTAGCTGCTTGAAACTTCGCAGATCAACTGGTTATTTTCTGGATTTTATTCACTTTTATTGATGCAAAAAATCAATTATTCTTCAAATATTTATATATGTTTCTTCAGATATCCAGGAAAATACATATTATCTTTCTCTGGCTTAAGGTTAAATATAAATTGTGTTAATGTCCAAAATCTTGAGTCAAAAGTAAGTTGCCTCATAAAATAACAATTTTTGAAATGATTAATCACTCAAAAGTCAATTATTGATTTAGGGACAAGAATTTGTTTGCTAATCAAACATTTTAGCTCTAAATCTGGGAAACAATGGTTTCCTAAAGCATTAATTTTGAGAAAATTATTTCTCCATATATAAGCTGATTATTGCTTTTAGTCGAAGTTCTTTATATTGACAATAAATTAATCAGAGCTAGTGATAAATAGCTGTTAAGTAACATAAGCGCTAAGATAAGAGCAAAAAATTTGCGTAAAATAATATTGAAAGCAATTTTTTCTTAGAAAAGAGCCCAACTTTTAACAGACTGTTTTGGAAAACTGAAATATTCTTCATCTTATACTTCATTACAGTTTTAGATAAGCTGCTAATTATATATCAGATCCAGTGATGACCTTAAGTGGAAGTTATAGTCAAGTATTTTTGTCTAGCATGCTACAAGATAGTGAAAAATTAGTTGAGGCTCTAAACAAGAGATTAATGTTAACCACAACAGAGTTTTATGCATTGATTATCGCTTACACTAATAGTGACCCCATTTTTCATAAGTGAAAAAAATTTATTATTAAAAGCATTGAATAATTTTTTGTTTACTTTAAGGGCAAAAAGTTCGTTATTTAACTAGCGTTTTATTTACATATTCATCACTTGATAAGTAGTTATTAATTTTTTAATTAATTTCCTATTAATAAACAGTTTATAACAGGTTTGAGAAACTTTTGTTTCATATAATTTTCACCTGAACTATAACTGGCGCATAGATATAAGAAAAAAATTCTATCAAATTATGAGAAATTTATTCTTTACTCAAATTCATTCATTAATTCAAACTTCTGACTTAATTACTAAAAGTTTTCAACAAGTTTCGTCTTGTAACATATTTTGAGGAAAAATTTTTTTTCTAAAATGAATTTTTTTACTTTTATTAAAAGATAAGAGACTTAATGAACGACATGTTGGATAATAAATGAATTCGATATTATGATGAATTAATGAATCATAAGTTTACTCCGTTTAATATTCAATTATAATTATTTCGTGCCCAACACAGTATTCATGCAAAACATGCCAATGAAATGCATACCTGAATAATATTCTAGTAATTATGCTTTAAAAAGTTTTATAAATATTCTTAAGTTGATTCATCAAAAATAGGTTTCGATACATGTCTGGAAGGATATGAGTAAAAATGATTTGAAATGTATTTTTTGATAATTGAATTAAATTATTGTAAGAAAAGTTTATAAAACGAGAAAAAAACCCAAAGTATTTAAACTTTAAGATCTTTAGAATTTCCTTTAAAATGAACTTGAAGTACAAGTTGAGAAATATTTGTAATTATGCAATTATTCCTCATAAAATATCTTAATCTTGACCTATAAGTGAAAAGCGTCTGATGAGTGAGAAACATTAGGTAAATTTTCAAGTTTGGTGCCCTTCCTTTAATGGACAAAAATATATATTTCTCAAAAAAACTTCATACTCTTTAATTTTTCGATAATTACATACAATCGATAGCACTAGAAATCAAAGAAAATTTCATTTTTATCTGACATATAGAAAATTAGATAATTGTTGTGATTATCTAATAAATAATTGCTTTTAAAGTAATTACTATTCTCGTGAGCCCTATCGCCGAAAAAATCGAAATTTCCAAGTGTGAGAGTGTGTCGCTATTAGAGCTCTAATGGATCATAAATTCTTGAATTCTTAGATAAAAATCAGAGAAAGAAATATCATTAATAATAAATAATAGTTTTTCTACGAAATTAAATTCTAACTAATAATTGGGATAAACAGCATTCGTATTGAAGCGAATACGTTACTGATAGAGCTTTAGAAAAATAATATAGTTTTGAGATAAAGAACTAGTAATTAGTAATTATCTTTCTATCAGTACTTTTTGATACAACACGAATAGCTTTAGGGTTGTATCAAATGAAAATTCAATCATAGCTTATTATTAAAGTGATTAAATATAATAAAATATTATTTGATATTTCACACCATAATATCTATAGCTTATCATTTTTTTGGCTTAAAGTCTTTGCTCAACCCTTTTCGTAATTTTATTTTTATTCATGAAGCCTTCATATTCTCACAGATTTTTCAGCTCAAATACTATTAAATTAGTTCAGAAATCATTTTAATAAAAGATGAGATAAATTAATGGTTATATAAATGCCTGAAAATTACAGAGAATTACAGTAGAATTTAAAGGCAAGAAAGGGTTTGAACAGAGCATTATATATTTTTAGACAAGACTTTAATTCTTCAAAATTGAAATAATTATAAGCCTATGACTAGACATAAAAGTGTAATGTTGTGAAAGTTCAACTAAAGTACGCCAAATGAAAAGAAAATGTTTTTTCTCCAAACTTGTCCTTAGAGTCAGAATGTTCTGAATGGCTATTAGAGCGTAATTAAATGATTAGTTTTAATTTGCAATTAAGTGAATAGTCATAAAGCGAATGTGAAAAACTGTCACTAATGGTGTGTGTAATTGGTATAACATTAGTATTGCTTTTAGAGGCAAACTATTTTCTAGTACAGCAAAACCTCTTCATAACAAAGCTAAAGACCAGATAATTTGATGCACTGTATCTAAACTTTTCTATATAAACAACTTTTTATAAAGAAACTTCGTCTCATCCAATTGTGGTACTGTCAAATTTTCTTCATGTGGAACTTTCCTAGTTCAAAAATTTCTTAAACTTAAGATTCTTAATATAGAAAACTAGATATATCAAACTTCCTTATGTATTAAAGTTCGTTATAACGAAGTTTCACTGTATAAGCATATAAAATGATTCATTTCTCTCAATTACGATTAGAGAACAAACACTTTATTTACTTTTAAGGCCTTTAACTTACAGTTAGGCTTTACTACTGATTGATGAGACGCGGAAATGAGTTTGTCTAACAATCACAACAACTAATTGCGCGAAACAGAAATACTAAATGAGAATTAGTTTTAATGTTTTGTCTAGTCTGTTATGCCATTTATTTTCAACTATCCTGTTAACTGATTTACTCTTTATTTATTTAAACTTAAAGCAAATCTTTACAGATTTTATTAACCAATAAAATTATTTTAAGCCATAAGTACTTGGAATAAATTTTCAAATCTTGAACCAAAAATAAAATTTTTCAAATAATGTCCAAAGCATTTGTTAAGATTTGCTCGAAATAGAAATTTTCAAAACTTTTTTCATTACTGATTAAATAATGTTTTGAAGTTCCTCAACATGCAATCATCTGAAAAGAATCTAAAAATATATTCCATGAATATTTCAATTTTTTATTCAAATAACTTGCCATAGTTTTGACCTTTAATTTCAGTCTTCAATCAAATGAAGTGTTCACTTCTTGGAAGGATTCAAATGTTCCTTAAGGATAAATAAATTGTAGAAACACTGACACACGAAAAGTGAAGGAATTCAAAAATTACGAATCAATTCGAGGCTAAATAAGCGTCAAATACAGTAATTGACACCAAATCAATAGTCAGTTTTATGTTTGCATAAAAATATTCAATACTTATTATAAACAGATTAAGTAATGAATTAAATTTAAGTATTATGTGTCAAACAAGTGAAGACTTAATAAGGCGTCAAATTTTTTCTTAAACTTAAAACCCTATTTTAAATATATAATTATAAATTTTGATTTCAGTACTAAAAGTGCTCAAAATTATTGGTTTTTTCTTTCTCATCAAGTTCTCAATTACAACATTCGTTATATCTTTTAAAGCTTTAATGACATATTTCTTATGTAAATATTTTCTTAAGCCAACAGTTAGATTGTATACCGAAGAACAGGATAAGTGATTAGTTGCTAGCATTCAGTTATCTTGTTCTTTCGAAAAAGAAACAGTTTATTCA
Source organism: Archegozetes longisetosus (assembly GCA_018873245.2). Taxonomy (NCBI): domain Eukaryota; kingdom Metazoa; phylum Arthropoda; class Arachnida; order Sarcoptiformes; family Trhypochthoniidae; genus Archegozetes; species Archegozetes longisetosus. The sequence goes on along the minus strand of JAEMBT020000004.1, from coordinate 1,183,541 downwards.
TATTTTTTTAAACAAAGTCTACTTTAATCATATAAGTTCTCTATTGTTCGAATAAAATTGCAATTATTTTCAAAAATTAAAACGTTAGAAATTATATTTGAATTGACCTTTAATCTCATGTAACTTTGATATGAATATAAAAGGATTTTTCAAAAGAGAAATTCTTTTCGAAACATTTTAATTGTGTTAATCAATGCTCTAATCATTAATTCAAACTTTTTTGAATGATCTATACTTTAATTACTAGGAGAAGAAATCTATTCATCAGAATATTCATTAAAAAGAGGCTTGACTTCAGAAAATGGGAGAAAATAGTACAAAATATCGAATATAAAATTAAAAGAAAATTTAATACGTATTTAACGTTTGAAGAAATAAAGAAAAAAATTGAAGAGAAGAAAAAGTTCATAATTAAGGGCACATACAGTCAAACATGTATTACTTTATTATTTGATGGGCTCTTGAGAAGTATGTATAAGATAGGAGAAAATAATTGGCAGATGTATTACTATCTCATGACAACTTAATTGGCAATTGAAGGGTGAGATCACTTTTGTGGCAAAAGCCCCTCAAACCCACTGATCGCTCATTAAATCGCGATTCAGTAACAAATTTGAAGGAATTATAAGTAGAGGCAAGTTTATTCTAGACTTTAAAATCTTGTGTTCATAAAAATTTTGAAATTCTCTTGACTGCTGTGACCCCTAGACCTTAAACTTATATTCATTAGTAATCATCATTCAGACATTTAACTACACTTATTTGCAACAAAAACAGTATTTATTAGCATAAAAATATTTTTCCAGCTATGATTAACTTGTAATATAAGTTTAGTCTTCACCTGTCAGGATATGAGGAGATCAAGGGGAAGAGAGCGAGCGAGCGAGCGAGAGAGAGAGAGAGAGAGAGAGAGAGAGAGAGAGAGAGAGAGAGAGAGAGAGAGAGATACTCTAAACTTTTGCAAAGCTCGAGCCCAGAGGAGACTCAAGTTCTGCGAGAAACTCGAGTTTCTTGGGAAGAAATCAAACCTTTTTTGAAATCAGATCCAATTCTCTCTGCTTTGCTTTGTATCATAAAACTATTTTTTATTTAAAGAGTGTCTACTTGAAAGAAAAGTTTTCAGAAGTTTAGAAAAGTTAACACTCTCTTAAATTATAGCTTGAATTGAAGAAATCCACAATTTCTTGTTTGAAAATAAATAAATTTTGTGTTAATGATAGTGTCATAAATTATTACCATAATTACATATCATTTTCGTAGTCACCGCGTAAACTAATATTGCCTTAAATAGCGAAAGATCTATTACCTCACAATTATTTGTCAATCATTTAGTTTTTAAATGTGCTCACTGCAGACAACGGCTGAATAAATGAAATAATTTGTTCAGAGATTGTCACTCTTCTAAAGATACCTTGTTTCTATTCTTCAAATAATTGGAGTCTAAACAGCCAACTATTTTTAAAAACCTGAGTTTAAACCATTTCATACGAAAGTGACTCAAACTCGAGCTTAGAATAAGGGTTTGAACCTTAGATGATTACTAGTATAAAAATTTTCTAAAACGACTTTTAACTAACATATGAATAGCGAGAGAGAAGTCGATGATAGGCTCGTTAGTTATTTTGAGCTTAAACTTCAGGCCCAAAGATCGCATAAAATTTCATACAGTCTTTTCTTTTGAACATTATTGACATTTAAAATTTTGTTCACCTTTTAATAGCATATGATAGGCATTGATTGCCATTTATGTGCATCACTTCACTGTATGGGGTGCTTATTGACCAATCATCAGACACTAACTTAAATAGAGAAGAAAATTATGTTTTCCATAGAATAAAAAATTTTAGACATGAAAGAAATGGTATGAAAAATAAGTGCCTCAATAAAGATATAGCCATAAACTGATGGCAGATTAACAGCAGACCCGATCCTCAACATAATAGGCATTTCTGTTAACTCCCCATTCATTTCGATGAGTAAAGTGATCGTAAAATTACCGGAAAAATGTGTTTTCGGTAAATGATAGGTTTTAATCATGAAATATGTTTAAGGATAAAAAATATTTTAATTATATGCTTTAGATTCGAGTTCTTTATTTAGTTTAGCATTGATCTTAATTATACAGATTTTCATTCATAAAATCAGTTCAAATCTAGGTATTCAACGTTCATTACAACCAGTCTTTCTTAGCTATTGAGATTTCATAATCTTTTCAAACTTTTATATTATTTGATTACAGCTTTTGGCCCAACTTCAACTGAGTAAGTGATAAATTTCATTTGATTGAGTAAGTGATGAATCAAAATATGTTTAACATTTCTGAATACTTTTGAAAAACTGATCTTTTGAATGGAAAAGGATTGTAAATTAAACGAACTTATGAAATAATCACTTTTATGCACAAGAAGGTTAGGTCTTAATAGGTTTTAATTTTGAGTAAGATAGAAAAATCGATATCATATTCAACATATCAAAAATTCTACATACGAAAATTGATAATGGTTATCAAAAAATAAATAAATAAAATAAAATAATAAACAAATAAGTTTCGGAAAATGATTGCAAAAATCTCAAGAAATTCTACAAGCCCTAAAACTTAACACACAATTAACCATAGACCGAAGCTTAAAATCAAACACAGTCTAAAGGAAAGCATAAATTCACGATTTTCTTCTATTATAATGCATATTAGAGTAATGAGAGTTTTATTATTATTTTGTTATATTGAAAGCTATAGACAAAAACACTCAAAAAACCTAAACATATTTTGGCATTTATTTCGTGATATATTTTCCTATACTATCCCTCGTTCTCTCAATCTATGACTTCAGAAACAGCTTCAGCGATGTCTAAAGTTCTTCTATTTGACGATTGGGGCGGAATTCATAATGAAATCTCTTTTTTCAGACTTGAAAATGAGATATTCATTCAATTTGATGGCCTGTGGAGTGAAAGAAATACTAAGAAATAATAGGATAAGCAAACTGTAAAACAGCTATAATTTACATATTTTTCTCTCCTCTCATATTGTGATATCTATTACACACTTCAAACTTTGTAAACATTCTCCAAGAAGAAAGGCTTTTGCAAGTGTAAACTTTTTTATTGTTATGATTATTATTTGCTTTATTTTGAGTATTGTTCTGTGAATTAGTAATTAGCAATCGCTTTGAAGCCATTTTTCTGTAAAAAAAGGCTTCTCTCGATCTTTACTTTCATTTTTCTTATGCTATCTTTTGAGGAAATTTTTCAATTTTTATGAGTGTTTACAATAAATTATCTTCTACTTTTCAGAAATAGTATTATTTATTTTAAAGAGATTTCCAAATTAGATATCGCCATTCATATGGCGATCATGAGAGAGAAACAGAAAATTTTTTCTTACAGTACAGTGAAATCTTTTTAAATGCAACCAAATTTTTATTAATAGAAAATTTTGTCTTAACTCAAAACCAAATAATATTCCTTTAATTTACAAAACATTTAATAAGAAATATCCAAAAATTTCCAAAATATTCAATAATCAGAAAATTTCGAAAACATTTCAAAACTTTTCTTTCCTCCGATTCCACTGTAGTATCACTAATAAATATTGTATAACACAAATCTCATTATTTTAAGATATATTATATGAACTTAAACATAATTCACATTAATTTAAAGCAAGAAAAAGCTTTTTTCTCCGAAAAAATTTTTCTTTCCCTCAAAGATTTCGTTTATTAGCCATAATTTTTTCTCTAACTAACTATTTCTGGTATTAAGTATTAGCAGATATCACATTAGTTTGGCGGTTGAATAATATCTATCATGTCAGTGATAATAAACAAGTGGCATATTTTCAGTATATTTTCAAAAAAAGAGATTTAACACTAGATTAAAGATTCAGAAATCCCACGCATTCCTTATATTTCGGGTCAATGAGTACTCTCAAAAAACATGACTTCATATATATTAGGTTTAATTTTTATTAAACTCTAAAACACACTAAGAAGCCACAGTCGAAGTCATTTAATATAGCTTTTGTTTCCATAAATATTTACTAAAGTTAAGCGATAATTCATTTGAGAATCTCAAAAATAAATCTTATGAAAGATTAAAATCTTTTTTCGAGTGGTTTGTTAACGATTGTTTATAATCGGAATATTTTTGGCAATTTCATAGTCGATAGGTAATGATTTTTTGTGGTTATTTTAATAAAAGAATTTTTCTTTTTGAGCTAAAATTCTGTCATTCTTAATGAACAAAAAATCGAGTTTCAAATTACGTGTTAAGAGGAAAAATTCCCGACAAATTTTCGCTTTGGCTAATAAATAGTCATAAGTTTAAGCGCAGTAATAATAACAATAAAGAGAGGGGTGTCTGTATTGAAAAAATGTTATGCTCAAAAAAGGCAATTATTGCATAAGTTAGGCATAAGTTTACTGTTGAAAAAAGTAAAGAAAACAAACAAGACTTAACGCATCAAACTCTAGGATCATTAGCAGTTATGCCAATTCCAAGAACTGCCTGAAAGAGTACTTTGAAACTAGAAAAATGAAGGGGTATTTCGAAAGCCGTCCTCCTCTTTAGGAGCAAAGTCACACAAATTGTTGGGCCAAAAATTGCCCCGAACTCGATATATAAATGTTTCGCTGTTGTTATCTTTAGTTTTGTGCAAAAGATTAGTTACTCTTTTTGAATAAATTCTTTTTCTATATGGGGTTTCGCCCATCGAATGGAGAGAGAGAGAGAGAGAGAGAGAGAGAAAAATGTGCAAATTTTGTGTCAAAAGCGTGATAAGTGCTAGAGTTACTAGTATAGCAGTTAAGGTAGTCTTTGAGAAATTTTTTGAGAGAGATTCATTCCTAGACTACAATCCATTAATTATGTCATTCCTATGAGTGGTTTTTCGGACATACAGTGTTTATATAGCGGCTAATGAACACCAAGAAGTAGTTAAACACGTTATATGTTTTGAGCTTTAGAAGCACTGCTTGAATTCCTTCATATATATTATTCTTCTTCAAACATAATTTATTTTCTCTGCACTTACTTCTAGTTCAAAACTATTTCTTTCTTTCTTAAGACAGAAAATTGGAAGTGAAAAAAGACATAACTCTTAATCACTACTAATTTTTCTTTTATAGCAATCCTTTTTCCCTCCTTTGTTGAGAAACGCATAGAAATAAGTGTAATATTTATTTTTGAAAGTTTTTTTTGCTTTGCCTCAAGCATAGAATTGATAGGAAGATTCTTTAGCTTCTATATAGTTAACCCTATTGAGAGTTCTGCCCATTCTTTTGAAAGGCATTTAATTTTAAACTGTATTTTGAGAAATGATAGCTTCTTTTGATTGTTATTACCGTCTATTCATAGTATAAGTGAATAGTTATGAATTTAAAACGTTCAAAATGTGAATCTGATCATAAAACAGATGAAATTTTTCAAATAAAATAATGTTTTCATTTATTTGAAAATTGTTCACATTTCATACAACAAAACTTTGTATTAAGTATTAAAAGCCAATTCTTTGGTCAAAAGTTTTGTTAAGATTGGTAAATGTCAATTTTTTTAAAGTTAATTATCAGTGATTAAATTGAGTAATTATTTTTTCACGTTATTGAACAAATGCGATATCGTAATACAAAAATAAATTTGTTCATGAGAAAAAATATATTTCCATACATTAAATGAGAATTTGTGCCGCAAACTGAAAACCGATAATTGAATTACACGAATATGACGGCAATAAATAGACTAATGGTTACTAAGTAATCAGTAGTCTATTAATTTGTATAATTTTTCTCAATTTTACGACTAAAATAATAGTTCAAAGAACCCGAAAACAGTATTTAGGAAAAAAGATTTAGTCAAGTATGACTTAAACACGCGCTCGTAATTTACGTTCAAGTATTTCTACTTCAATAGACAATTAATAGTTCTTAACTTTGAGTAATGGAAACAGAATATGATTCGACAAATTATCGGTACTTTTAAATATTAATAGTTTTTTTCACGCAATCAAAATAACAAAAAATTTGAGAAATAGTCATGTTTGACATATATTTTATTGCTGAATGCCATAAAAATGAGTTTTCAATGACATAAAAAGTTTAAAATTTACAAAATTAGTATTCTTTAAAATTGATTTTCAATTTCTGTTATATATTAGTTGCGAAAACGCAATTATAAATAATTTTGTATTAGATTTTCTCGGCAACAGTTGGACGTCACGTCATATTTATTAAAAGATGTTAAAACTTTAATAACAATTGCATTATTATCTATCATAAGACACGATTGAATGACGACATTTTTTCTTCTAATCGTTTGCGGTGCTTGTAAACGAATTTTCACTTATTATAGATAATAATCTCTATAATTAGTTATCCAACAAAATGCTTGAATGGTTTCCCTAAAGGTTTTTATTGTTATTTTCTTGTTAGTTCTTATTAAAAATAGTTTTCTAGCAGTTAAAAATTGTTTACGATTGTTAGACAACTTTTCTGTTGCTCGGAACACGACAAAATTTATGTTATTTCTCAAATTGTACAAATGCTTGTATAGATGTCATTTTGAAAGATTTTCTTTATTTTCAGTTTTTTCTTAATAGACGTTCAAACTGTGAGACACGGGTTTTGAAGCCTAGGTTTAAACTGATGCTTAAATAAAGTTAAACTCTATATGATTTCGAAATAATTAATGATTTTAAGTATTTTCCAATTGCAAAAAAAGATATGACTTAATAGTGAATAAAAATTAAGAAATTTCTAATTATTTTCGCAGTCAGTATTTAGTGAACCTGTAGTTCAATAAAATATTAAAAGCACTGTTGCGATGATAACATTGAAATGTTTTTAAACTTGCCAGAATTCAAGATTACTTCGTTTTAATGTTTTAAATATTGAAAACTTCACAAACTTTCCATAAAATAATCAACTCTTGTCTACCAAAATTTTGATAATTTATTTTAAAAAATTTATTACTTCTTAATCTAGCATCTTTATCTATTATTTTAAAATTTTTATCGGGTGTCCCCTATTTATATCTAATCGCAGATGTATTTCTAGGCTTTTCAAGTTTAATAAACTGAAAAAATTTTAATTAAACTTAATAGTCCTCATTAGTGGTCATATAGTGTACTTTGACAACAATTTTCTGATTATAAATCATTTAGATGCAAATCAACAAAAATTACTATTAATTTCGTCAAAATCTGATGTGATTGACACCAATAAGTGATAAATTTAAAATGTTTGTTATGAGAATGAAAGAATGAACAACTTTTTAAGCAATTCGTTTCACAAGTGACAAAAGCATTTTCTTTAAATGAATAATTTTCTTCTATCATTAGTCAAACATGACTTCGTTGTAAAAAGACTTAAGATTCTCATGATCTCCAAGAGATTACTGCCTTTCAAGCGAGATATAAGTGGAAAATACTATAATGGTAGTAATAATTGACAATGAAATTATAATTTTAGCATTAATAGACTTAATCATTATTTGAGTTTTTATTTCCATTTAAAATCTTCTGTCAAATTATTTCACGTCTTCAGAAAGAATAATAAAAATGGAAAATAAGACTTTTCTCAACTATTTTTAATTTAAAAAACTATTATTTAAACTATTTTTCAAACTTTTTCTACACGTTAAATGAACACAAAAAGAAAAACTCCTTATTATTGCTTATCATTTGCATTAATAATACTTTACGCCAATTAGTTATGAAGACTTTAGAGTTCTCTTAACTTCTATTATGTAATACATGAGTGAATTTGTGAAAAATAGACACAAATTACTAATAATGTGATATAACACGGCACTTATCAACATAAGTATTCATGTTCTGTAGACAAGTTTTTTCTAAATAGTTTTATTGAATGAAAATAAATCATAAAATTTTTAAACCTTAAATTTCGTCAAATTCTTGAGTTAGATAACATTTTTTATTTTATTATAGCGTAGAATCAGTGCAAAAGATTGGATGATTTTTGAGCGAAAAAGTTTTGATGAACCCCTTGAATAGATTTTAACTTGAAATTCACAGTGAAGAATGTGCAAAATATTAACTTATACCAATACCCTAAAACCTATTCAGTAATAAAATCAGTTTTTAAAAGTAAACTTCAAAAAATATTCATATATTATTTTTAACTAAAAAACAATCAAAACTCTTTCTACCGTTTATTGAATAAATAGCAGGAAAGTCTTGAAATGTGAAAAATATTAGCAGTAGAAAAAATATACATTAATTGATAGGACTTCCAGTTTAGCAAAATCATTAAGCAATTAAAGTAAGCGTAAAAAAGTGTTAAAATCCCTCATTTCCTCTCAATTCCCCATATCGTTAACATCTCCAACTCACTCACTGATCGAATCCATACAATCGAGAAGTGGTTTCGAAACCATTTTCATTGATAGACCTCATGAAGAGAGATGTTTCACATATAAGCCTCTCGTATATAGCTTGGGTGGAGTTTTAAGGCGTTTACAGTTTGAGCCAATCGGGCATCGCCTATGAGTGATGTCAATCGAGATTCTGTTCGCAAAACCATTGCTTCAGAACTTTTTTCTCTTCATGAGTATTATATATCTCTTTCTAGTTCTCTCTCCTCATTGACGCTAAGCTTATCATTCATTTTCTCTCTTCGGTAGTTAATAGAAAAAGTTTTTTCGTATAGTTTTCATTTTTTCTGAAGAACTATTTCTTGTGATTAAGGCTCAAGTGCTTATCGATTAAGACCTGAAAAATAAAGTATTTTTGTCAGAAGTATTTGAGAAAAACATAAGTGATGTGCGAATTGTGTAGTGTTTTAGTCGACATAAAGCAACTTTCAATCCGTAATAACTTAATTTCAAGATCAATAGCTTTTTGAAATTCAGCTCAAAAAGATTTTAATTGATTATAAGTCTGCTCTGAAACTTTTTAGCCCTAAAAATAGTTTTGCCACCTAGACTTGAAAAAATAGTATTAGTCCAAAAATATGATGCCATTCATGTCCGATAGCGAAGAAGTAATTAAGCCAAAGCTAAACTTCAGTATCGATGCCATAGTAGGCGACGGACATAATGATAACTCAGATGTAGATGAGGACGATCTCAATGTGGACACAACTCCGCCATCATCTCCATCATCATCACTAAACTCTTCTGCACCTAATCCTCAGCACCTTATCCGACACCCGATCCCATGTCACCCCTCATCCCAATCGCCTTCATCTCAAGCACATATTCCATCGGCTTCATCTTCTTCTTCGTCGTCATCATCATCGGTGACCGCCAATCAGCTAATGGCCGCTCATTATCAACAACTATTGTTGTCCAGATGTCAACCCATGAACTCAGTTAATAGTGAAATGGCCAACAATATGTCGGGTTTTAATAATTATTCAGCGATGTATCCCTTATTTATGGCGCAAAGACATCGCTTTCTTAGTCCTCATCAAAGGTTTCCTGGTAAGTTCTTTCAGAATCTCGTAAAATAAGGTTTTTTGAAATTTAAGTAAAAAACTTTTGGATATAAAAGGTATTCAAAAACTTTTTTAGCATAAAGATTTTTTGGATATAAAGAGTACTCAAATAATGTTTGGGTAGGAAAGAAGGTATCTAATTTTGTGGCACTTTTGATGAAAAGTGACGCAAGAGAGCCAATAGTTATGCAATTGAAATATATATTATTATTATTTTAGAGAAAATTCTAGCTCTTTTGGAACATAGACAAACAGATTTTCATTTTATTGTCATTCGTTTAGATAATGTTTAAGTATTAGACTTAAAATTTATTTAAGTTATCAAAATCTTTCATAATTGCATGTAGTATTTCTTAATGTAATTACCGTTTTTCCGATATCTAATTGACTTTTCAACCAAGAAATAAGTTGAGACATAACATGATTAGTGATATGACTTGAAAAATAAGGCTAAAAATCTTTATTTCTGTTATCAACATTTGATTTTCCTATCAATATATAATTATAACTTCGTGTTATAGTTCCCTAAAAAACCTATATCAAAATTTTTTCTGAACATGTTGAGTGTTTTTTTTCTATCGCTTAACTGTCAAACAGAGCCTGATATTAGTAGTAATTTCTATGACTGACTCTAATACATAAAAACTAAAGACTGCAATTACTGGTCATGTTTTCAAACCTTAAGAATAATTTTTGTCTCTTATACACAAGTTTTTCCATTAATAAAGTCTATCAGTAAATTCTATTCAAAAACCTATTACCTAAACAAAAGTCTGAAAATTTTTCATTACTTGTTAAACGAATAGTAAATTACTATTTGTTAAGATTTCTGTCATTGATATTAATGCTTAAGAACTAGTAGTTCTCTTGACTCGTGAGACTCTTATTATTCCAATCATTGACATCCAGTTTAGAGATTTGTTTTTGGGCTCGCTTTAGATGGTACTTAAAACAACTCATAGTCAGAAACATATTGAGAGGGAAAAACATTTTACTATTACATAACAGTATTTATTATATAAAAGTTTATTATTGTTATTATTATTGACTACTGGTATAGCCATTGGGCATAAAAGCCTTGTATACATGACTGCATGCATACTAAAAATCCTAACACATTATTATTACTTATTTGCTGAAGATTTTTACGGTATTTGTTAAGAATGAAAAAACTTGTTTTTTGTTCTCTTTCTTCTCCCAAATCATATGCTTTGAAATTTGTCTCACTTTTGAAGAATACAAATAAGTTTTACGCGAAAAAAGTCATGAAAGCTGTTTTAATTTTTAGTGTAAATAAACTGTAAATACTCTACTCAAATGGAAACCGATTCTACTCTTAGGAAGTTTTCAACACCTTATTCAAATTGATATAAAAATTGCTTTTCTATCGATTTAGAGAGATTTTTTTTATAAAATATTTATTTAACTTGAAAATAGATCCATTTTTCAAACTAGTTTTACAGTTAAGTAATTGACTATCAGTAAACTTATAGTAAATCTTAATACTATTGTCTGTTTCAGTCTTGCATAACAATTACTTAACATCAATTATAAACTTGAAAAATACGGAAGAATTTACTAATTATAATATCTGATGATTAATGAGAATAACTTTGTTCATTAGAAGAAAAAAAGAGTTTGATGCTAAGTAAAAACAAAAAACCTTAAAAAGCAACGAAACCAATGATCAATAATTCAATTAATCAGTAAATAAGTTGAAAGTTTTTACCGATCTCCTCTGATTTTAGGCAATCATTCCAATGATATATGTCTAGATTTAAAAGTGTATAACAGGAAAACATTTACTACTATATATTAAGTCATATCTAGTCTCTAGAATACGTATAATACAAGGCACTATAATTTAATTAATTTAATAAATTAAATATCCATTCAATAGACAGTTGTAGAGAAATAGAAAAGCAAATTCATCCTTAAAACCGATATCAATAGCAGTTTAATTGGGCTCTGAATCAGTTATAGAGGCCTTTGGCTATTGAGGCATCTGTTTTTTGAAGCTTAAGATTTTTTGTCCTCCTATTGTAGAATAGCTTTTTCGAGTTAACGATCGTGTTAATAGGACATAAAAAAAATTCAGGATTTGTTAGAAATGAAATCTGAAAGGTCTGAATAGAGATAAAAAAGTAATTTATTTTAATTTTGTAAATAAATTATTTTTAATGATTGGATAAAAAAACTATATACTCTCTGGTTATCCATAGATTTATGTGTTTATAATTGTATTTATTTCTGATAAAATCCTAGACTAAACATTTGATATCTAGCTATAAATTACAATTAAAAATCTGAATGGGTTTCCATTCATTGAAGAACTTTCTATTAAATTGTCAGTAATTTTAAGCGAAACATAATTTTTATGCGTACTCAAACATTTCTGAGTGAAGATAAAACAAAATATTTACTCAGATTAAAATCTATAGAATTTTTGTCAAGTTAGAAATTGCTCAATTAATTCTATACTTATTTAGCAATAAATAATTAAATGAAGAGACTTGAAGCTAAAATAAAATAAAATTGAATTCAACTTCTTTAATTAATGTGATTTTTCTCGAGAAAAATACCAAAATTGCCTCAAAACTAATGATTAGCTCCTAATAAAACTTTTGAAACTTTTTATTACAGTTATTAAAACTAAATATTAATAAATTTCGAGCTAAAAAACCTGTAATTTCTGGTAGTAACTGTTTAAGTGTTCATATTGTGGCCAATTTGTGGCACAAGTACTGATGGATAGCATGATTAATAGCATTGAATGTCACACACATATGGATCACATATTATGCGATATTTTGCTATCGGCCTGAATATTGAATTATAAGTTATAACAAAACGCTATACATATTTTATGTCATATTGTTTTTCTCTCACTATTTTCTTCATAGATATCGAATATATTCAATTTCTATATAGAAAGTCAGAAAAAAGTTATTAATTGTTTTCTGTCACATATTTTAGTTTGAATTCATTTATTAAATATAGTATTTCTTTATTTGGTGTCATATTATGTGTATGTTTAGTAACATATGTTTTAATTAACAATTTGCTGCCACTAAACACTTTTTCCACTGTTATGGTGACAATTATATCATTAATCTTTAAGTGGGTATAACTATCATGTATGTGAAACTTGTTATTAGGCTTTATATATATAAGGAATTAATTTATAATTCATTATTTTATTCGACGATTTTTCAGTAATTTTTCTCCAAACTATTTGAGGTCTGTATAATTTGACTTTTTCGCTTCAAGAGAGATAATTATTGAAAAATATTTTCGAAAATTATTTAATTCCTTATAAAGGTTAGACCCATTTTTAAGATTTTATCAAAACTTCATTGATATGCAACGAATAATTGAAGCCAATTTTAACATTAATTGTCAATCAATTAAAAATTATTCAACGAATATGTCAATTAAAGGTTTAGAAAAATTCTTTTAAGGCTGAAATTTTAATACCACTTTTGGTTGAATCGCGTTTCGACGAAAATACTTACTCAAAACAAACTTGATATGTCCTCCTATAATGGTTATTGTTCAATAAACCATAACTGATAGTTGAAACAAAGCTATCTTGAAAGCTTATTAAATACAAACGATTAGCCTGTATACCATCTTCAAAAATATTAGAACTCCTAACTTTTCTATTTGATTGGGAATTGAACCTCATACTGAAATTTCTGTTGAACAGATAAAATATAACTTTTATATGATCTGAAAGTCTAATAAAGGTTTGTGAATATAACGTTTATTAGAAGCCTGTTCAACACAAAACAATTAACCTGTATATCAAGCTTTAAAATGTTATCATTTACCGATATTGATGTTAAAAACATTGAAAATATCTGCCAAACGAAAGGCAACCCAATTTTAATTAAATGCATAATTCAATACTTAAAGTGTGTACACCTGTGATAATAAAATTGACACTTTGTGGGCAAGCGTTTCAAACAAGTGATGGGCATTCGAGTAGCAATTTTTTCTCTCATGTTAAGTCTGTATCTGAAGAGAATGCACGCAATGATATCATTTTCACGCTAACAAATTTTCGTGATTCTACTCATCACTAGCTTAGAAGTACCAAAATTTGTATATTTGAAACATAGGGCTTAACAATATTTAACATATAGTTTGAAAAAATACTATTATTTTGAAAGCCATTCATTAACTGCACGCAAATCGAATCGAAACGCCTCTTGAGGTCAGATAAGTGGCAGATAAGAGATGTGTATATTTTTTATGAACTTTTTTTGTTTTTTAGTACGAAATTAATGCATATTTCGTATACTTATCGACGCTGTGCTTAAGAGTCAACAACATAACAATTTATTTAAGTATTTATTTAAATTTTGGTGTCTTTCAAACAAAATGCACTTTTCTCTTGTTTTAGAAGGACAAACGCTTTCAAGTGCTTTATGCAAATATTTTGTCAAATTCTTAACCAATGCCAAACTATCAGAGGTTTTGTAGTTTTTCTGCAAATTTTAATTATTTTTGTTATGTGATAAAAATTAGTTTAATTAATGGTTTAATACCAACTATAAAATAAAAATCTCGTTAACATAACTAATAATTATAATGAATTGGTTCAACAATAATTAATCACTATTTAATGAGGAAAAATCTATAAAAGAAAAAATTAATGAAAACCATTTAATTGAAAAAATAGACATTTATTAGTTACTGAGCTAATTATCAAGTCTCATAAGAAAAATCTCATTATTTGAAGAGAATCTTCAATAAAATCAATAGATACTACATTAAAATCTCGTTATAATGAAATATTAAAGCAATTTTGTTATAATGAAGTAAACCGTTTGGCCCCTCAAGCTTCGTTTTAAAGGGCTTTATAGTAATCGAAAAATAGTAAATTTTCTGTCATCTAAATAGGTTTAATGGGAGGTCCAATACCTATGGAGGCAACACATCCACAGTTTTTCGGTCCTCACATACATCCGGCCGCTATCCCAGCGTTTCTGTCTCCATTATTTCGGAAACCGAAGCGAATCCGAACAGCTTTCAGTCCAAATCAACTACTAAAACTGGAGCACGCGTTCGAGAAAAATCATTATGTGGTTGGAGCCGAGCGGAAAGAATTGGCCCGAGCTCTGAATCTCAGCGAGACTCAGGTTCGAAAATAAAATTTACTCAAAGTTTTTTGATTGAAACGCTTTTTTTCGAGCCTAGTATAGGCCTTAAAAATTGTCACTAGTGTTTATAAAGATTAAGATTATTTAATGAATGAATCTTTTGATTGAAAGCCAAAATGTCTATGAAAGAAAACTCATTCATAAGCACTTGACTCGAAAGTGTGTGTGCCTCGAGAGTCGAGTTAACGCGTGTGTCAGTAATTGATAGCAAAAATTATCTAATAATAAAAATAAATGATCTCACAGAATAGAGGTTAGGAAGAAATAAATTCATGGCTTAGGTCCTGATGAAACAAAAAGTAATTATCAATTCTGCCTCTGTTCTCTCGCTCTTTTTGGGTCTATTTATAAGAACAAAGGCACGTGCGGAAGACTATTGTCTAGTTTATAACACATTGTTGCCGGTGCGCATAACAATTGTAGAATTATAATTGCTCTAGCTAAATTTTGAAAAATTGAGCTGGCTGCAAAAAAATTAAAAGTAAATTATAATAATGATTTGATTGCGGAAATAAGATTAGATCTGAATATAAGATAGATTTGAAATGAAAATTATGCGTCAAATTTAATCAAATAATAGGAGAATTTATACTTTAGTTTGAAAGTAATGATAAGCCAATTATGAATTATTTAGAGGATGATTTTACTCGTATTTATTTTGTATATTAGACATTGTCTTCAATTTCTAGTTTAATGGTTTTTCCATTGTGTTATCTTAACGATTATTTAGTTAATTATCAGTACATAAGAGATTTGTAAATCAATAGAAAAATATTATTTCTGCATATTATAAATTGATTTCGATTGAAATATTAGATAAAACTTTAAATTTTTTACGATAAATGTTTTATTATACAGGCTATACGCAAAAAGAAATAAGAGTTAATTAGGAAGGTATTCATATATTAACAATAGATATGAATGAATAGCAGAGATAGAATACTAGGAGAATCAGAAAGTTTTCATCCCCTATTGTTATGCAAAACAGGAGCTCTTCAGCCAATTGTTATGAAAAAACTTATTTCTATTCCTCTAATACTGAGGCTTAATTAGAATCGCTTAAAGCCATTACCGGCATATAATTGGCACCAATTTATGTATTACCTTGGTAGATTTCAACCGAAATGCCCTCAGGCCTAAATAATGAGAGACACACTGTATTCTTGGATACCTAGTACTAAATATGACAACTAATAAGTAATATTAAAAAGTCCTCCTTTTTAGAGAAAAAAATTATATATTCTTTTAATGGGCTCTTGAAGTACGTAATGAAATGATATTTTTGTTTTAAGAGATGGTAAACGGAAGACAAGTCTATAATAATGAATAAGACAAAAAAATTACATATAAGGCTATAATGTAGCTCAAATTAGTTATGAATAAATTTTTGGGCGAATATTATTATTCAAATGATATATTCAACGAAACTAATGAACACCAATAATATTTATACAGTTCTGAATAACTATCAATCATCATTTGCTTCGCTTTTTATTTATTCTAAAATACACTATTTATATATTCGTTACCAATGTTTTAATGCTTTGACGACCATTAACGGACTCGAGCACTAAATGCCTGTTCAACAGATGCCTCCAGAAATTTGTTTAACATTTTTATGAATATACAAATCAGTTTTTTTGTGTATTTTGCCTATTATTTTAATTAAATTATTGATTTTTAGTTCGAGTATTATTAAGTTTATAATTGGGAATGAATTGGGCTTTATAAGATTTGATTACTCATTCATTTGGAGAAATTAAGCTGACAAAAGTCTCAACTCGAGAGATTCAACTTCAAATCGAAATTAAGATCGAAATTCTTAAGATTTCTGCTAAAAATTCTTTAGATTTTTAGAAAATATCTTAAAATTTCAAAATTACATTTCTAGCTTGAAATAACATATCCTCATTTCGAAAACTTGAATTTACTTTTGCTCAGTAAAAAATGAGAAATTTCCGTCAACAACAATAAAGAAAGCTAAAATTATATCATTTTAATAACAGTTCTTAAATAATAATAATAATTTCCCGACAAAAATTAGATACTAAATAGAAATTAAAATTACAGTTGGATTCATATCATTTTTTTTGTTGTTGATTCCACTATATATGCTTATTATAAAATAAGTTATCTATAGATATTTAACTAACTTTATTAAATGCTTGAACAGTGTCCGGAAATACATGTGGACGTGACACAAAAATTAAATGAAGTGGACGTGACATAAACTGTTACATAACTAGTATGTCGAGAGAACGCACCGCAGATGCGATCCTAACTTAGCCTGACAATGAAAAGCACAACTGACTGAATAATGAAGTTTATAAAGGAATTTAATGCTTGCTTTTTGTCCGTATAGTGAAAAAATTTAAATTTTCAAGAGACGGTCTGAAAACTTTTTTCTACTTTGTTTGTTGCTCATGCTATTAGTATTCATGTGATGAGCGATTCATTTAATAATATACACCTGGTTTTGGGTCTCCAATGTAAAGCTAGGTATCTGAGAAACTGCTAGTTATGAAACTATTATTACTAGTATTTAGAGATACAAAATAGTTGTTCAACTGTTCTTTCTCTTCTCATGATTTTGTTGTTATTATATAAGAAATACGTTTTGAACAGGACTCTGAAAATAGAAAACTATAATTTACTAGATATTTAAGAAATGGGCTCAAAAAAAGTTTTCACTAGTATCTCTCTCGCTCTCTCGCCAAAGTCAAAAATTCTATTGATTTTCAAAGAATGGGTTAACTACTATACTGAAAAACATAGCGCTGAACCCATTCTTTGTTTGGTTTGCACATGCAAAAAGTTCTTTCTTCAGTTTTCTTCTCAACTTATAATAGCCATTAGTGGTGGCAAACAAAAACACTTTGCGAGCGCATGAGTTAATATGTTAATTAAAACGCCAAATGGGTTCTAGAGATCACTCTTTTATTATATAAGAGAAAATACTTTCGACTAAATTCTAGAGAGAGAGAGAGAGAGAGAGAGAGAGAGAGAGAGAATAAGTTATATGTGTTTTGGCATATAATTTGGCTGCAAAGAGAAAACTGAAAGGATATTATAGTAATAACAATAAATTATCACTATTTATATGATATGATTATTTGAGAGAAATATAATATAAGCACAAAAGCATTTTCTGCCTCTATCTCTCCATCTCTTTCTATCTTTAATTTTCTTTCATAGCAAATAATTTTAAACTATCTATTTATTTAATCGTATTTATATAATGAACTCCTAAATTAGGCTCTATATGGTATCTGTCAATGTTATCTTTAAGAATACTCCTCCTCTCAATTTAAATCTAGTCTCCATGAATGTTAATGTAATGTGAGCTTAGATTTTTTTCTTTATAGTTATGCTCAAATAATTGAAGTTTAAGTAAGCATGAGCACTTTCTTATTCAATGGCCTTCTTATCTTGTAATTCAATAATTGAGATAAAATTCTTGCATTTTTCCAAGTTTGCGATTTTTCACTTTCGCTTTTGAAAGTTCTTTCTAAACAAAAATCCGTTTTACATTTGATATCGATTTTTAGTTAATCAATACTTTTGATATTGAGTCTAAATGGATTTAATAAAATTGTCAATAATTTTAATTTCAAATTTATCGATAAAAAATTTTGATCCAAAGCGAGCAATAATCTCATTGATTGTGAATGGCATCAGAAACTCCTATAAAAAATAAACAAAAAAATTGAAATAGTAACACATTTTGGCTATTATGATTCATAACAAAACTCATTTATTAAGCGTGAACTCAACAATCCAGACACCAAAAATTGTATTTGAAAGCCAGTTAAAAATGATGTCACGATTATCTGGTGAGAAGAATGCGTGATTCGGATTCATGTAGTAATAGTTACCCTAATAGACAGTATATTCTGTAAGCTATAGACTATAGTTCGGGGTTTGTACTGCGTATTGCTTTGGGACTCATTGAGTGGTATCGCGGGAAATCAGATGATAATGAAAGAGGGAATAAGTTTAACAGTGTCTTTGTCGATAGCCTTTTACCGAATATTCATTTTATAACTTAATGTAATTTTGTTTTTATGGAGAGAAGGCTCGAAAAGTCACACTTCACTTATTCTTAGGCCTGGAATGAATCTTGTTGTCAGGATAGTAATTTAAGAATTGTTATCAATTGAAGTATTACTCAAGCAAGACTTGATTCATGTCTTTATGTAAATTAAATGTTTCAAATGATAAGATTTTTCTGGATTTCTAACTCTTTTTCAAAGTTGCCAAAGATATTTTAGCGCAATTGAGATAAATTCTGTGAAAAGTAATAAAAAGTTTGATTAGCTCTCTTATCTGTGAATTTCTTTTGAAAACTTTTAATTTGAAAACAATTAAAGATTTTAAAAGGATATGACTGTATTTTAAAATTAACTAAATGACTACATGTTTAATAAGTTTCCTTTGTATAGTCACAAATATATCGAATATTATACGCATCTGCAGCGAATATGACTATAGGACACGAAATAGTGTACATAATAGTTACGGAAGAAATTTATTACATTATATTGTGCGCTACATATTCAAAACTCGTATTGTTATTGATTTTTCAAGTTTTCTCATACAACACTATTATATTTCTCAATATCAATAATAAAAGTAAAGAAAAATGAAATTTTCTATGAGTTTATACATAGAAGAGCATAGAGTATAAGCCTTATATTATAGGTTCAAAATATTCCTCATAAATGTCTATATTATATGAGATACAACTTAAACAGCATTAGAGGCGATGAAAACATTTATTGTCCAATGATATAGTTTTGCGCATATAAGAGGCCATCAGAACTGTATCCCTAAATATAATAATGCGATTTTCAAAAATGATAATCTAATAAATGTGTTATATATATAGGAGGAGAAGAAAATAACATTTATACATTCAGCTATATGTGAGAGATATGATCATAAATTGATGATATGATAGGGAATCAGTTTATATCTAGGCATTATATGGCTATATATGCTGTACAAAAGCAAACAATAATAGGCTCACTGCGTTTGACACTAAATCTGTTACAATAATATTTATAAATGGGCGCTAGTTTTCAAATAGAAATTTTTATTCAATATATTCAGAGAGTAGGGTTGCCAACTTTTAATTGAAACCAAGTCTGGATATCAGAACACTAAGTCTGGATTCCTAGTTATTCTGGAAATTTGGAACAGAAGTTATGAAATTTAATTCAATAATACAGACAAAATAAACTATTTTGGGGTTGTTTGACAAGAATCCTTCCCATTAGTCGGTTAGGTTTCTCCGTTTTGATCAAGATATCTTGAAACTCAAGTTTCCAGAACACTATCCAAAATCTGAATTGTCCAATTGAAAACTGAAAGGTTAGCAACCCTAACATAGTGTTATACAGAATACTAGTTCGATAGGAGAAAGAGAAGGAGTTTTTACAGCCTGGAAAAGCTTTCTCTTTGAGAATCATCGCAAATGCAGGATTAGGTCCTTATAGAAAACTCTCTAGCCTTATATACAGATATTATATATTAATGGTATTGTGTGTATTACTTATAAACCCCTCCTGTTATTTATATACCTACTTATACTGTACACAAACTTAAAATGAATGTTTACTAAACCACTTGAGAAATATATTATATATTTATATATCTATTGCTTTAGTGTATAAGAGATTATATTATATTTTCCCCTCTATTTTCTCTCTCAGCCACTCTTTTTCTCTTTTCATAAGTATATATTTAATCATATTACTAGTTACAGTAGAACTTATTTAATAGAAAATCAATTTGTTCTTAAGAATATATGAATAATTGTCTTGTATAAGTAATATTCTTCTACCTCTAGCTCGAACTTCATAAGAAAATATGATAGATTTTCAAAATTTCTAGCTATTTCTAAATTTAGCGAATAATTTGCTCGAAAATTGGTTAATGTTGCAATTCCTAAGATAGTTAAGAATTTCATGAAAAGTCTCAAATCTTAAGACTAGCTAAATATTAATCTATTTAAAAATTTTCTAATACCTTACACGTATACACTGTGCTCTCGTTTAATATTCTCTGTTCTATAAAGTACTCAATTTTTTCTGTGAGAAAAAAATATTTTGATAAGTTTTTGAGTAGGCTTTACTATAAGTCACACGTTATCGTAATTATAATAAAATATTGTAATAATTCGGGCGCATGCCTGCATATATTAGGGGACAATATCTATCAATTGTATAGTATTTTTCACATAACTATAATATTTCAGCTTTCTAAAGCCTTATATTGAATACATAAAAGATATTATGTATTCAAAAGCCTATAGCGTAAGCGTTGCAAAAATTTAATCCTGTTTTGCGACCGTATTATTGAGAAAACACTTGAAAATAAAGTCAGTTTTCAAGCATTATTGACGTTATTATTATCCGCAAACAGTATTATTAATACTCTATTCGAGTGTTTTTCCATCGGCTTAAAAATTTATTTTTTCCTTAAGTCATAAAAGTTTGAGAAACTTTTTTCCCTAAAATATTGATAATCTTTGGTCAACTTTTTTAGCCTTAAGTTTGGTTTCAAATGCTAGGTGTTTATTCCTCTTTGTAAAAAATGTATCTTCTAATGAAGTTATAAACTTTGAAGAACATTTTTCTAAAAAATTTGAATAAATAATGCTAACCTTACAAAAAAGTACTTTAGAGCTATGAAACTTTGGAATATTTTTCATATAATAATTGGTCAACTATTTTCAGGTGAAAGTCTGGTTTCAAAACCGTCGGACTAAACATAAGAGACAAAAAGACGAAAACGGAGAAGCAGTAGAAGATAGTGAAGATGAAGATGAAGAACAAGAACATAATAAAGAAAGAATGCACGAGAATAACATTAGTAATACAAATAATGGAACTAATTGAATAACACTATAAAAATAATTTGAAATCATAAAAGAAACTTTTTTATATAACTAAATTATAAAATTTGAAAATATTGTTATATAATAACTTTTCCTCCAAACCAAACACTAGTCTTTCCCATAAATTAATGTCTCATAAAATGGTTACTTGATAGGAAAGAATTACAGTTTAGGATCTTTGAAAAGAAGGTCAAAATTTATTTCTAAGACAAAAGTGAAATAAGTGACAAAACATTGATTGTATTTTTCGCGATCCGTAAAACTGTGAAACAAGTAGAGAAAACACGAGTGAATATTTTTTCCAATTGTGTAAATAGTATTAATGCATATGAAGTGTGTGAAACTCACATTTTTTCAGCTTCAGAGAGCACTTTAAGCTTAAGTCTGTAAGAAAGAAGAAAAAGTTTGAGTTTACAAAAAATTTTCTTAAAAAGCAATCATTTATCTGAACTGTTTTTCCCACTCTATGATGATTAATGATTTGTAAATATTGTATTCATAAAGTAATATACAATTTACTATTTAAACCGTATAATGCGTTATTTTTTGCTAACAGCGTATAATATTCTCTGCTTATGAAACTTCAATCCCCATCTAGAAGTGTCTTGGCTTGAAATGATATATCAGTCGTTTTTGACGATGCATCTAATTTCTTAAGCATCAAAATTAGGTGCAAATAATTTCTTAGTCTAAACGTATAGGTGAAAAAATATCGAAAAATTGAGCAAGCTCATTTTCAAGAAAATTTTTTTCTATCTTGTTAGGTGTGGTATTGTATAGCTATCAAGTAATTACTGAAACATTTTTTTCTACTCTACTTGACTGATGATGAATGAGTTGTAGCTTTACGTATGTTTTCTCTAGAAGTCGCACTGATATTTCAAAACTTTTTTCTCTCAAACAGTGTGTCTAACAGTTTGTTAAACTGAGAGGTGAAGTCACTTAATTGTGTTAAGAAGTTATTTGAAGAGATTGAGAGACAGAGCAGTTGAGGGTAAAAACATGATATATTATAATATGAAAGACTGAGCGTAACAGTCGAGAGGCCTCTAATGTATTGAAAAATTATAAATTATATAACCGCTAAAGTGTGCGCTTAAAGTACAGGGTTGGAGGTTTAGGAAATTAGTTTTGGAGATTTTTTTCTCTCCGAATTGAATAATCTTTTAGTATTTGATGGAAAATTATTTATTAGAAAAATGTTTGGTTAACTAATAACTTATTTTATTGCTGTAGTCTTCCTAAGGTCTTAAATTATTTGCTAATAATTTTCGAGCAG
Source organism: Archegozetes longisetosus (assembly GCA_018873245.2). Taxonomy (NCBI): domain Eukaryota; kingdom Metazoa; phylum Arthropoda; class Arachnida; order Sarcoptiformes; family Trhypochthoniidae; genus Archegozetes; species Archegozetes longisetosus. The sequence goes on along the minus strand of JAEMBT020000004.1, from coordinate 1,160,741 downwards.
TCAATTAATTTATTACTGAAAATTCTTATGCATAAAAAAGTGATGCATTCTTAAAATTTGAAAATTTGATTCAGATAAGAAAAAATTGATTCTCGAAAAAAAACTAATATTTCTTCTGTTCAGAAAAAAGGAGAAAAAGAAAGATTTTTCTGATATGATGTTTCAGACTCGAAAAAATATCTCGATCTCTATCTGGGAGTCAAACCAAACAAAATCCTCAATAGAAGACAACTGAAAGAGATATACTATTTGTATTAGTCTATTGACTTGTATAGAGCTAGCCGTCGGCCACACATATAATAACTCGTGTTCAATACCAGGTCTTAACACGATTGAAGTTTTAAGAATAAGATAGAGTGAGACTTAAAGAAAATATATTCATTTCTGGCTATTATTCTTAAGCTAAAACCAGTAAAGGAGCGGCCACTGGAAATACTTTGGACACCACAGGAGGTACGCAATTGAGAATATCATAAGAAACACAACTTCTAATTTAAAACCTTATTTGAAAATGACTAGCAGTAGGAAAAAAGTGAGCATAAGTTCAAGCAAGTACTCCTTATATTATGAATTTCTTAAAGTCTGGCTCGAGAAAAGGAGATTTTTTATCATTATAGTGAAACCTCGCTATATTAAATTCCGTAATACTCAAATTATTTTCAGAATTAAGTCAAAAGAATCTATGAATTTCTCATAAGATTGGATAAAAAGGAGATACTTTTTATTATTATCATAGAACCCTTCTATAACGAGGAACACTACTTGCAAAAACTTTATAGCATTTAATCAAAGAAATTAACAGGTTTTTTGAAAGTTTGGTCTAATAAAGAGATATTTCTGTTTATCTCCATAAAGCCTTTTATAGTGAAGTTCAGTGTATCAAATTTCTTTAGCATTAAGTCTTAAGTATATCTTTCGGTACTCTAACTGTTTGTTTAATAAATAGAACTTTGTTACATGAAGGTTCGCTATAACGAGGTTTTACCGTCAAATATTATGGTTTCATATATTCAGTAGAAGAAAATGTCAGGTGAAGTGAGCCCTCAGAACGAAAGGCTGAAAGAAATAATATTATTAGCATTTTAATTGGCATTACTTTTAGCGCCTATTGTTATAGAGAATGCTCGAGCTTTGAAAGCATTATAGAAAAGCCTTTCAAACATGTCTTACACGATAATTGAGAAAAAACTGGTCTCAGGACTCGAAATACTAACACAAACTTCTAGGGATTAAGTAGTAGTTGTAGTGTTAAAATCAGGGCCTCTTTTCAGATATATAAGAGCAGAGACTAATCGCTAATCACTAATCCTATCACACAGTTTCCGATTTTTCGCAATATTGTATTTGGAAAATGAGTTTCAGTATAGGAGAGACACTAATCCCTATTCCTATCAATGCATAACTAGCATATAGTGTGTGAGATTTATGTTATTCCGATTGGTTTGTGATTGAAATTCATTATTATTGCTATTATTATAAGAGGTTTTTGTGTGTGTGGCAAATACACTAAGATTATTATCATTTATTGTTATTATTACAGTTTGATTGGTCGCCAAATTGTTAGGCTTTTATTAGTCGATAAGAGTCGGAGAGCTATAGAAGAATCGGTTTCTCTTTTCGGAAACCGAACTTTTTTCGCTCTCTTTTCGAGCTTTAGTTCAGATACGAATTGGATTTTTCTTTTATATTCATTGTTAGGGTTTTTGTACACTTTTGATTTGAGTATTATATGAGAGAAATACTGATGTTTGGTCTCTAGATTGAAACTACATCCGCTCTCGTTTTAGATGTTCGATAAATAGCCAGTTGTTTATGGAAAATAAAATAAATAATCCATTGAGAAATCTAAATTGTAAAGGTTTTATTCTGTTGTTAGTCCTTAGAAAAATCAGTTAACGTCTCGGTTCTCTGTCTTATACAACAACATTTTAAAATTCACCTCCAAATTAAATGCTTTACCCAATAATTTGCCAACAAATTCACGGTTGCTCAAGATAAAAATATTTTGATAGTTTGAATCAAAATAATTGTCAAGGATAGTATTTTTGAAATTTTAGATAAGATTTGAAAATAACTTTATGCGAGTATCTCAAAGGTTATAACTCTTAGATATGAGAAACCTCTTCATTAAGACTATTAGAGAACAAAAAACTCTTTAATTGCATAGGAGATAATCAACAATGAGTCGACTATAATTACTATCCATAAGATATATATTTAAAAAATCCTAAACCAGACCTTGAATTCTCAAAACAATAAAATAAGTTATTCTAATGAGCAAAGGGTATAAACAAGAAAAAAGTTTTTCTTCGAAAGAAACAAAAGCTTATTATAAATGCTGGTATTCTTTTAAAAAGTTATTATTCATAATAAGGTGGCTATAAAAGAAAAGTTTAGGCATTCATGAAGAGTAATAAAGAAGTATTAAGTTTGAGGATAAAAGCCCTTTATTGTCATTATATAACTGGCATTAATTGACATTAAGTGAAGGTCAGAAACTATGCCTTAATTTAAGAATTAATTTGAATGTCAAAGGATACTTCTATCACAACAATCATAAATTAAAACTAATAATTACTATAAAATCTTCAGATTTGCATAACCGAGCAGTAGGTAATTGCTATACAAATGGATCACAGGTAATACAAAAATAGTTGAATAGTTCATAGATAGCAGTGCAAAAAATGAAGGGCTTATAAGAAACTTTGAATTTTTTTCAAAAGTTTAAATGAGTTTCCGTAACTGTGTGCTTTGGAAAAATATCTGTTCTTCTAAATATAAAAGACGATAAAATTCAAAAGTAATAGGATAGTACGCGCGCTATCTAAAAATTTCTTGTTAATTGTAACATCTTTAAGTCTATTACAAATAAAACAGAGTTTGGAAACGCGGCACAAAATGACGTGCCAATAACCGAAGCTACAATTATACAAATATTTAAAACATAGCATTTGAAAAATTGAGAACAATAAAGTGTTATTCAAATAGTTCTGAAAACGCCTCGAAGATTACAAAAATAAAATCATATTTTAAAAGACGTGCAAAAATGAGGCGATAACCAAGTTTTCATTATAGTGGCTAATGATTTTTCTCTAAAACAACTAAATTTACAAACAATACAAAGAATGACGGACTTATATAAACTAATTTCTCATCAATTTTATGCTGCCATCAGAAACAAGTCTTATATTTATGTTTCAGATTAGATCGAAATATTTGGAAAACTTCAACAACAAGTTAATAGAGGTTTTCATTTTATTTGATTATTTCTAAATAGACAGTTCGTTCCATATCTTAATAGAAATCAGACGAAACGAATAGCTTAACAAATAATTAATGATATATTTACAGAATAAAAATAATAATAAAGTCAATTTGGGAGCAGCTGTTAAGTCAAAACCTTATTATAATTTACTTTAGTACGAATTATTTATTTACTAAAAAATCTTTAGAGGATTGGTCTCTAAACTGATTGTAAATTAAGCATCAAATATGACCACAGAATACAAACAGAAAAGGTTTTTCTTCTACTCATTATCTCATCAGAAGATCAACAATACATTAATTTTGACTTTTATTTACTTTTCTTTCAAAAGAGGCTGAGGAAACATTTTCTTTCCAATTAAGCAAAAGTTTGAACGCATTTTCTTCTATTAAATAGTTTGAAAAACTTCAATATTTTAGTACTAGTAATAGAAGAGTTTGTTTTTCTTCTTATTGCATATTATTTGTTAAGTATTTTGTATATCATGCTTAGAAAAGTTTTTTCTTTAGGTTCAACACTGATTCGACTCTCACTTTCAGCTAACAAGAAGTGTGTTTGGGTTTAAAGATTAATTGCCACCACTTTTTTCTCTCTTTATTTCCATCTCTTCTAACGCAAAATTTAAGGTTAAGTCAGTTTTAAGTGTCTCTTATTTTTTCACTCAATCTCTTATATTGAGAGTGCGTTAAAACCAACAAAACACCACTTATTCACTGACGAGATCTTTCGAGATGATTAGCTATTCATACGAAGCGATACCACCTTTTCTTGAAATTATTCATTATTACTATTAGAGCTATCTTTAGGAAAACTGACTCAACGAACCAACTTGTTATCTAGAAGTTTATGTATTTTTTGAATCTATATTAGAGCTCTATCATATAAGCTAGGAACATGTCTGCAAATTGGATTCTTAGCACTAAATGAGCAGGAAAAGTATTTTTTTCTTAACTTATTTGATTATGAGATTTTTCCGATGATTTTACTTGAAAGCATTTTAACCTTAATTTGCGAGAATTTCAAAATAGTTGCAGCACATTTTTAAATTTCAAGTAAAATGAAAAAAATCATTCCACTGATAAACTAACCGATGTTTAAAAATTTTTCACTTTTTATAATGTTAAAAATTTGAGTTTGAAAATTTTTCTCTCATGAAGGATGAGAGAGAGAGAGAGAGAGAGAGAGAGAGAGAGAGAGAGACGCTATCTATTATTTAATTATCTACTAGTTTTTTGCGCACGCAATCTTGGCTATACTTTATTTAGTTTATTCTCTGCTAAACGTCTAATAAATGAATTGATGTGTTAATAGTTATTCAATAAACGATAGAATGAAAAGTCATTTGTTCATAGCAATCACGCTTTCAGAGAAAAGAAAATAAGCATTAATTAAAATATTTGTATTGAGTTATCAGAAAAGAAAAAAGTTTTCATGACTTTTAATACTAGTTATTATCGAAAGGTTTACAAAGTTTTCAAAGCTATTAGAAACTAGTTTTTATTTTAAAAATTGTTATTTATTTTTTCAATGATTTGAACTGATAAAAGGGCATTCTTTTCTCAATCTTTCTACAGTAAAGCATACTTATAGTTACCCCACAAGGAGTATTAGATATTGTTTATTGCACGACTTGTGGAAACTCTTTATAAATACAGTATTTCATAAGATTAGCTACAATGGAGAGTATTGTGTTTATTATTGACTTTAAATTTTATTTTTCCATCTGTTGTCAGAAAACTAGTTGTAATTTCAAGCTTTTAAACGAGTAAAAAGGGTAAACTTAAAGACAGGATTTTGAATAGAAAATCATATATTCGAGTGTATAATAAGCAAACAAAATGTCAAAAAGTAATGTTTTTCAAGAAATTTTCTCATATATAGACCGCTGAGAGAGAGAGAGAGAGAGAGAGAGAGAGAGAGAGAGAGAGAGAGATGAGAAATGTTAGCATCTGCGTTTTTCAATAAGAATGCGTTAAGTGCTATTTCTATTGGAATAACAGTTAACCTATTCTTAAAAATTTCAATTGAGTAATGAGAAAGACACGAATGTAGAATAATAAGGTTTAGGCTGAGAATCAGATACTATTTGTGCATTAAAAAGCCTACAAAAGGTATTTTCGAACTCCGTCAAACATGTTCCACCAATATCTATGGCTGAAAATCCTCTCCAGTAGAATATGCTATCGGTTTGAGAGGACTTTCTCTCCTATTTAAGCCTCAATTTGCATGTATTGCTATACAGGGAGTCCAACAATATTCATGTCCTGAACTCCAGCTGTGTTTCGTTGACGTGACAATAAGTGGCTTTTGCTCTCCTTTTTCTCTTTATAAGTTTTTCCCCTCTTCTGATGAGTGAGATTGACATTTGACAACTGCCACCGATATTGCTATTTGTTATTATAGGCTTTTATACATTGTAAAAACATTTACTGATAACAATGCCGTTTTCTGTTTCGTCAAGTTTTATTTGTCACTTTTTCATATAAAAGTTTTTTTTGAAGACTTTATTAAAAAATGATCTTATATGCAATTCAGTGAACTTTATTGAATTAGGAAATTTAATGTACTTTGAATCCTTTCTAATGTTTGTCCAATCCATTTTTCAAGTGAGGAACTTTGGGTGAGAGAGCATTCAGTTGGTTACTATCCCAAGTTTTGTTATAGTACAGTTGGGTCAAAATTACCATCGTTTTCACTGCTAGAATTATTGTATAATCAATTATAATTAATTATTGCATTTTAAGTAAATTTCATTTCTATAAGGAAAATATAGTTGCATTTCTGCAAAATAATTGACTTATAGCTTTTGACTGAAGTTTAAGGAGCCTGTGCCCGCTCGACTTCTAGTGGCTCGTTCACTGCTAGGGTGACCAAGTGTCCCGCATACAGTATGCACCTTTTGCGGGACGGAAAACATCATACATTTTAAGATTTATCTAAACAAATTTCCACTGTATGTTTTTATTTAATGCAAATAATGCAATTTTGTTGCCAACACGTTTCTTATCTTAAAATATGTGGAAATCTCTACGTAAAAAGTGTTTTAATCCGTTTATTTGATACCTTGTTTTCATTCACATCGTGTGTGACTTTTATAAAGTGCAGTTCTCAATCAAATCTTTAGTTTATATTTCAAATAATTGTTATTTCAAACTGTGATTTGTAACTTCAATCAGATTACAACTTTTTAAAAAAATTTTATAAGGGGGCCAAAACTTTTTGTCCCGCATTTAACAGTTTTTGACTTGGTCACCCTATTCACTGCTAAACATAACATAATCAACTGTAATGTAATATAACTTACTTTACAATAAATCGTAAACTTTAGCATATTAGCAAAACAGGCGCTATCTGTAGATCTCAAAGTGATACAAAGTCAAATGTTTCTAAGCCAACCTCATAGTAGCTTACCAACCAAACTTATAGTAGCTTATAGTATATATATATATATTAAAGGGTCTTGAAATCAATGAAACGTAAGGTATATCAGTAATAGATATCAGTACGAGGGGTGTATGTAGTTATTAGTAAATACTTGCACTGTACCCATTAAGCGACGTGCGCTATCTTTTAAGCTATTTTCCAACTAAGTAAACTATAGTACAGGGTGTTCGTTATAAATGTTAAGGATTTAAATTCAATTTCAATTCGAAACCAACTAAATTTAATGGCTAATATACAGAAATACAGAGGAACAATGGTTAATTTATATGAAGTACTGCTCAAAGTGCCAGTTATTTTGGCCGTCAACTTCTCGAAGCCTTTCTTCGAAATTAGCAATCGCTCTCTCTAAAAGCTCGACTTTTACTAATTTTATTATTTCTTTAATGGCTTTTCGAGTTGATCGTTTTCGGAAACTTGACGTGGACTTTCTCCTTAAGATAACCCCATAAAACATCGTCACAAGAATTCGTGTCCTGGTAAATAATTGTGCTGCACAGTACTTCAAAGATTGGCGTTAATATCGAATGGCCAGCTAATTCAATGATTATGAATCCTTGCAATTGAATTTTATGGGATTGTCTTTCAAAAAAATAAATTCTATGCCAAGTTCCCCAAAACAATCGACCAACTCAAAAACGCCATAGAAAAAGATTAATAGAAATCGAACTCTTACAGAGAGTAATTGATAATTTCGAAGAAGGCTCCGAGAAGTTAACGGCCAGAGTGATTGGCACTTCGAGCAGTATTTCATATAAATTTACTATTATTCCTCTGTATTTCTGTATATTATTCATTAATAAAGTTTATTTGGTTTCAAATTGAAATTGAGTTTAAATCTTTAACATTAATAATGAATACTTCATACCGTTACTAACATATTTGATTAATTTAGATAGATTAGATTAGCAAGATTGTGGGTATGTCGCGTTAGATATAGAGGAGCGTTTAACACTTGCTATGTAATTCGCTGATTTCAAACATCCGTCGCAATACATTTCTAGACCCCCTGTACATACCTACAGGCGAAAATTGAAATTTAAAGACTGCTAAAATTATTGAAAAATTGGACCTAGTTCTAGACTTTTACGAAAAATTGAGCAGGTCGCTTTTCTATAATTTTGATATTCGTGAAATTGATATTGATGCCTTATTCATGAAATTGATATTGATGCCTTATTCATGAAATTGATATTGATGCCTTATTCGTGAAATTTTAAGATTCATTGAATTTGAAATTTTTTTACGAACTTCTGAATTAATAAGTGAATAATTATGATGAATATCTGAAATATTATTCAGAATTTATAATAGACAATTTTTTATATTCGATTATGATAATTTAAATAGTTATACTTTGAAAGCGACCATAGGAGTCATTACGAATTGATTACCACACGAAAACCTATTAATCGATTCTTATCACCAACTCTGCATTCAATTACTAAAGAAATAAAATTTTACTGGAAGCTTTTAGAATATACTATGAATATACAGTCATGAAAAAATCTAAAGTACCAACTAAATTTGATCTAGTTCCTTATTCTTTAGTTCGATTTTGGTTTCAGAAATATGGTTTGTGAGTAATCATGGAAAGAATAATTTTTTAAAAATTTCAAAATTTCATCCTGATAAATTTTTTATAACAGATATTTTGTAACTTGAAAACTACAAGATATATTTCAGATTTTTCAGTTCTATTTTGTAAAGCTTGGAAAATAAGTCGATATGTGTTTCAGTAATTTTTGAAAAATTACTCATTTGATCGTGGTAGTTTGTTAAACATTAGTGTAATCACTACGATAGAGTTAAAGTTTGGGAAATTTATAAAGTTTAGAGCTTATGGAAAAAGTAAAGTAGAAATTATACGAAAATTAAGTAGGAACTGTATTGGTTACACTAATGTTTAACAAGCTATCACGGTCAAATGATTAATTTTTCAAAAATTCCCGAAACACATATCGACTCGTTTACCAAGCTTTACAAAATAGAACTGAAAAATCTGAAATATATCTTGTAGTTTTCAAGTTACATAATATCTGTTATAAAAAATTTATCAGGATGAAATTTTGAAATTTTTAAAATTATTCCTTCCATGATTACTCACAAACCATATTTCTGAAATCAATATCGAACTAAAGAATAAGGAACTAGATCAAATTTAGTTGGTACTCTAGATTTTTCCATGACTGTATGTTATCTTAAATTTTTACATTGATATCAAGTGATATAATCTTAATATAGAGCTCAAACAGATATTTATATGACTTAAAAGAATTGTCATTAATGGAAGCTATCATTTAATTTAACAAGATATAAGAAACAAGAGTTGCCGTAAAATCATTAGATCTATAGGAACTGGGTGTATAATTGAATGCGAAATAGTGTCCCTTCGAAAATTTGCTAATTTTTACAGTAATATTATGAATAGACTCTAGCTTGAGCTCTGCAAGTGATTTGTAAAAATCTAGAGAGATAAGAATTATTCTCTACTCAGATATCATTTGATTGAAAAACTTAAATCTTAGTTTACAATAATAGCAAGCAATCAAATAATTACAATATTAAAAACAAAATGCGTTTAAAATCAAATGCGAATTTGACTCAGAATTAGCGGATCATTTTAGCTAAATTCAAAATTATGAAAAAATTCAACACATTTTTTCACTTTCTCTGATGTGTAATAAGTATAATTTATTATAATTATTAATTATTAGTTAATCGCCAATAGATATTTCGAATTAAAAGCTTTTCTTTCACTATTATATCAATATCTCCTTGCATAAATTGATTATAAAATACTCAAACTGATGAGGGACCAGATGGAACCATGGCCCACTCAAATTTTATGTGAAATCATAATTCTTATAACATTCTGTTCTAAAACTTTATTTGTAAAGTTTTACAGTTCAAGTAACTTAATTTTATCAAATTTGAAAGTATCATAAATTACAAAGAAAATTTTATTGTTGAATAGAATATTTCAATAACATGAGCACTTAGTTAAGAGGTTTGATAAAAACGTCAAATTCTAATCTTATATAACGGTCTCCTATATATTTAAAAGGTTCTTAAAATGTGAGTGATCAAAATTTTATGAATTAAATAAGAACTTACGATTTAAGGTTCTACTATTGAAAAAGAAGTTTGCGCGCTCCCTATGGATTCCTGGGATACCTTTCAAACGAAATTTTGTTGCATATCTTGAAGGTAGACATTATGAGGAGAAAATTGTTTGCTGGTCTCCACAAAGTCTATCCAGTAGTTTTTGCGCTAGAGTGAGTGAGTTAAAGTTTTGTATATCATACTCAATATGAAAATTGAACTTACCTTACAATATTACATTTCTATATATTTATATATAGTAATCTTATAGTAACCTAATATTGTAAGGTATGTTCAATAATCACATTGAGTGTAACTATGAGTTCGTCTAAGCGTAGTCGTTTGGTCCACTCTGGGTCTGCCGCCGAGGCTCAGGTGCAGCCTCAACATGCGATCGGCGAAGATCTACCCTCGGCAGATGATCAGCGTCGGGTTGGGATGATCACCGGACCTCAACTCGATGATCAGGCCTGGTGAAATGGACCTGAGCGAGAGTGAGCCTTTACATCCTCGACAAGACCAAAAACTGTCTTGTCAAGTATGTGGAGGTAAGCCATGAAACGGACAGAAGTTTGCCCTCAGTGGCCAGGATAAACAAGAGCTTCGCCCATTTATTCGATAGAAACGTCGAAAATTTTGGAAAAATGGGTATCTACCATACTCCAAATACATTTGACGTCTCCCTGGGACAAATGAGCATTTTCTCCTCATATTACAGGTACAAAGATGTTTGTACCTTTGTTTTACCTGAACAAAGATGTGAGGTCAGCATCAGCTCCGCCAAGCTCTATCATATTATGCGAAGCATACTAGTATAAAGATAAATGGAGCTTATGAGATACAGGTGTGCAAGCGCGTTGGACCTATTAGTCCCGATGCCTTTAGAGATACTGACACATTGTTAATCTGTTGGTAAACACAGGGCCGAAACCACAATTCGATTCGACATTTCGTTTATATTCTCATTTGTAAAAGTAATGTGGTGTCGACTCTGTGTTCGCCTAAACGTACTCTTGTCCCTCAGGCCAAAGAACAGTGGGATGTTGTGCGCACATAGCGACTGTTCTTTGGTACCTCGGACATGGCCGTCACCTGTTCGAGATCCCAACCCGCGCACTTCCTCGATGATGTGTGTGTGGAAATGGAGTAGGGACAAGAGCACTACTCGACTTTGACTTTCACTAACACTACTAACATCACTACTAATGTTACTAATACTACTAACATTACTAACTTAATCTAAACTAACATAACTCAAACAATAGTACGATTGGGTATACAATCCCAATATAAAATTCTTATTCATTTGCCATCTCCATAACAATATAGTGGTTTAGGGCAAAATTGATCCCGGTTCTTTATAAGTATTCAAATTATCTACAGTTTCATGTTGAGATCATGACTTTATCCCTCCAGGTAAAAAAGTTATGATTTTTTGAAAAATCGGATTTTTCAGGTATCTAGACTTGCAATTCTCAAACAAACGATATTTGAGTGAAACAAAAATAGGTTATCATATATGAAGCGGGGAGCTGAGAGCAACTTTGTCAAAACAGACTCATTTACTTTTAGCTTTTATAACGACCCTAATCCTTGATCCTTGTTGACTCTTATTGACTCCTATTGAATCCCATTGATTACCATTGATCTCTAAAAACTTCCACTAACTTTGAGTTTTGTATCTAAAAATAAGAAATATACTACCTCTGTTTACTAATTTCCTCTATATAATCCATTGAACCTTTAACACCTACGACACCTGTAACACCTGTAGCCTACTCCTTTAGATTTCACCATCAGTAGTGCCATTAGCACCAGAACCATCACACCACAAGCACTATCATTATCATCACTATTATCACGACATTGTCATTCTCTTTAATTTTATAATAATAATATTTTTTATTTATTATTTACTTAATATTATTAATTGTTAATTATTATAATTAATAATATTAATAATATCAATATTAAATCAACAATAGATAAAATAATAATAATATTATTATTATTACTTTGCCTATTTCTAACCATGGATCTAATCTTCATATTTTAAATTTTTAAATATAAATATTTTTAAATAATTGATAACACGTATATTTGAATGTGAATACGATAAGGGGCGTTAATAAACAAATGACTCCATAAGGAGTCAATAGTTCATAATGAGTCAATGAGAGTCCCCGCTTCATATATGATAACCCAAAAATACACGTATCTAATCATTTTTATCTAGTTTAGTTTCCATTCATCATAATTTGAAAATTGTCATCAGATTTCTCTGACAGAATTTACTTGAATAACTTACTTATCTTAAAAGGAATTTCAACACTCACTTGTCACAATGTTCTTCTCAACATGTAGTTTATTCAAAAAAAATTGTCATCAAAATCTATCAACTTTTAGTACTTGATACCCCCAAAAATCGGATCAGTTAGTCTCGTCAAAGACTGTACAATAGGCAAACTTACTACCCCTTAGCATTAGTTATATCCCTTCAACGTCAGTAAAAGAGCCAATGACTCGGAACACACTTTACTTTATTGTGTTATGCTGAGGGGAGGTTTAACTCAGCAAGGGGCAATGGATTGGTTGAGGGGTACTAAATAGGCGCAACCATAAAGAAACATCATAAAAATCGAGTGGCACATGCAATCGATAGTGTTTGACAAGATGAGTTGAACCATCCTAAACTTTCGGAGCCACGCCCACCCGTTCATTAGCTACGCCCACTTTTAATTTTTTTAACTTAATTCATTTCTGAACTGGCAGAGCGTTATAAAAATCATGACACCTGTAATTGATAGTACTCATTAAGACAAGTTGAACCATATCAAATTTTCAGAGACACACCCATCCGTTCACTAGCTACGCCCACTTATACATATCATTATTTAAATTTATTTCTAAGTGGGAGGAGTAGTATACAATTCGCTTGACACATGCAATCGTTAGTGCTTTTTGATACGAGTCAAACTACACTAAATTTTTGGAGTCAAGTCCATCCATTTACTATCTCAACCTATTTTCACTATCCGAATCTTATTAACTTATTTTCATAGCAGGGCCCCTATGATGACACCACTGAGTTGGGAGATTCAGGCAGTTATTTCGTTTTTTAAAGATATTTATTTGCGTCTTAATTTAAATCAGATTTATAAACAGTTTATTTGCATCATAATACAATTTAAAAGTTGTTTTTCAAAGCTGTCTGTGGTTAAGAAATTCTTAGCTCCAAGAAATTTAGTGTAGTTTGACTCGTATCAAAAAGCACTAACGATTGCATGTGTCAAGTGAATTGTATACTGCTCCTCCCACTTAGAAATTAATTAAAATAATAATATGTATAAGTGAGCGTAGCTAGTGAACGGATGGGCGTGTCTCTGAAAATTTGGTATGGCTCGATTTGTCTTAATGAGTGCTACCAATTACAGGTTCATATGATTTTTATGACGTTCTGCCCACTCGGAAATTAACTTTTAAAATACAAAAGTGGGCGTGGTCACTGAACAGGGGTGCGGCTGCCAAAATTTGGTATGGTTATACTTGTAACACAAAGCGCTACCGATTTTTACAATGCTCTTTCCACTCAGAAATGTATTATAAAGAAAAAGTTTAAAACTGGGAGTGGCTAGTGAGCGGGTAGGTGTGGCTCCAAAAATTTGGTATAGTTCGACTCGTCTTGCTAAGTACTATCGATTGCATGTCATTCGTATTTTATGACGTTTCTTTATGGTTGCGCCTATTTAGTACCCTTCATCCAATGGATTTGCCTATTTTACATCTATACGATTTAAGGATAATAAATGATTGATGTGGAAATTTTAAAAACTTGGCACCGCCTCTAAGTTCCATTCAGATTGTATCGAAATATGAGTTGAATTTTAATTTTATGCTTAAAAATATTATCATGGCTTCGAATTTGAAACCTAAAGATTTAAATGGAAACCAGTTTCAATTAACTCAATTCGTTAATAAGCAAACATCTCAGGAAATAATTCAAAATAAGAAAATCTGCAATCGTGGGATACAAGACACATGTTATTAATAGTTATTCCTATTTAATATATGAAAAAATATTATAAGGAGTTATTTTAGCCTTCAGAATTAGGGATAGCTTTAGAAAGAATTAGTACTATTAAAAATGTTTATTAATGAATATTTATTAATGACTGCGTTATTAACTTGTGTTTATGGGAAGGTTAATATTTACCCATGTAGTTAGTATTTAATTGTATTTTAAATTAAACAAAATTTTAATAAGCTAATATATTCGTCTTTTATATAACTTAGAGGAAAATCCAGATAATCCCAAGGAAAAAGCAATGGGGATTGGAAGCTTTGATATACTTGGCTGTGAAGGAGTATCTTGTTCTATTCACAAAGGAAATAATGTAACTTTCATCATAGGACTCGAGCTTAGTAAGTTCCGAAAATAAAATCGCTCAAATGAGTTTTTTCTAGTTTGTTTTATACACGACTATCATAATGAGTCCAAATAGCTTTGAATAAGTGGATTAACTATTTAAAAAACCAGTGTATCATCAAATCCAAAACCTATGCGAAAGAGATTACATTTTATTTTGATTGTGTTGAAAATTTTTAAGGAGAGAACGTAAAAGATGTTGTGGATCTGGAAGTTGGTTACACAATAAATAACAAGTATTACATGTTCCCAGATTTAGATCATCATTTATGCGATGAACATAATCCAAACGGAAAAATTGAAGATTGTAAAAATCCGAAGAAAGAAATAGAACTTGAATATACATTTTTCATTCCATTACTTACCCCTTCGGTAATTTTTCTAAGCTACTGAATATTTTTGAAAATTCTTTCCTTTATGTATATTTAAATTGTCTTTTTTCATTTAGAATTCATGAGCTTTAAAACTATTTTAGTTAGAAAATCAAATTTACGTGTTTCTTTCCTAGGTTGAATCAAAATCAAAATCAAAAGGAAAGCTAACATTTACCGACAAGCTAGGTGGTGTAATTGCGTGCGGTAAATTCAATTATACATTTGTCGACTAAATATTATATTTATTTAGTAAAATTAAATTTTAAATGAAATATTAGTACGAGGCAAACAGTAAACAGTAAAAGGTTTTATTCATATGGCTCAAATTCAGTTATCACTTATTTTCTAAGTTCTATCCGGTCTCAGAGCAATTATGACCCATTAAAGGAGGTCAAAAAAGTTAAACTTCGCGTTTGAAATGTATGAGTCAAGCAGCGCATTAAAAAAGTGAAGATCAAATATTGATTATTTAAGGATAAAATAAGAACACATATCTTTTATTGAATTACGTACTGCAACAGAAACGCGGTACTAACGACAAGTGTCAACCAAAGATATATTCGGCAAGGTTTATTTGAAAAAAATCTCTTTTCGAGTGTTTACTCTAAATAAAATTTACATTTTTGTTTTCGAATGACTTATAATGAAAATAAAATTATTTCAATTATGATCCCGCTCACTCATCAAAATAAGCCAGATTCATTTGAACAAACTTATCTAACTTTTAATTTTATATACAAGAAGATTCTTAAACTTTTTACTTAGTTTTGTTACTATGTTTTAAATCAGAAAACAGCAGTTCGATGGGTAATGCATTAAATGTTAAAAGCTGTAACTAAAAGTCTGTAACACTTTTAGATGCACTCTTACGATATAAGAGACAAACATTCATACGTTGCTCGAATGAATCTGAAGCATGCATTCAGGGTTTTCACTCTTGAGTGAAGAATGCGATTGAACTACTACTTGACATTTATAAAGAAAAAGCTATTGCACAAACTTTTACTTAACATAATTTCAAATTTTCGAAGTTATCTAACATTTGATAAGTGATCTCAAGAGTGTTTCTTAGGAAAGATCTAGTTCCAAATAGTTTATTTTCAAATGCAACATTTAAGTCTGAATCATTTGAGATAAGATTGGAAACCGGAGTTCAATACGGAACCTGAGCAGATGTCCGATGATTGTTTTAATTGTTGAACTGAGTTTGAAGGACATGGTTTTGAAGAGTTTGTACATATATAAAAGCAATGGTCGAAATCGGGCTCTCATTGATAGTCAAAATGTGGAAGCTTTTAGTTTTAGCGTGCCTTTTTGGTTTGTATAATTGTAAGAATGTTCCTATGAGTCAAGATCCACCTGTGGGTAGAAATGGAACCAAAATTACTTATGAAACCACTCCACAATTTGTTATGCTGACATATGATGACGCGGTCACTATTGTAAATTGGGGTGCAACTTATCAAAAGTTATTCCCTATCAAGAATAAGGGCAACGGGTGTAATATTGGTGTAATTATTGACTAATTTCTTTTCTCTGACAAAGTTGAATTAGTTTATTAGATGTTGATCTAAATAGCATTTTAGCTTTCATGAAACAGGGGCTGCATTCTGAAAACTTTCCAAAATTGCAGAGTGTACAGCGAGAATGGATAGTTTGCAATTTATTATTTGCAATCGCCTTATGTTTTGCAATTTGCAATCGTTCGAGAATGTGGCCCAGATCACGATTTTTCAGTTTGACTAAAAAATTCAATGAAAGTAGAAGTTTGTTTTATATGAATAATTTTCTTATGCTTTTTATTAGATTGATTTTAAATAAAGCATAACATTAATTTATTTTTAGGCCACATTCTTTGTTTCTCACGATAACGCGAACTATCAATTGGTTAATGATTTATATGTAAAAGGACACGAAATAGCATCACATACTATCACGTAGGCATTTATCAGGAAGAAAAATTTTACAATATGCAAAATAATTTATTCTAAATTTCTATAGGCATAGATCACCTCAAGAATTCTGGAAAAAAGCGGACGCAGAAACATTGAGTAAAGAGATTGTCGGTCAAAGAGATATTATAAGCAAATTCGCTCTAATTCCTAAAGAAAAAATCAGAGGATATAGAGCTCCGTTCCTTCAGACTTCTGGAGATGTGACTTTCAAAGTATACTTATCTTAAAAATTGATTATATTATAGAAACTAGTTTATTTTGATAATTTTCTGTGACTTTTATAGTTCCTGAAAGACAATGGCTTTCAATACGATAGCTCAATGCCTACACAATCCGAATCGAGGCCATGGCCCATATTTCCCTATACTTTAGATGAAGGTTTCCGTCAGGACTGTGTTGTACAACCATGTCCAGGCCTAACCTCCAAATACGAGGGTTTTTGGGAAATTCCAATCGTTGACTATTGGAGAAAACGTGTTATAATTGAAGGTAATGCAAATTAAGATTATAGTGAAATTAATATCTTAGTTTTATGTAGTTCACTTCAAAAAATTACACTTGCATTTCATCAGCCACTTAACTGCTTTAAAAAAAAGTTTATTAGTAATAATGCTGAGCATAAATGAACCTCAGAGTCTCTCGAACCCGAACCGAGCTCAAACCTGAACCTTGGGCTAAGACTTAAGTTCGGGTTCTAAATTTTGAAAGAGATTTAAGTTTGAGGATCGAAATTTCAGAACCTGAAGTTCAAGATTCAGGTTCGGGTTCGAGCTTGAGAGTCTCTGAGTTTCATTTATGCTCATCAGAGATTAGTAATCACTTTGGGTTCACTTTATTATCAATTTATTTTTATTATTATTTTCTAATATTCTTTTACAATATCGGCCTAACGAGTAAAATAATATTTGTTTGAATCCTTTGACCTATTAGATTTGACCTAAAGTTCATAATTTATCATTTTGGTATTTAAGCTAAGATTTTAATAGTTTCAGTTCAGTCTATGATCAGTGGGTTTATAGCGAACTCTAATAAGTCAGTTAACACATTGTTTGAAAGTTTTCATATAGATATTTTTGAAATGAACTCCACAAATCCGATGGATATATTTTTAGGCGAAACTTAACATTTCTATTAAGCTCAATCAAACTTATTTATAACCATCTTCTCCAAGAAATAGTCTTCATAATACTTTTAAGTACACTTAAAAGCTTAATGATCCATGATAGCAATCACAAGAAATGATTTATAACGGAATGTTTTCCATCTCACATAATATGTAGGATATTAAGAAATCTATTTCAGAATAACGATCAAAGCAAACTGAAAATCGAATTTAGTAACAATTCTATGTGAATCATAGTAACGGTCTTTTTCTAGCCGCCATCGCATTTTGTTAAGTTCTCAAGTGTACTCTATTATTGTAGTGGGCTTTTCCTAATGATAGGATAAAAGCTTTGACTGGACATTTCGAATCGAAATTTCGAAAATCTAGTTTTTCATAAAAACTGAGCTGTAAGAATGACGAACGCATATATTATCAATTCATTTTAAGGAAAGACGGAGACCTCTAGAGTTTTAGGTGTTCACGGGAAAAGTTGACTTTAGCTCTTTTAAAATGTTGAGTCATATCGTCATTGAGTCAAATATGTTCATAAAATGGCACAAATCTTCGAAAATAACTATACTTTTGTATACAAACAACACTATTAATACATAAACTACGTCAATTTTTAATTGAATTAAATTTGATTTTATCTGTGATTTAATTAAATTAAGAGTGACTTTAATTGTAATAATGACTGAAAGCGATAAAAAGCAATACAATAAAGAAAATAAATCAGGAATAGGATATTATATCTCATCCTAATCACGTTGCCTGTAATTATCGGCTGAAAGTATACACTTTTTATTGGTTAAAGTATTTTGCCCGTAAACACCTAAAAATATAGAGGTCTCCATCTTTCCTTAAAATGAATTGATAATAAGGGCTCGAGCAACCGTTAAGTGATAAGAATGCGATGTATTTCAATCACTTGTTTATAGTATTTATCTCAGACTGTCAAACAAATGATATTTCTGCGATTTCTACCTTATAATTATCAGTCATGAGTTTAATACATCGTAGGTTTATTATGTAAGATAATTTTTATAGGAGACGCTCCATCTAAAATTTTGGATGCTGTAAACAAAGATCTACAAACATGGATTAGAAAGCTTAAGACCATTCAAAATTTTGCATTATATTTTGAGGCTAGACTTCAGCCTAATAACTAGAGATTTGACAATATCACTCAATTTATTTCATCTCAAGGATCACAGTCATATAGGTCTCATTAAGATATAGTTCCAGTTTACAAAATATTCGACTTCGAAGTTTGAATCTTTCACCAAAAATATCTCTAAACCATACCTAATTTACTATTATTGGTGAAAACTATACCTTCATAGCCTCTCTTTCTCTCGATATATTAATTGTTAAAACAATTTTTGGTAGGAAATTCAAACTTCGAAGTAAAATATTTCGAAAACCAGAAATATATATTAATGAGACCTATATGTCTATGACTCTTGGGGCGAGATGAATCAAATGGCGTTGTCAAATCTCTAACCCTTTAAACTGAAGTCTAACCTTAAAATATAATGTTAAATTTTGAATTGCCCCAAACTTTCTGACCCAAGCTTTTTGGTGATAGCATCCCAGAGTTTAAATAGAACGTCCCTATTAAAATTGTTCCACATAAAAAATATATCTCCATTCTGTGGAAAGGATGTGGAATTAGCAAACCCATTACCCTTTAGTATGAGATATACCCTCTTCGACATTAGTAAACGGGTCCAAAACCTAAAAACAAAAAACGACGAGTAATTAGCTACTTCACTGAAGCTGAAGGTGTATAACTCGTACTTGGGAATAATAGGTTTGCCAATTCTACATCTTTTCCATAGAATGATAACAAGATAAATTATATCTCTTTCTCATTAAGTGTTATTATTGCAATCACCTATTAAGAAAAAGATATCATTGGTGTGATTATCGCTATTGCTGATCACATGATAAAAATAGCAGAAATATCATTCCTCTGACAGTCTCATCTGATAGATTATTTAAAATGAAAAAAGAATAAGAAAAATTAAATTCCAGCATTAAAACAGAATTACTTTGTTTATTTTCAAGTAAATAAATTCGTTTCATAACACCAATGCATCCACTAAAAGATTTTCTAAGTATCTGCTGCCAAGTTTCGAGCAGGTTAAAAATGGTAACACCATTTAGTGATTTTTTATGTTAAGCTAGATAGTATATAAGCATTCTTTCACAAAATCTATTTAAACCTTATTCTAGTAAGGAATGACAAAAATTTCGGGGAATATGAACTAAGAAGCAGTTTAACGATTAAGAATATTTTAAAATCCATCTTAATCTTTTCAACTGTATAGGCGAACCACCAAAAGATAGCCCCTGTTCTATGGTGGACTTCTGTCTGCCGCCTCCAGCAAATGCGACAGACGCTGAGGAATATTTCATGAGTAATTTCAAGCGTCATCACGAAAACAATAAGGCTCCATTCCCTGTCTTTCTACATGAGGCATGGCTTTCACAGGATCCAGTTCGTAAAGAGGGTTACTTCAATTTCATCAATAAAGTGACACAAATGGATGACGTCTTCCTTGTTACCATCCAAGACGTTATCGAATGGATGGAAGACCCGATTCCGTTAGAAGAGTATAAAAAGAAGCCATGCAAACATCTACCTATAGAAAGGTCTCGTTGTCCATACGATCCGGCAGACGAATCCACGCATAAGTTCTGTACGCCTGTTAAAGGAGATGATAATACAGAACACTTGATTCCTGTTTGTGGTGTTTGTCCGACACGTTATCCGAGATTTGAACACACTTCTGGAGATGATTGAGCTTAAAATCCAGCTTTAAAATTTTGATCTTTGAATCAGAATAAACATTTTTTCGAACTAATAATTTGTGAACGAAGTCGGTCTTTTGAAATAAAAATTTAGAAAAAAATTATTTGAAGACTCATTTAATTTGAAAACTTGTTTACAGTTTGGTTAATTAATTACCTAGCAGTTTTTGATACAAATATTTAGCCGCAAGATTCTAGATTGATATTAGTTCTTATTGTCGAACATTATTCAGCTTTTTTCTTGAGTGAAATATTTTTTGCATTTAATTAAAAGATTATCAAGTATAAAGAAGTATCTTGTGAATATGGAATTTATCTTTCGATTAAACTGCCATTCAAATTTTAAAACGAAATATATCTTTACAAAAAATGTTGTAATAATGAATGAATTTTCCAGATTTTATCAATCTATTCTTTATTAACATGTTGAATTTTAGAGAGCTTGAAATTTCTAATGTTTCGAACTATTTTTAAATGTCAGGCTTTCTGGTTGGATTCTTAGGTTCATTGGGATGAAAAAGTATTTAATCTTTATATCTTCTGCGACCTATGAATATGAATGCGTTTTTTGAAGAAAAGCATTAGATTTAAAGTTGATATGCTAAAAGGTATACCGTCGACAGATAAAAGTTATGTATTTGTCATCACTAAAAAGATGCAGAAGAGTTCATAAACCTAAGGGCTCAACAACTCATTGAGATCTGTATTTCGTTTAGTGATATTAATCAATAAATGAACACTTAAGAGATTAGTTTGGAACTTTGACAAAACAGACTTTGACTCATTCTTGTATTAAGTTAGTTGTGTCAATGCGACATGTGCTACAAGAAGTGATAGCTTGAGAAAGCGGTTCGACTCATCATTAAAATTATTTAAATTGAATCACAGTTGACTGTTGAACTGATTTGATTGAAATAGTTTAATATATCTTATCAGTAACTTTCATTCTATGACTTATTGTTTTTCTTATGAATATCAAATAAACTGACTTCAGCTACGAATAACACTATTACTCATATTATGTTTTTTAATTACTGACAATGAACAGTCAGCAGCGAACGGAACAAACTTGAAAATTTTTTTATAAAATCAATCTTAGGCACACTCTAAAACATATATCAAAAAATTAGCCGCCAACGCGTTACGTAACATATTTTTTGCAATTTAATTTTTTCAAGTTTTATAGATTATTGTTTGAATGCAATGTTAACTAAAAAGTCTTCGTGGCGCTGAGGTAAAGTGCTTGATATTAAACTTTTAGGTCTCGGGTTCGATACTTTGGTTTCCAAATTTTCTTTACCTCTGAAACTTTATCAACTTTAATTTTTTGACATATTTTATATGCAAAACGTGTTTCTATTTGTAAAAAAATCGTTTGAATACTATTCAATTGTGAAGTTTGTTAATTCACTAACAATATTTAAAAATATTAAATGAACTCATCTTCACAATTAAATAGTATTCAAACGATTTTTTACAAATCTTTATAAAATATGTCAAAAATAAAGTTGATAAAGTTTCAGAGGTAAAGAAAATTCGAACCAGACCAATATCAAGCACTTTCAAGCGCCACAGCTTTTAGTTAACATTGCATTCAAACAATAATCTATAAAACTTGAAAAATTAAATTGCAAAAATATGTTACGTAACGTTGGCGGCTAATTTTTGATATATGTTTTAAGAAGATTTTATAAAAAAAATTTTCAAGTTTGTTCCGTTCGCTGCTGACTGTCCATTGTGAGTAATGCTATAATTTGACACTATAAACTTATAGTTTCAAATTCTGTCTCATCCCTCTTATCTTATCCAAACGCATCAAAGATTAATCCGAGATCTATGCATAACTTTTTCGACCGACTGTACATCGAGACATATACATACATAGGTTTTAACTTCAATTCAACTCTTAATAAATGAAAAAATAGAGATAAGTTGTTGATAAGTCTTATCGCGTAAAGTTTTGAGACTAACTATAATGATAAAAAATAGTAAACCTTTTAGCATACGATTAAATACATTAAATTGAAGAGCAATTAATTTAAGAGGAGATACTAGTATAAAGAAAATCATGTTTTTAATAATGTCTTTAAATACAAGCAACGTAAATATGATCGATTTGCATACTTTACTTTACAAATGGCTGTTAGTGCTAACTCTGATTTATATAAACCTGTACTGTACTGGTCAAGCCAAAGGTTTGACAGAGATATGAAATGAGGATTAGTTCTAAACTATTAGTAATTGGGATTCCCACTCAACTTAAAAGTTGTGTTCAATGCATATTATAGTCATAGACTTAAACGTAAGGCTTTTCTTCAAAAAACGCATTCATATAGCATCAACACTATTTTTCGTGAAAGTTCCCAGCTCTTTCGGTACACGCGTGTGAATGTGCAGGTACTATTAAGACGGCTGAAAAGTAATTGTACATTCAATCTCTTTGTTGAAAACAGCTATAAAAATGATATTTTGGTATTATATAATGTAGTTGCCCCAAACTTTATGATAGCTTCCTAAAGCTTCAGTAGTTTTGATATTCAAATGGAGGCGTTTTGAAAATTAATTTCACGAACGATTCATGACAAACGACTGCCAAATCAAAATCATTTGCAAATCTTTTACCCTAATTTGGCCTCTTAATTCCATCAATTCCATCAATTCCATCGTAGTCATAAGGGTTCAAATAAGGTTGTCAGGAGGTTGCTTTATCCCTTTCATCGATGTCTACTCAAGAATGTTGCTCCACACAAAATGAGTTCGAATCAAGTCGGAGCTGATTTGAATTCGACTCGAAAAAATCGAGTCGAGTCTGTTCAAGTCACAATTTGATTTGACTCATCTCGAGCTTACCCGAAGGCTCGAATTCACTGCAATTAATGAATAAAGCCAATTTTTAAGGTATACTTCAAATTTGAAGACTAGACCCTCCTTGTTGTTTTTACCTCATAATGTGTGATACCATTCACAGCACCTCTGAAGCCTCCGAAAAGTTTCTGCATCCTCAAGAGCTTTAAATAGAGAAAAGATAATAGTGCGTGTGTGTGGCAGAGGAGGGGATAGGCCGGGGCATTCGGTAAAAGCGTTTCACGTGATTTCCGGGGCCAATTTGCAGAATCGGGATTGGTTGTTATCTACTCTGTTTATTCGGTTCCATATTTTAAGAACCATTTCGCAATGTTTCAGAGCTAATGTTTTGAATTTCATTTTAATGTTTAACTTGAATTCATCGAGATTTTATGGATTTGAGAGATATATTAGATCTTTTAAATGTCCCCATAAAATATAATAAAGATTTATCAAACCTGGTGAATCTCTTATTTTGCTAATCGGGTAATTTCAAAGATTGATTAGCTGCAGCGCTCACTAGATTTGACAAATTTCGATTATTATTTATGGAAACATTTAAAAGATCGGGTATACTTCTCAAATCGACAAAATCTCGACGAATTCAAATTAAACATTAAAATGAAATTCAAAATATTAGCTCTGAAACATTGCGAAATGGTTCTTAAAATATGGTTTGTTGCGTTCACCTTCATATTTCTGCCAATGGCCGGCATTTTCAACATTTGTTATAATTTAAATTTATTTGTCGATAAACCATAACTGTGTCAAATTTCAAAATCTACCTCATTTAATTACAATGTTGTTAGAAGGTTTTGGCATTCAAAGTTATAATGATAGCCTTGTACGATTTACGACAAAGTTAGAAAATTTTTAATTATATTTAAACCTTAATCTTGTGTTAATTATAGCATTTGCCTGGTTGTCCATAATGATATAACGCAAAAGATTTATCGATTATAATATACACCTGACGCAGAAATTAGGTTGACTCGCAAAATCTTTATAACTTTTGACTGGATGAACCGATTTTCAAAATTTTTTCACCAAATTAATCAAGAATAAATGTAGTTTCTTAAAATGTAATGTAAATGTGATTTAATTTTTTCAAACCACTATAACTTTTTTATCTTGCTGAATATTCAAATTTCCTTCAAATCATAGAAATTAAATTTATTCTTCGTTAATTTGGTGAAAAAATTTTGAAAATCGGATTACAAAGTCAAAAGTTATAAAGATTTTGCGAGTCAACGTGGCAAGTGATTTGCAACAGAAATTATGTTGACTCGCAAAATCTTTATAACTTTTGACTTTGTAATCCGATTTTCAAAATTTTTTCACCAAATTAACGAAGAATAAATTTAATTTCTATGATTTGAAGGAAATTTGAATATTCAGCAAGATAGAAAAGTTATAGTAGTTTGAAAAAATTAAATCACATTTACATTACATTTTAAGAAATTACATTTATTCTTGATTAATTTGGTGAAAAGATTTTCAAAATCGGTTAATCCAGTCAAAAGTTATAAAGATTTTGCGAGTCAACCTAATTTCTGCGTCAGGTGTATATTTGAATTGAAAATTTTTTCTTCAAAAAAAATTGGAACTTGGCGCTACTTTTAAATTTAATTTAAAAAAGAATTATAATTGCAAATGAGACTTGAAAGTTTTTTGTAGCAGTATTCTTTAAACTTTTTTAAACAACGCTTCAATTTATTCAGTTTGACGTTATGAAAAATTTAAGATCTTTAAAAATCAATAAGGCCTAATAACAGTATATAGAGAACGTCTAAAACTGTGAACATCCGAAATTTTAAAGTCGTATTGGTTGTAGAGTTAGCTTTAATTGTGATATAAAACTTAAAATTTTCACTTAAATAATGGTAATTATGCCTGTTTTTATGTAAAATGTTATATTAAATTAACTAAAGAACTATTAGAAAATAGTAGTATTGATTTTTTGAAAATTTAATGTGAGATCTTTTATTGGTGATCGCGTATTAAAAATTCTTTACAGTGGTCTACGAAGCGGTGAAAATTTTTATAATATAATAATTTTCAAATACAAGAGCAAGTGCTATCGTTTGGTAATGAT
The DNA here is from genome assembly GCA_018873245.2 of Archegozetes longisetosus. Classification (NCBI taxonomy): domain Eukaryota; kingdom Metazoa; phylum Arthropoda; class Arachnida; order Sarcoptiformes; family Trhypochthoniidae; genus Archegozetes; species Archegozetes longisetosus. The sequence continues at coordinate 1,135,314 of JAEMBT020000004.1, read as the reverse complement.
TAAACTTACCTAATTACACTTATTGAATTTTTATGGAATAAAAGCATTTTGTTAATTTTTTTGTCTTAAACCATATATACCAGTAAAATTATATTTTTAATTCATTTATTATTATTTGTGAGAAAATAAGTAAAAGTCACTACTTTAATCCTGAAAAAATTCAGTTTATTAAAAGGGTATTTAAAGTACAGCAAGATTTCAATACAACAAAGTTCATAGGACCTGAGAATTTAATTCGTCTTAAAGAGGTTTCTTCATAACAAGATTCATGACCATATACAATTTGTTGACAAGTAGAATATTAAATGCATCATGAAATATAAATTAAAAATCTCATTGTGTATCAACCGTATCAAGAATTTACAATCTATCTTTTGAATATTTATCCTCAATTTACCTGATTCTCTTCAAAATTGAATTAGACACCTAATATTTCTTCATGGCTTACTCCACGATTTTAACGTTAATTTCGTTATAAAAAAATTCAGATAAATATCCTATTAAGATATCTTTCTTTACTTCGTTATATAGAGTACCTCTTAGAATAATGTTTGTTGTATCAAATCCTTTACAATCTAAAGTATATAGAATTTTGCCGAGACTGTCAGAATTGGTTCGTTATAACAAGTCTTCGCTATATCGAGATTCGTCATATAGAGGTATCACTGTATTTTAAATATTTTTTGGACTATGTTCTTAATGAAAAAAATTATAAAAGTTCTTAAAAATTAGCATTAAACATGAGGACCTTAAGAAATTATTGCCTTGAGGCAGATATGAACGAAAATGAATGAATAGGTAACTTCATTGTAAAGCAAAATATAAGTTTAGAAAAATTCTATTTTATCGTTTTAATATACATTATTTTTTGTCTTGGATTTCCGCGAAATGAGTTTGTATGAAATGCATTTCTGTGAAGTGTAATTCTGTGATATGACTTAGAACCATCTCTTATGTATAGCTCGCTACGCGTGCCAATCCCCTAATGTAACTTAATAAATTGAATTCGACTAATGTCACTTTATTAAGCTAATTTAGATTAGAGGAAAAGCACTCTTAGCTCGCTATGTGCTAAAGAATAAGCTACTCAAGTTCAATATTTTTGTTAACCTAAAATAGATAATTGCAACGACAAACTGGATTAATACCGTAAGATTTTATCCTTCAGTTTTAGCTTGAAGCTGGAGATGTGGCGAAAGGTACCACTACTTTCTGCTTCAATTTTGTACTTCAAATGCTTTTTGTATATAACAGAAACTGTTGGGCTCTTAGATCATTATTTTACTTTCTGCTAAATTTGAAATAATTTTATGACTTCATTTGACTACTAAAATTCAAAATTAACTTATAATTTTGAGTGCGACCATACTAATTATGCATGATCGCGATGATTGACAAATATTTATTAGGTCAAACCGTAAGTAATTGCAAACTTTTTCATAATAAAACATGAAAAAGTTTGCAATTATTTATGGTTTGACCTAATATCTTTGGGTTTCCGATAAAACATTCAGATCGGTATTTCTTAAGCTCATAGCGAAACTGAAAATGTTTCTGACTTGCGTTTAATTATTATATAATTGAGTATAACTAGAAACAAATCGAATAATCTGATTATGAATAGTCTTGCTCTGTGGGCTAAATTCGAGTTAAGCATAACTAATGGTGCACCTTATTATGATAGCGGTTATGGCATTTGTAACAACTGTTATATTGGCTCATGTGAATTCGACTCTGAATCCGAAATCCAGATTCGGCGTCAATTAGATGGATCATTAATTGATGCCAGAGTAATTCAAATAGTGGCAAAAGAAGTTCAATTTTTATAGATGAAAATAATTAAATTTATACTTAATTCAGAAAATTTTAGTTGTATTAATTTAATATCTACAATTTGTATACATATTTTGCATTAAACATTAAACTGAGTCAGAGAGAGGAAACTTTAGTTCATTAATCAATTAATTTAAATAAACAAAATCTATTAATTTATTCATTTTGACTAACGATCGACTTCCCCGAAAACAATATCGAGTGTTCCAATGATGGCTACAATATCAGCTAATAGTAAACCCTTTCCGATGTAGTCCAAAGCAGACAAATGCGCAAAACCTGGAGCTTTAATTTTACATCGATATGGACGAGAAGTGCCGTCACTTACGATATACAGACCAAATTCTCCTTTTGGTGCTTCAACTGCGGTATATGTGGCGCCCGCTGGCACTTGATATCCTTCAGTGAACAGCTTGAAGTGATGTATCAACGCTTCCATCGATGATTTCATTTCTGATCTCTTCGGTGGAACTATTTTATTATCATCGACTTTGATCTCTCCCGAAGGCATTCGATTCAGGCATTCATGAATTATTCTTATCGATTGTCTCATTTCTTCGACTCGACATAAATAGCTTTAGATCAGAAGTTTTCGATTAGTATTTAGATCTGATTATTGAATATCTCATTAACAAATATGTAAAAACTTATTATAACTTAAACTTATCAGACTAGAATTTTAATATTTAGTGAGATGAGAAAATGATTTCAATCATTAAATCAAATTGCTTTTGTACAAAAAGTTATCCAAATTTAGAAAAAAAAATTCTAAACTTTAAACTTAAATACAGTTCAACTGTAAGAAAGGATTTATCCAACAACAAATTTTTGTAATTCGTGTCAATAATACTCCAAATAAAACGTTCAGGAACTCAAACAGATTTCAAATATAGTGTTAAATAGAAAATGAAAACTTTGAAAAGTTCTAATAAACCTATCGATTAAAAAAAATATTAATAAAGAATAAAAAAGTAAATCTTTAGATTTGAAAACAGTTGAACTAAAAGTATAGCAAATATTGAAAATCAATATTTATAACTTTAAAACAAAATCTCAAATAAAATCTTCGAATAAAAATATATGTAAAATATCGACACAAATATATCATTAATTGATTACCGATCATAGCAGTCACCATTGAGACCGATCGGGACGTCAAAATCAAAGTCTTCATATGAATCATAGGGTTGCGTTTTCCTTAAATCCCATTTAATACCACTTCCTCTGAGCATAACTCCACTCATACCCCAATTGAGAGCGTCTTCAGCGCTAACGATCCCGACGTCAATAGTTCTTGCTTTCCAAATACGATTTTCAGTCAACAAGTCTTCTACTTCATCAATACGTTCAGGAAAGGCTTCGGCCCAGCGGTAGATATCATCCATTATACCGATTGGCAGATCTTGCGCAACACCTCCTGGTCTGATATACGCTGCATGCATTCGAGCACCGCTCACTCGTTCGTAAAACTCCATTAGCTTCAAGAAAAATAGTATTTGTTTTATCATTTATGAAACTTAAAATTAATTGTTCTTTCTTAAGAACCAGTTAAGTGAATGCTAAACAACTAGCCACTTATCATATTCTTTGAGCAAATCATTTTATTTATTGATTTGAATATTACTTTTTCTCTTTCTTCAAAGAGCCAGAAGAATGGAGTAAGTGCTCCGATATCTAAAGCATGGGTTCCGACTGCCATCAGGTGATTCAATATTCGAGTTATTTCACAGAATAGTACTAGAAGTAGATATCAAATAAGATTTACATTTGTGTTTTTAATAATAAATATTGAATGAGAAAACTACGTTTTCACAAAACTAAAACTTATGATTCAATTATTGAGTATTTGCTTGGCATCACTCAGTTATTGAGCCATTAGACAAAACTTTGAAAATGAGTCGTTTTATTATTATTGAAAACTATCATTAGTTTGAACAAAAACTCAAAGTCCATCAAATACTCGCTGAGTAAAAGTTTATCAAAGAATGTAAACTAAGATAAAGTGTAATAGATTTTAAAACTATTTTAACCTGAAATAACTGGCACATATGTCTCACTTTTCGACAGATATCTTACTCGATAAAACATTTAAGTATTTCAGAACTTAAGGTCAATTTAAAGCTTCAACTAAAACTAAAGTTTTGAATGACCCGAAGTCTTTCACAAAAAATGAGCTAAACCTCAAATAAAAACAAAACTAATAATGATACAAACCCCTAATATATTGCGCTCTCTTCGGAACCTGAATATTGAGCAACTTCTCAATGGCCAGCGAATAACATTCTTCATTCACCATCATTGAGACATAATCTAAACGATCCATATATGGAAGTGCTTGAGTATAAGTCTTATATTCCATTAACTTCTCGGTTGCTCTATGAAGAAGTCCGATATGTGGATCAGCTCTCAATACAATCTCTCCCTTGAGCTCGAGAACAAGTCGGAGGACTCCGTGAGCAGCCGGATGTTGAGGTCCGAAGTTGAGGACAACGTTTCGGACGTGTTTCTCGATCGGAATCCGAGGCTGGTCTGTATTTTTCCAACCTACCCATCGGCTCTCTTTGTCGGGCGTTAGAACTGCGCCGTGAAATTGCTCGAAGTACTCCCTGTCCGGAAACCACTTCTTTGCCATTAGTCTTACTTGTTGATAATTCAGACCATTATTACTATTGATACTACTATTCGTATTATTGTTTAGTTGTGTTGTTGTCGACAATATTGATGTTAGTCTTGAGTTTCGAACTAGTTTTAGTATATTCGCCATTATTTAAGGTAACCTTTAGTACGATTTTACTTATTATTTACTACTTAATTGATCTTATTTTATTCTCATATCGCTTTGTAAATTCGATTTTAATTCAGTTTTCACTTGCATCACAAGTATATTTTGGTCTCTAAATCCTATTTGAATGCATTGTGAAATCATTGTCAATATAATACGTGTTTTATTTAACCCATCTTAATCAAATTTCAAATTATTAATACATTTTTTATTTAAAATTAACTTTAATTTTTAGCTAACTTTTCCAAATTTCGAATTCCGTTTTTTAAGATTGTTTTATTTTATCATAATTTGATACTTCTTAAATTTTCTCTTTCGAATAACTTCGAGATTCAGTTCAAATTTAAATAAATGTTTTTCATTGGGTTTACATAATTTATGTAATACCAAGTGTTCGATAACGGCCAAAATCAAAGACTCTTTTTACTGATGAAATGCTTTGGTCCGTTTACAAATGCGATCATACTGCTAAAATAGTCGACAAAATTGTTAAACAAAAGAACAAACTGTTGAAATGCATTTCGATACTTTCAAACAAATAGCTGACAGTGCTATCAATTTGACCGCAAAACGCTTTGAGAGACTCGTCGGATTGCAAAGCTTATAAAAATTGGTGCCATTTTATTATCAATTCATAACTAATTGAAACAGGATAAAAAAGTAAACATTTCAATTGCCGTATAATTGAAAACAATCAATAATTTATATTTGAAAAAATCAAATAAATAAACAATAATAACAAAAATTTTGAATTAGTAATTAATTTGCTTTTAAATTATAAATTATTATTTATTGAAAACAATAAGTGTTTGAACAGTAACTTTAATTTTAAAGACATTTAAAGTAACATTTGATTGAAAACGATGTCTGAATCAATGGCAGTGTCTTCAGAGCCACCAAACACAACTTCAGCAGTTAATCAGTCATCCGGACAACAATCAACTAAAATAGATTACGAGTTCTGCAAAGAACTGGATGGTTGGGTCGAACAGTTGATGGAATGCAAACAATTGACTGAATCGCAAGTCAGACAACTTTGCGATAAAGCAAAAGAGATCTTGTCTAAAGAATCAAATGTCCAGGACGTCAAGTGTCCAGTCACAGTTTGCGGTGACGTTCACGGCCAGTTTCATGACCTCATGGAACTATTCCGCATCGGCGGTAAGGCTTATCAATCTTTGGCCTCTTTAATGTGTATTCTATTCCATTTGCTCCCGATAATTTGTTTCAAATCTTTGTTCTTGTCTATACTGTCTTCGACTGATCTTTTTTATTACTTTAGTTGTTTTCAGACTCGCTAACCCCTTAATTGTTCACTTTTATCTGCTATTATTTCTTCAGTTGTTGAGAAATGCGTTAAAGCCTTTTATGAATATTGTCTTAAGACTATTTTTGATATGTTTGTTAGTGATTGTAAGTTTTTAATGATTTAATCGTTTCTACATTTTTATTGTCCTTTTATTGTTTTGATATATCAGTCTTATTAGATATGTTTTGTTAACTGTTATATTGTGGCACTTTTGCTAATTCGTCATGTTTTATTCAAGTATTTTTTCGTTTGTGAGGGTCTTGTATTTAACACTCAAATTAATTACAATTTTATATATTGATTAATCAATAGTTTTCAGGCGATTATTGTATTTATTAGAACATTGGATCATTTGATAACTGTCTTACTACTTTTAACTATTTTTCACGTTTTTAAACTGACTGAAAATCTAGTTAAACATTAGTTAATATTCTGAAATTTGAATGTGTCCGTCGATTCAATGCCTATGACAACTCCACACTTAATAGTGAATTATTTTGATGAAAACAGAAAAGATGAATAACATGACGAATATTTGTTCTATAAACAATAGGGTCTCAGCCATAAATGCACTACTTTATAGAAATTTTCTAGTTAAGCATCAGATATTTCTGAAAATGAATTTCGATTTCAAGTATATCATCTTTTCGTGTCATTCAATAATAGATAAATTATAGACTTATCTCATTTTATAAAGAGCTATTGTCGACATTTTTTTTGAAAGGCAACAATTTTTCTATTATTTAAACCTTGCCCACTGTGTTTTATACCTAATTGAGTCGCATCAATATTTTATGGTTTTTAGGTTAAACATACAAATTTATTAACAAAATGATCATCTCATTTATTCATGTTCTCAAATAATGCGTTTTACTTTGGGCTATAAGTTGATTATCACTTATATTAGTCATGAGTCATAAATAATTTAATATTTCATAATTCGACGATTGATATGAAGTTATCTGAAAATCGTTTATCACTTTTTCTACTCTTTCATGAGTTTGTTTTGCTCTACAGTTGGTTCTGACTACAGTTTGCACATACAGATCACTCAATGTTTTATTAACTTAAGAATCGATATTCGTTGTACAAATAGAAATCGCTTTTAATTAAAAAGTCATTTTTAGAGTTTTTCACATAATTACTTATTTATATAGCAATAATTTGACCTTCAAATGCAATTAAGTTTAAGCCAACAGTTTCTTTCATAATTTCAATCAGAGTTAAGTTTAGGCATTCAATTGTCTTGAGTAAAACATCCCAGTAAATACTCAATCAGACAAATTTGAACAAATTTTGAATATCTCGACCGAAAACACTTCAAAAACAGATTTTGCTCTCGATTCTACTTACAAAAGAGTAAATTTGTGATAATAACTAGCTTTAAATTAATCTTTCAAACTTCAAAACAGATCTTACTTTTGACCTTACTCTTCAAATAACAAATATATAAAAAATGAAACTTATTCATATTTTGCAATTTGAATCAACAATAGGTCGCTCTCCGGATACAAACTACCTATTTATGGGCGATTATGTCGATCGCGGCTATTATTCAGTAGAAACTGTTTCACTATTAGTCGCTTTAAAAGTTAGATTTCGTGATCGAATAACTATATTAAGAGGTAACCACGAATCACGTCAAATAACACAAGTCTACGGCTTTTATGATGAGTGCCTCAGAAAATACGGAAACGCCAACGTCTGGAAATACTTTACTGATTTATTCGATTATCTACCACTCACCGCATTAGGTATTCATTCATTTTTATCATCTAATTAAACAAAACAATACATTTAGGCCTAAAAACTACATAAAATCTGATTATTCTTTAAGTTTGAGTTGATGTTTGCTTAAGAGATGAATATTTTTATCTAAATGGTAGTCATCTCTTCAAAAGATTCATAATTAGATAAGTTTAGTTATTTTTGGCAACTTTTTTAGTGTCAGTTTTTCTCTTATAAAGTTATGACCTTTAGATGTGTTGAAGTTATTGTCATTAAAATTGTGTGAGAAACAATATCTTTAATTAAATCACACGATAAGTCATTGACACATCAAAAACAGACAAATTAACATAAAATGAATCTAAAGCTAATTTAATTGTTTGAATAGTTGATAACCAAATATTCTGTCTTCACGGCGGTCTCTCACCATCGATCGACACTTTGGACCACATCCGAGCGCTCGACCGCTTACAAGAAGTGCCGCACGAAGGGCCGATGTGTGACCTGTTATGGTCAGACCCAGACGACCGTGGCGGTTGGGGAATAAGTCCTCGCGGGGCTGGATATACGTTTGGTCAGGACATATCGGAGACATTCAATCACACGAACGGCTTAACTCTTGTCGCTCGAGCGCATCAGCTCGTTATGGAAGGCTACAATTGGTGTCACGATAGGAATGTTGTCACCATTTTCTCAGCCCCTAATTATTGTTACCGATGCGGAAATCAAGCGGCGATCATGGAGTTGGACGACACTTTAAAATATTCTTTTCTTCAGTTTGATCCTGCGCCACGTCGCGGCGAACCTCATGTCACTCGAAGAACTCCGGATTATTTCCTCTAAACTTACTATTAATTTAGAATTCAATCCCTTTTTTAATTAATAATTGAATTTTTCCCTTTATTTAAGTGATTAATTGATTTCTATTTCAATTTAATTATTAATTATTCAATTAATTTAGTTACAAATCGATTATTACAATTGTTTTAGCGCTAAACTGTCTTTTCTATATCATTAATGTTTTTCTTTTTCGCATAAATTATTGATCGTTGTCCTCTTCGATCAATTTTGTGTTTTTCAGTAAATTCATGACTAATGCGAATCAGTTTATACTGAATGTCTATTCTCAGTTTTTCGGACAAAAAAATTACAATTGATTTTTACGTAACAATTATCTGTAATAATAAGTATATTATTAGATGTTTAAAAAATCCGTTCATTACATTAATGATTGTATTAATAGTTATTAATACGCCATAAAATGACGGTTTTTTGATTTTAGTGAAAGGCTAAGTAATTTATTCATTAAAGAAAATCTTTTTTTGCGGCGACTAAGACTTACTGTATTTCAAAAACTGAAATTAAAGCAAACTATGAATTAAACAATAGAAGTTAGTTGACGACAACTTTGGAGAATAAAAAATGATTTTCAAGTTAAAATTGATCTTATGAAATCTTATTTGATTTAGTGAGTCAAAATGTCAATTTTCAAAATTGATTATGAGGTAAATCGTCAATCTGACCCACTAGGATATAAGCCACATTCTATTGCATTTATCGTAATGAGACCTGACTGCTACTAAAGGTAGCTAAGCTTCCAATTGTACTTATGTAGCTGTTGCACTTAAAGTACTCACATCTATAGAAGTAGTTTACAAAGTCATAAAATATGACATGAGCGCGCATCAAGAGTCATTTTAAAAATTAGACGATCTTCTGGCCTATTAGACTAATACAGTTGGGATGCCCGAAGGTTTAACGAACGTTTTCCGAACGGAACAGTTTCACTGATAGACCTTCCACTATCGTAGTACAATAAAGTTGACTGGTCGACATGTATGACCTGAAAGTCACTTGTTTTGGTTATATACTTGAGGAATAACATCCGTATTAATGAGTTACAGTCTAAAATTAATGACCTGGTTTTTCCGCAACTTGTGATTAATTAATCAATTTTCAAAAAAAGATTACCCATAAAAATTTACTATCAATTAATTTTTGTATTTGAAAACTAGTTAAAGTATTGATTTGATTATGAAACTTAAGTTAGTTTAACTAACTATCAGATAATTTAGTGTATAAGTGCGCAGGTCATGGGTTTATGCGACCCGACCCGAACCACAGTTTACCCACTTACCCACGAGTCAAACCGCTCAGCAGTTCACCTGCACACTTATAATTTAGTGTTTCTTCAAACGTTGAGTAGTGATTGCGAGCAATAAACTATTAAAAAGTTTTAATTAGTAATCTTCAGTTTTATTCACTGTTATCAATGGTTTAATGAATATTGATTATAACAAGGGTCAACTGTGACTCATTTTCTATGAATATAATTTTATGACGGTCATGGTTAATGAGAAATGGATGCCAAAAAGCTTATCAAAGAATTACTTGAATAGACAACGAGTAAAAGGGGTTAAGTGATAAGATTAATAGTACCACTTAACACTTTTTTAAGTCTATAAGATAGCTATCAAATTCTATTACTGATCTTCCTATTGACTTCCGGCATCGGTATCTTCGCATGAGGCAGTGTCTTCTTTAGGGACACAAACTTTGAACTGATCGTCAAAGACGGCAGTACTTGGATTACAATCGTATAGTGTTTTAACGAATTTTCCCTTCACTTCGTGACATCGGTAGAACTTATGGCAATCGTTTGGGTTTCGGTAAAAGCCATCTTCTTCACAGGTTAATGGTAAAGTCCATTCGGGTGGGATTGTCTGTGGTGCGACTGTTGTTCTCGTTCTTTTTTTGGAATTTGGAAACAGTTCTGGGTGTGCTACACAACATAGATTATCGCAAACCTATTAGAAAATTTTTAAAAATGTCATCAAACTATAAGTGAAGTTAATATAATCCGAATGTATTGATCCAAGTATTAATATTTCTTAATTATAACAAAATCTTTCGAATACTTCGAGCTCATTATAGATTTGTTCCTAATGATTTAAAATATTTGAAAATTCAGTTTCTACCAGTTTTACATTATTTACATTAATTTGAAGAAGAAAATAAGCTATTTTTTAGAACTTATAAACTTCAACGCAATACAGAATAAGTTTTAAAAAATTACAAACGATTTATCACTTTCTCCTCAAAAAGTATTTCGTAAACTCGATAACTATGTTTTTCTTGCTTTTCAACCACTCTCTAAAACTCGATATTTTTCTTAAAAGCTCAGCAAAGTTTTAGATAATTTCTTGCTAAGAAACTATCGAAACTCAATTAGAAATATGGGATAACAGATTTTTATATTAGAGTCCTTAAGGTAAATAAAGTTATTTCATACATGAAAAGGTCCACATCTGACTCCATCTTCCATAAACTGCTCAAATACTTCAATCGATTCTTTTTCAGTACACTGTGCGATCTCGTCCTTAAGACTGATATGTGCTGGATATGAGCGCAGAGTATTGTCATCATTATCGGGTAATTCGCTTTCACATAATGGGCACTCAATTTTGCATGGATTGTGATATGTGTTTTGACCAATAAAACTCAACGATACAGTCCCTGATGTGTTGAATTTATTGAATAGCTGTTTGCACCTGTCGGCACGATCTAGACTTCCGATATATGGTGTCGGATAGGCTTTAATTGTAGAAAAAAATATTCAAATTTTAAGTTTCTCAAAATTTTATTTCTAATGAAACCTATTTTGCTTATTTTTGCTAAATAACTAAGAAATTGACCTGTATTTATGCAAAACGTAAACTTTTTGATTAGTTAACGAGGATTTTTAAATATATTTGTTGAACTTTAAAGCTCTTGAGACTAAGCTTAAAAGAAAAGTTTATAGTCGTTTTCTCATTAGTTTTCAGGAAAATGCTTTGAAATTCGAACGATTTCTTAAAGGTGAGGAACCGTTTCTTATTCAATAAAACGTTAATTGAAGATCTTAATTCTGAACTAAAAATCTAGCTATACACTAAATCTAAATTGATTCAGAAACAAACTTAATGATAGATAGAACTTACGAATTTCTTCAGCATTGAATCCTCTGCAGTGTTGTCCTCTAGGATTACCAGCAGTTCCTGAGTTTTGACTAAAGACTTGGTCCGTTAATAATGCAGAGACTATTAATATTGCGACACAACTTAATGAATAGTTTGCCATTATTTGAAAATTTTTCTTGATTTTAAGTAAAACTTTGGATATGCTTCCTAAAGCTATGTCAACACACGATTCACTTGAAAATAAACACACAATTTCAAAGCTTAACAACTTTTGAGTGTCTAAAAAAGTGCGATTAATTTTTATTAAAATACATATAACCTTCGATATGAAGCAGTTTTAGAATTCTTAACATTCTTTAAAAGTTACACAATTATCCCAACCCTTTGCTTAATAAATTCCGAAGGTCTAGCTATATTTCAAGTTCAAAAAGTTAATTTCATACTGATTGAAAAAGTTTTCAACTTTTATGAGTAATTTATGAAGTTTTTTATCGATTTGGTTATTTGTAAAAAGTTTATTTTAGCTAAAGTTTGACTGTATTAAATGCTCATTGGGATCAGTGAACCAGATTTTCAATAGGGTGTGTATTCTTTTTCTAACTGGTGTCATAAACTTTGTTGAAGAAAAAAATTAGGTCACTTTAGTTTGATCTGATATTCATGTTTTATATATTCCATAACAGATTTATCGAAGACTTGGACTGACTTTACTATAACTTATCCTCAATTATAATTATCCGTCAATACTGTATCTGAAAAGTTGAGTATAATTAAACAATGATTTCTAACTTGTATTTCATTGCCATAAGATAAGCCATAATTATCATTAGTTAAGATTTTTCTTTGGCTGAAGAAACTTTAGTCTAGATCCCCATAACTGACAATCAATCAATGACAAAAAGTTTGTTAAATAAATTTAAAGTTAGAGATAATTAGTCTATTTTAGAGAAAATCTCGCATGTCAGATAAAATTTCGCCAACACGGATAATTGACGAAAGCTTTTTACTGAAGTTTTTCTCATTCACTAAAATCGATAGTAATTACAACAAAATAAATGAATAGATTTGCGATAAGAAAATAACATTGATAGTAAAGCAGTTAACATATTTTTAAAGATTATAAAGATTTTGATATGTCGCTCGTGCCAATCGTTACCATTCTTGCATTTCATCAGCAATTCTATGTATTTTATTCGCTTCATCAATGATTTGTGCTAATTTCATCTTAATGTTAGCGTCTCTCTTGCTAGACTTATCACTCATAGCTAGTTGTCTACCAATAACTCGAATTCTCATCGATTCATGACTTGATAGATAATAAAAATGCATTAATCTGTTCAAAGACAACTGCTTTTTACCGTCAGTTGTATATCTATTCAAATAATTTTTCCCAACGCCATAGCAAACGTAATAAGGCTTATCAGTAATAGTTTCGCTTAAATTGATCTCAACTAAAGCCATGTTATTGTTGATAATATCTTTAGCCGTGAAAACATTATCGGGGTCGCACTTGTCACCAGTTTGTCCATCAGTTGTGGTGAAACCGATTTTTATCGACTTTTCATTTTCCGAAATTAAATTATGTCCAAAAATTCTCAGGTTTATAACTTGTTGATCTGGTATCACTGTTAAACCATTCTCATCAATACTGATAGGATATCTTGAACTTTCAGCACGGAATCCATTAATTTTTAAATCAGTTTTAAATGTGGTCAATAACAGGAAGTTCTTTACTGGCAAACAAATTCTGGATAAAAATATGTATTAAGAGAAAATATGGCGTTAAAAGGTTTTGCATTCAATTTTAAATAAGTATTATACATAAGAGAATTGATTACTCTTTAACATTTTTCTCCACTAAAAAGTGTTTGTCCACTGAAAGTGAATTAGTAACTAATAAGCTTATTGTTAATGTTATTAATATTGAATATTTGAATGGCGTTTTATTGGCCATTTTTCAGATATAAAACTTATTGTGTTTAATTTGATTAATAAGTTTCGGATTAGTTTTTTTTCAGTAGTGTTCGCATAGTTTCTAAGTATAGTAAAATTTTTTTATGAAAAAATTAAAACTTTAAGTCATAAGTAATTTAGTTACTAATACTATTTGGATTATTTTTAATTCGCGGAGATTTTCTGATATTTATTTTATTAAAATTTAATATAAGACTGATGAAAGTTAAGGAGTTATTTACTATTTATGTCACTTATTTTTATCCTCTTGAAAAAAAATTGATAACTTTTTTCTAACACTATGAAGAATATCCATATGGAATTGGAATATAAATTAATTTTGAGCTATCAAACAAATGTGTGCTGTATATATACACAATTTAAGCAGAACACACTAGAATTCGAAACATCTAATGCTTAATAACTTTGAACGAATAAGTTTTGCCAAAGTTTTCAATACTGGATAATTTAAGAAAGATCCAGCTAAAATTCTCTTTAGTATAACATTCAGAACAAAAAATAAATAAAAGCAACGAAATGCTAGATTCCGAACCAGATTTGTCTCATTCTAAGTATTGATATTAAGCTATTCCCATGGAAGAAGTTTTGTTTAAGAAAACTGTTTCACTTTCATTCAAATGTAAATGTTGAGCAAGTTTATAAAAGTTTTTTCCCACCAGAACAATTTTTTCAATTAAATAAGAGAGTTTACTAATAATCATAAGTTGTGACTAAATGAATAATTGAGCATTGTTAATTATTTAAAAGTAAGTACAAGCTTCAACTTGAAAGCTTTGAAGAGTAGAAACTTTTTGACCCTTAATCGCAAGTTCTTATTTTCATTCTTAGTTTTGAAAATTTTTGAACCATTTATTCGAGAGCTATAATATTAGTACTTGTTTCAAAGGCCTAAAGGGTTGAAAAATATTAAATTTAGGTTCTGTAGGAAAACATATAAAAGATTTTCTGTCTGAATCACTTGTCAGTCACTTATAACTTCGGGAACTAAAACCTTCTCAAGCAGCTATCCAAAAAATGTTCCCAAATTTACATAAAAAATCAATAAAATATAGAATAATCAAAATGTTTTTATAACTTGTTTTGAGTGTAAAGCGTTTGAAAAGTGGAATTTCACATTAGCTCCAACAGTCGATAATGAATTAGTACTTTTTATAATAGCGAAGTGGCGTTTTAACAACGAATATAGAGTATCAAAAAGTACTAAAGCTAGATTCAAACAAGCTAATTCTTGAATTAACTGTGAATAAATGAACTCTGTTATTGTATTAAACTATTGCAACGGTTTGTATTAGATTTACATCAGTTTTAGAAACACATTATACTTGAGTATAAGTAGAAATTAATATCATTTATAAAAAAAAATAATGCGATAATAAGCAGACCATCTAAAGAATGGAAGCCTTAATACCGATAATTAATAAATTACAAGATGTCTTCAACACTATTGGAACCGATGCCATACAATTACCACAAATAGTAGTCGTTGGGACACAATCTTCGGGCAAATCATCGGTTTTGGAGTCGATTGTCGGCAAAGATTTTCTCCCGAGAGGTGCGGGAATTGTAACCAGAAGGCCATTGATATTGCAATTACAATATGTGGCGAAAGACGATAAGACTAGTAGAGATCCAAATGAAGGTATTTTTTCGTTTCAGAGGAATACGTTTTATGTCAAAATTAATCTATTTTGAACCGTTTATTGCTTTTATTTGGTTTTTCTGTTTTAGGTTTTGTTATTTGATAGTAGTCTTATTGTTTTATTTTATTGTTTGCTTCTGGGAAACATTTTGTTGAAATTTAATGATATTTTTTTATTTTGGATTACCTTGTTTAGATTTTGCTCTCATTAGTTTAATTTTTGATTTTTGTTATTTTTTATCTGTTTTGGTTTTAATATTCATTATTTTGTTGATTTTTGTTAAAATTTTGATACTTTGTTTTCTATATTAATTGTATTTGCAGTTTTATTATTTTTATTTAAATGTCAAGAATGTTTTTAATCTGCCTTTTTATATCTTATTTAAGTCTAATTTTTACCTATAATTAGTTTCTAATGATTGAGATATAAGTCATGTTCGACTCAGAAGACTCATAAATCAATCAGTTTTCCAATCATTTTAAAACAAGTCAAAAATTTGTCCACTGATGTCCGAAAATAGTCCAAAGAAATTCTCAATTAAAAATTGTTGTTAATCCTCAGGAACTCTCGATTTGGAAGAATGGGGAAAGTTTTTGCACACAAAAAACAAAGTGTTCAGCGATTTCTCAGAAATACGTAGAGAAATCGAGAACGAAACTGAAAGAATGGGTGGTAACAACAAAGGCATCTGTCCGGAACCGATCAATTTGAAGATCTATAGTCCGCGTGTCGTTAATCTAACTTTAGTTGATTTGCCGGGAATCACAAAAGTTCCAGTCGGAGACCAGCCTGAAGATATTGAAGTTCAGATCAGAAATTTGATACTTAAATATATATCGAATCCAAACTCTATTATACTAGCAGTTACTGCAGCCAACACTGATTTTGCCACTTCTGAAGCACTTAAATTGGCTAAAGATGTCGATTCAGACGGTTATTATATTTTACTTTTTGAATAGGTTTTATTCTGAGTTTGGGTTTTTAAGTCCTTTTAAGTATTGGGTCTAGAATTCTTGAATTTTTCTAATCAACTGATTGGTTGTTAGCTCTTATTTTGAAATTTTGATTTTTAGTGATATCTTTTGTTTTTATATTGGCTCAATTTTAAACCTGGTTTTAGATGTTTTTTTTCAGTTCTATTTTTGACTAGTGGGATCTTTAGTTTTAAGCTAATTATACTAGTATTAATCTAAAATTTGACTGTTCTAATATTTTGGGAATATTAATAGCTCTGAAAGTCTCAAATTTTCATTTCTACATAACTGTTGAACAGGTCGTCGAACTCTGGCAGTGATAACAAAATTAGATCTAATGGATGCCGGCACTGATGCCATCGATGTCTTATGCGGTCGAGTAATACCCGTGAAGCTTGGTATTATTGGCGTCGTTAATCGTTCACAGCAAGACATAATGAATAATAAATCAATCGAAGAATCGCTTAAAGACGAAGGAATGTTCCTTCAACGCAAATATCCATCGCTTGCGACCAGAAATGGATCTCCATATCTCGCGAAAACATTGAATCGGGTGATTATCAAATGATCTTAACTGTATTCTTATGTTTTGCAATCTGCTAATTGTTTTTAATTTAATTTTTTTGATAGCTTTTGATGCATCATATCCGCGACTGTTTGCCAGAGCTTAAGACTAGAGTGAATGTAATGATATCGCAGTTTCAGTCATTGCTTAACTCTTATGGTGTCGCGGTTGACGATCAGGTGATAATTGAGTTTCAATATTAATCAATTCAACATCTATTAGAAAAAGCATTTTTGACTTAAATATATTTAGTTTTGTTAGATGTACGCATTGTTTTGTGATGAATTCCTAAGTTTTGTCTACATCTCAATGTCTTAAAGTTAACTCAAAATTATTGATATCTTTCTAAAAATTGAATAACTCTTTTCTATTTACATAAAAACAATAATTAATCGCGAATAGGATGACCCAAAGGGGGCAGCGGTAAGAATATTGCCCTTGAATTAAAAAAAAATATCAAATTTAATCAATTAACTAAATTTTAACCACAAATAATTTAATCAATTCTCGCACAAAGCTGGAAAACAGATTTTTTCTGCCATAATAAATTGAATTCCAAATTTCTTTTACCGAACAATAGGGCCAAACATTACTGCAAATAATTACAAAATTTGCGTCTTCTTATTGCTCAACAATCGAAGGTACAGCCCGTAATATCGAAACAACAGAGCTGTGTGGAGGTGCTCGTATTTGTTATATATTCCACGAGACATTTGGCCGGACTCTTGACTCGATTGACCCGTTAGGAGGTCTGACAACCCTTGATATACTCACTGCCATAAGGAATGCGACTGTAAGTCAATTTTTTGATAGTTTCATTGGCTTTGAAAATTGATTTATTATTGATTATTTTGTTTTTTTTTTATGATAGGGTCCGCGTCCGGCCCTCTTTGTACCTGAAGTCTCATTTGAATTGTTAGTTAAGCGACAAATTAGACGATTAGAAGAACCGAGTCTTAGATGTGTTGAGTTGGTCCATGAAGAAATGCAGCGGATTATACAGCACTGCGGAACTGAAGTACAGGTAATATATTTTCTGATAAACTATTCAATTGTATCAAAACTTCGACCTAATCATAAAATGATCTCAAGCTCTTTTTTTGAACTCTGAAGAAGTCATTGTTATTCTTAGGGTAAATGTATTTCTGAAAAACTTTTAAAGTTTGTTTCATTAGAAAATTGACCCTTAATTTCATGATCTGTTAATAAGTTCAAAAGATTTTGTTCTAATCCAATTACTTGTTCAAATTCTTAATTTTGAATCAAATCCTAATTCAATTTAAATTCAAAATATTTACAGCAAGAAATGCTACGTTTTCCTAAACTACACGAACGAATAATGGATGTTGTGACACATCTATTGCGCCGAAGACTACCGCCAACTAATTCAATGGTCGAGAATTTAGTTTCAATAGAGTTGGCGTATATTAACACAAAACACCCAGATTTCCATGACGCGCAACTTGTTGGTCAATTAATTAAGAATAGCGAAGAAAAAAGGAGTGGAATCACTCGACTATCACAACAACAGTCACAACAAAATTATGATAATATAGTTATTAATAATGAAAATAAGTTAACGTATAGAAATAGTAGTAATCCAAACCGTCCAGAATTAGGACAACAACAAACTAGCGCTGGGTTTTTTGCTAATTTGATGTCTAGAGAACAGAAAGAGCAGAAGGGTCTACATACTATTACGAGTGGTTCGAATGTTATTAATGGAGAAACTGATAGTGGTGATGATAACGTTCGCGATATGTCTAATCTCGCGTTAACTCCGGCTAGAGTTCAGTCTCCTATGAAGCCCGTCAACCTTTTACCTGAAGTTGTGAGTCATTTATTGGTTATATTTGGCTAATTTATTGTTTTGTTAGGATTCGTTTCAAAATTAATCAGTTCTTTTCTCTTATCTATAAGTTGATTTATAGTTAGCTTGTTTACTAAGTCTTCGTCAGATTCTTTCTAAAGTTTTCATTCTTTAATAGGTTTTTAGATTAAGAATACATCAGAAAATGTTTGAAAATTAATGAGTACTTTTAGCTAATTGTTGAAATAGCTGGAAATATGTTTTTCGATTTGATCTCTTCACACCCTTTTTCTAATGATTTCTCATATTCAAAACTAATTTCTCTTAGCTTTCATCTAGTATCTTGTTTATCACTCAATCTATATTTGTTCAGCTTTAGTCAGTTAATTTTAAAATTTTAATTGACTTTTCTTATCTTTCTATTTATATTAATTTAATTTGTATTGATTCAATGATAGCCAACGACCACGACAACACGTAAACTATCAGCTCGTGAACAGAGAGACTGTGAAGTTATCGAAAGATTAATTAAGTCATACTTTCTAATAATAAGAAAGAACATTCAGGACACGGTCCCAAAAGCTATAATGCATTTTTTGGTCAACTTTGTTAAAGATAATCTTCAATCAGAACTAGTGACACATCTCTATAAACACGACCAGTTCGGAGATTTGCTTCAAGAGTCGGAACACATCGCTGTCCGGCGAAGAGAAGCTGCAGAAATGCTTAAAGTAATTCATTTTTCCTACTTCTTGATTGAATTTTTTGGTCTAACTATTTTTTTTTGTTTTATTTCTTAAGGCATTGCAAAAAGCCAATCTAATTATTGGCGAAATAAGAGAGACTCATATTTGGTAATTAAAAACATTTAGTTATAATTGAAATATTAGACTTTTTATTTAATTTTATTGGTCGAAAAAGTCTTTTTTCGGTGACTTTCGTCATCGGTGTTATGAGTTATTACTTCAATTTAAACATCATTTCAATAAAAAATTATTAAATGATTTTCTAATGGAAAACTGTTTGCATGCAGATTATAGATAGTTGAAACCCAATTATATTTAAGTTGGTTGAACACTGTTCTATTATATTAGTGTTAAAACTAAAATATAATTAAAGAAATGACACAATTTTTGAGTTCCTTCTAATTCCAAAAATCAATATTTAAACTTCACATTATTTGCATTTTATCTAGCAAACTGTAAATCAAATAATCAATTATTAAGAACCAGTTAAAAGAAATAAATTAATTTTCAGATAAAAGACTGAACTTTTATTTAATTAATTGTTACAATTATCAAAAGGGAAGATGAAAAAAACTAAATCCGAAAAGATCAGTTTCAGTTAAACATTAATTGAGATAAAAATAACTGTTAACCGAATGACTAGTATTTTAGCTGAGAATTAGTAAATAATCATAAATACAAATAATAAATCTATTTACAAGTAATTTATGGCTTGAGTAATACTGACTGTGACTGAGTTAAGTGTTTAGAAAAGTTTGCGCCCAATAAGAGAAAGGGTTAAACTGATCATCTTTGAGGGTAAATTCAGAAACAGTTATATAAACAGCGACTGCAAGCCCGATGACTGAGGCGATGTATATGTTATTTCGGAATATTATACATGTGGCCACACATAGACCTAAATATGTTGCGTAACGTGCAAGTGATATATGAAATTCTCTTTTGTTCACGTTCAAGTCAATACAAACTCCATCCTTTAGTGTATGGTTTGGGGCGCATTTTAAGCACTAGATTAATGAGAAAATAGTTTCAATGTTTTTCGTATAGGAAAAAATAGTCTTCGATTGCTTTTGTTCTGTTCAGTGGCAATTAGTTTTTGAATGTTATACTCAACTATCATTTAGTCCTATATTTTATTTCTAGTGGTTCAATGATAAAAATGAATGAACTTTGAAATTGAAAACTGTGTTAATTAGATAACAGGTATCTGGTTATACTGATGCGGATATCCGACAGATATTCAAGTTGGTAACTCAAGAGCGCATGAAATCTAATACTAGCACTAACGTATTTAAGAATGAGTTCAATTATTTTATCCATAATTAAATAAATAAGTTACCGAATCAGGTCCATCTCCGTTACAGCCGTCACACGATTTATCACATTCTTCAAAGAGAAAAATCAATAAAAATCAGAATATTTTGTTGACTTTTTCACAATTGTTTTATTCAAGCAAAAACCAGAAAAATGACTACAAATCAGAATTTAAAACATCACAAATGCTCTATTTGGTCATAAATTAATGAATAGGATAATGGTTTTATGCAAAATCAAAAGTTTTAACAGTTGGTTAACTCAAAAAGATGATTTAGATTTAAATCTAGAACTTATTTTTCAATAGTCTTAAATCTCATGCATTTATCCCATAGCTGCTGACTGACATATTTTTGACATTTATTAAAACCTAATAAACACTTACGGTAGCAATGAAAAGATCCTTCAGTGTTAATACAGAACGAATTACTCTCGCACGGATTGACACCAATATCGAGACATTCATCAATATCAATACATCCGTAACCATTATCCCAAATAAAGCCATTCTTGCAGACCAGGCATCCTTTTGGGCCTCCAGTACGACAAGAATCAGCACAAGAATTGTCGCATGGAATGCAAACCAATTCACTCGATTCAGAATTATTTTGATAATAATTTTTGTCACATTTACTGCAATCAACTCCCGAATAACTTTTATTGCAAACACATTTGCCGCTTCCGTCACGAGATCCATTGCCCGAACAATAGCCGCGATTATTGCAGACCCGATCAGGAAATCCTAAACACGGCTCACAATTCGGACCGTAGTGGCCTTCAGGACAACAGGCCTTCATCTGATCTAAACATAAGTAATCATATAACGATTGCCCACCCGATTGCCGTTTAGAGAACCACCAGTTTTCGATTTGCGGCTCGTATTCTTCAGCCAAATGATGACACTTAAAAGGAATATTGAATCCTAGTTAGTTTTTTGATTAGTTTGTGTGTATTTGGATTTGAGAGTACCTGATCCTTTCCGGTGGCCAATTCAGTACATAATAATTCTTGTATTTCAGTCAGCCTAATCTCACTGTTCGCATATGAACCTAATTTGCTTTCTTCCCAATTAGTATCTCCACCTTCATATTTGCCACGACTCGTTCGATCTAAACCCTAATTAAATTCAATTATCAATTAAGAAAAGATTTTCAAGTCTTGATGAGTAGAAAAGTTATTATTCAAGTTTCTATTTAGTTTTCACTCGAAATTTTTTGGTTTATTTACTTTTGCATAAAGTTTTGACATACTTTTAACTACTTTTAAAAGTCTAATTTGATTTAGTTTAAGGGATTTTTCATGATTTACAGTTCAGTTGGTTGAAAATTTGTTCAAATTTTGCTGAAAAGTCTTGGGCTTTGGGCTAAGTAGTTGTGATCAGAAACTTAATTACAATCAACTTTTGAGCTAAGTGAAAGCTTCGATATTTTTAAAGGGTTTAATTGATTTAAACACTAATTATTGGGCCAATTATTGACTGAGATATGAGTAAGGCTTGAACTAGAGTTCAGTTTATAGCAAATAGAAAACTGATATCTTCTAAAAACCTTTCAACTGTGGAACGTCTTTCAGTAACTTTCCGAAATCCTAAAACTTTGTTAACAATTAAATCGCTAATTATATCAAACAATTAATTGATATTGAATTGAAACAGTTAAATGACTTGTCAATTGAAAACTGTAACAAGATTAAAGTTAGTACAAAAATCAATTGGAAAACAATTTAGATACCGTTTGAAACGAATCGGTCAAGAGTTTACATTTCTGACAAAGAGATAATTTCGATGTCGAAGAATCCGTTGACGGCAATAATGATTCAGTTAATGGTATCAATGACAATAATATGAAAATAAATAATAATATTGCTATTAAAATACTTAAAATCTTATTGTTATTATTTTTGCTATTACACGTCATTACTAATTGTTTTTCACTTAAGTGTTTTTTATTATTATCTAAATACTTATTACACATTTTTTATTCAGGTATTAGTACAGGTGGAATGTTGTTCTTAATAAATAGATTTATTTAGTTCTTGATTTTTATTTAAATTAGTTTTCAAATTTTCAGGTATTTTTGCCGGTTTGCTTTTTTATAGACTTTTATTTTTGCACTCCATTCATCAATACATTTTTTGGACGTTACTTATATGTAAATATTAAGTTATTAATAGAGCCTGTTCAGTCATATCTTTAGCCTTTTTATAGCGACACTTGTTCACATTCTACAAGACAATATATTAAATAGTACTAAAATACCTTATTTTTCATCAACTCTCTATTTGAAAACTACAGTATAGTTGCACGTTAAATATTATAGAAAACTTGTACTCAGAAATAGATTGTATCTAAGCGTTTCGTGTCTACAAAATTTGTCCTATTTTCTCTTGTTTTCGTCAAATTGTGTTAAGTCTCAAACCTATTTGAGCTTGAAGAAAAAAATCGATTCATTTCGAAAATAATGGTTATAAACAAATGAACCAAAATGATTATTATCAATGAATAACGGCCACAATAAAAATAAATTGTAACTGTGATTAAGCTTTGCATTCAAGTTCTACAACAACAATCATTAGAAGATATACGAAAATTACAGCGAAATAGGCTTTCTTAATTGGGTCAATATCGATTTCAAGTTAAATACGATTAAAGGTTAACATTGAGCCAAAAATTGAACTGAAAAATAAAAATCATATGTTAAGTAACATCCAGATATCAGAAGCTATTGAATACGTCATTGAGTGAGCACACGTATAAAATAGTGAATTAATATTGAAAGGAATACTGTATTCGGATTCTACTGTATATCCGTTCTTATGAGTGCGTTAAATAAGCTGCTATTGGATTGAATGATAAGATTTTCTGTTATTTTCATTTCACATATAAATGGCTGCCATTAAGTCAGATACTAGTGAACAACAAATGGATAGAAAGCAGTTATTGTGTCGGTTAGTATTCAATCAATTAATTGCCAATTAATTGATCAATTGATCGACAAAGTACTGCGTTTACTCGAAATGCAAATTTTCCTAAAATCTCAAAAATTGACTAACATTTCGATTTACTTTTCAATTATTTTCTCGACTTATTTTCTAATTGTTTTTGTTTTCATCTTTCTCTCAGGAGTTAATATTAATTATTGTTAAAAATAATATATTTAATAATAAGAAACAATGAAGTAATTGAAAAGCAACTCTGATTAAATTGTTATAATAACATAGTTTTATTTACAATTATCTCGGTCTTTATCCACTTTTTAATCAATCAATAATTAGTTACTATTTTCTGATTTGTTTTTTTATAATTGAATTCGTTTTTAATTTTCTGCTAATAGTTTCCATATTCGTGGATCATGTCGTGATGGTGAGTGGTGTCAATTCTCCCATGATAGCCAACAATCAGTTCCAATACCAGAGACTGTTTGCTGGTATTTCTTACAGTCTCACTGTATGTATGGCGACAATTGCAGGTAATGAACAATTAAAAACAATCTTAATGTTAAAATATCAAAATACTCATTTTAATTCTATTTTAAGTCTCGGTTTGCTTCCGATCTTTTGTCCCATTTTTATCGATCAAAGACTGCAAATCAAAGAGTTTTAACGAAATGACAAGTTTTAATGATTTGTTTTTGTAACTACCAGAAAAACTTTGGATATACACAATTATTTGATTGGAAATATGTTAATATTTGCCCATTTCTGTCATTACCCTTTATTTCCTTTCTCTTGAGTCATATTTTCAACTAAAGAGTTTTTATAATTTAAAAGATTTTAGTGCTCATCAGCTGACGTGTTTTTAACGTTTTTTACTTTCAACTTGCCATTGATTACATTTTTTGGAATATTATGGAAGAAATTGATCCTCTTTTCTCAAATTATTTAATTTTCAAGTCCATTTATTAATGTTTTTGTTTGCTGTTTTTTATTGAATTGAGGAGCTTTTTTGACGCTATCCTTATCTTTAATTTGCATTAATTTCCTTTGAAGCAATAGCCAATCAAGACTGTTTCTCTAAGAATTTATACAAATTTCTAGATTGAGACTTGAAGTTTTTGTTTCAATTTGTTATATGCACAAAAGCCTTAGATTGCAACTGTTATTTAAATGGATTAATAGAATGCATCAATATTCATAAATTCATTTGTAAGTCATTAATCCTGAGAGTGATGAAAATCAATTCAATTTTATTATCAATTGAAAAAGAGCTCAGTATTTACTGGATTTTTATTTAAATTTTGTTCTCAGTCAGAAAACTCTGAAATTATACTTGCTTTGCATTTAAGAATCTTTCTTTTATTAAAGCGTCTAATTGACTTGATTTTAATGAAAAATCGTTTATCTTTCGTAATGATTCAGTTATTTTACTGTTAGAGTGAAATGCGTTATATGCTTAAGTATTTATCTAAAGATTAACTTCACATTCATGTGATATACAAATCTATTTTCAACGACTGCTAATCAGACAATACTCCACATTCATTTTTCTTATAAATCTTCAGCTTCTCTCGAAAAATACAATTGAAGGAAAGTTTGTCAAGTAATTGACGAGTTTTTTGAAGGAAATAAATTTTTAAAATTGAATTAAAAGCCTTAAATTTATATAAAATGCTATAAAAACAGTTTTATATTAACTGCGTAACTTTTATCACAAATTATTTCAGGTATTGATAAGAAAATAGTGGAAAACGCTTTAATTTTTTTCTTAGTATACTTTTCGCAATAAACTGATTCACAAATAGAGAAAAAAGTGAGTCTAATTGTATTATGCTTCAAGTCTAATAGTAATTCAATATTGGTTTAATTATAGATTAAGAAATAGTAGTAATTTTTCGATAATGAAATCCTTGTAACACTTCCTCGAAATGGCATATTTTCATGTTTTCGATAATTGATGTACTTTTCTTATGGGTTAGGTATCTATTTGCACAACTCTTGTGTTTTATGTCTATTAATCTAAATTGTACTGAAAAAAGTTGTCATTTTGCTGTTGATTCAATACCAGAGATGATCTTATTTTTATGCCTTTTATGCTACCAATTAACTTAATGCATTCTAAATCTATTATATTTTGGTCAAAATTTTGTCCATTTTGTGTCTACCTTTAGCTTTAGCTTTCGTTGCAAATTAACTTGTTTTGTTTGTCAGTAAATAAAGCAATAGTGGCACCAATTTTTATTACGTACATTTAAATCTTTAATAAAATAGGTATTATCACTACCACCAAAAGAATCGTTAGTTTTGCATATTTTATATTAAAATAAGGAATAAAATAGTGAGTTGCAGGTCGATTTTTGTAATGGTTTTGTCAAATTTTTCAGTTTTCCTAAATCTCATTTAACGATTGGTTAACTATTTTGTCTCTTAAATGAGGTCTATGTGTTTATCTATTTAACTATGATTTGTTTGTTTTATGTTTTTGAATGCTACTCAACAATTGGCAATTACTTTCAGTTTATATTTCGAATAGCATTCACGTCACATGCTTTTAATGTCTGTCATCTTTATTTCACATTTAATTATATTTTGAGCTCTTAAGCATAGATCAGCAAAATATTGATCTATTATTTTGAATTCTATTCGATTTAATGGTTTATCGCCCGATATTTAGATTGCAATTATGCCTAAATTTTTTTCTAATTCTTTTCGCAGAGGACAGTTCAATTCCATCTTTAAATACATCGAAATCAGTAATAAATGTTCAAAATTATGAGTTTTAAATTGCTTTTACTTTTTCTGATACTTGATCTTAGACTTTTAATCTCTTTCTCATGAAATGACTGTCAGATATGGGTTAATCGGCCACCAGCCCAATATCGGCATAAAACTAGAGCTTATGAACAGTATAATCGAAAGCTAAAAGGATTCTCAAAAATACCATGACACACAGTAGATATTAATTTTTGAGCCACCGTGTTTTTCGAAGAGTTATTTAGCTTCCGCTTTTACTGTTGGAAAGCTTTAGCCTGATACCGGTATCGAGTTGATTAGGTCACGTGCCTATGTTTGTGACTAAGCTACTTACTTTTTGTTGATAATTTCGCATTTTAAATAGTGTTAAATTCAAGCCAAGGTTTTATCATAAGTTTTAAATCGCTATTCAGAGATCGATAAACACGAATAACAACAAGATATAAGACTTTGCAACAAAAAACAAACTAAGCCTAAATTTCGGCTCAAACACAAATCTGATTATCAATTATTTATTTAGAGTAAAAGTTTTTGTCTATAGCTATCAATATAAAGATTAATAAAACTAACAAAACAACGCAAGACTTAATAACAGAAATATTGGAATTAATCTAAACCTAAGCCTAACGTTAAAACCTGATAATGAATTAATATTCTCTAAAACCCTATACAGGTTCGTTCATTTGGACGCGTCCGCAATATTAGCAAATCATCAAGTATCACAACAACAATTAGCAGATCAACAATTATCAAATGATACTTCATCATCATCAACAATACCTCAACTAATGTCAACACTAAGTCCGAGTCCACAACAATCGCTTCAAACTATAGCACATAATAATAGCCCTAATAATAATAGTTTTAATAATAGTTCAAATGATAATAACAATAATACGAACAGTAATACTATTAATAGACCACAATTAGTACCATTCAATAAATTTAGTTATCAATCTTCACAATTATCATCAAAGCAATCTATATTTAATCCAAATCCAATCCAAGCCTCAAACACATCATCACTTCCTAGTCTAGTGACTGATTCGCGTCAGTCCTCAGAAGATTCTGGTTATAGCGAACCGACCAGTAGTTCATTAAGTATGAGCTCAACTTCCTCTAGTTCTTCGGGCGGCAAGACTTATGCCCAAGTGATGGCTTCGATCAATGACTGTACTAGTAATCAATTGAAGAATAATATGATGCCCTCTTTAGTGGTCTATAATAGGGATACTCTCTGTCCATACGCCACCACTAATATTGATGGCGTCTGTCCCTATAGTGATGGTCAGTGTCATTATCTTCATGGAGATATCTGTGATCTTTGTGGTAGATATTGTCTTCATCCAAATGATGTCGAACAGCAGAAACAGCATCGAGATGTAAGACATTTATTGCTCTGTTTTTGTTTCTATCACTTCTATTAATCGACTCTTCATTTCTCTTATTGTAGTTGAATTAGGCTTTAGTTTAGTTTCCGTTTTGATTCAAATCTAAGTTATGAATATTTAGAAAATGTGCTTTAAAGATTATTTTTTTCCCATTAGTGATTTATTACTTTTTTCCTTTCAATTCGCTTTAATGTTTAATTTTAATTTCGAGTTTGTTTTACTTTCAGACTAATTTTTTATACTTTTTATGGACAAAATTGAATTCAGGAAAAAAGAAAAGATTTATTCCAAGTTTTAAGGCTACCTAAAACTACCTATTATGTTTATTTTCTTGAAAATTGATTTGAGTCTCGACCTTTTTATGTGTTTTATCGGTCTAAAAACTTTTCTATAACTGTTTGAAAGCCGTCAAATAGTTGTCAATAATCCTAAAAGCATGTTACTAGTTGAGTCCATTAAGAGACTGTCACATTTAAAATTCCAATTTTTAGGCTTAAGTATAATGATTACTTAACTATAAAAACTTTAAATGTTTGATTGGTACTTTATTTTTTTCATTTCTATATCTTTTCATTCAATTGGTTATTTATTTGTGTGAAAGACTTATAGTAAGGTACTGTTGAAATCAATATTGACTTAATTTACTTCTTATAAACTTTTCATCTTATATAATAATTAGTTATCTGTTATAAGGACTAGAAAATAGTTATCAAATGTTAATGGAGGGTAAATAATTCACAATAACTCCTAACTTGAATTGAGTGATTTTTTATCAGCCCTTATTTTGCATAACTGAAGCCATATCAGATTCAGGTTCTATTTCACGTGAAAACAAGAGAAGAAAGATCTTAACTCGAATATATACTAAATAAGCTTGTTATTGGAAACCATTATCTTTTATAGAAAATCAGTTTTGAAATTGGTTTAGACAAACTATTATGAATATCAAAACATTCAAACATTATCTTTAAAAAAAAATTGAAGTCAAGTCATTAAGATGCATTTGATATCCAATTAATGACTCAAATCTTGCGTAACTTTTTCTATAACAATTTAGATACGAATCTTTGATTCAAAACTAATTCAAACAATTTTTTATACAAATTAATATAAAAATTAGCCTAGACTTCGATCTTGCCTTGCTCAGTCCCATGTTTATTTATTGATTGAAAATTAGATACTTTTGGCAAAAGCTAAATGTTTGTCTTGTTAAAATAACTGTCTTAGTAAAGTTTGATCTAATTAGAGACAACTTTTTTTTTCTCTAGGAATGTATTAAAGAACACGAGAGAGAAATGGAAATATCGTTTGCTGTTCAAAGAAGTCTAGACAAGGCGTGCGGTATTTGCATGGATATTGTTATTGAAAAGGAGCCGATAACTGAACGCAGGTTTGGTATACTTGAGAAATGTTCGCATATTTTCTGTTTAAGTTGTATTAGAAAATGGAGACAAACAAAACAATTCGACAACAGAACCATCAGGTATGACAATAATAGAAGTTTAGTGGAAATGACTGTTTTGTTAATGATTTGTTTGTGTTTTAGGGCATGTCCTGAATGTCGCGTGCCATCAGATTTTGTGATTCCAAGTAAATACTGGTACGACGAAAGATCAGAGAAACAGGATTTAATTGATTCCTATAAGAAGGCGCTGAGGTATTTCTATAATTATCTATTTTTTTTAGAAAATTCTTCAATCATTTCTAACCTTTTTATGTTCATTTGATGATAACCTTTATTTGAGTTGAGCCCAGATTCAAGTATAAGTTTGTTTAATACTAATGATTAATAGTAGTAGTAATGATTTGTAGTAGAAATGAGTTAAAATTTAAATTTATTCTCTATTGATTGTTGAGTTGAAAACTAGCCCCAAATAATATAATTGTTTTGCGAACAAAATTTTGGAATAGATTTTTAATTAAAATGAATATCGAGTTCGCTAAATAGGAGTCAAAACTTAATTTTCTTTTCAAATAATAGCAAATTCAGTTCTAATTTGAATTGCCTATAAATACAATAATTATTTTTGGGGAATATTTAATTCGACTTTAGGCTAGGCCCGCATCAATTAGTCCATTAAGAAATCTTATCTAGTTAAATTGGGAGAAATGGATTGCAAATTAATGTGAAATCAGAATTTCCAAAGATCGTAGAGTCTGAAAGAAATCATTTTTACGATTGAACTGAGTGTTAATGTTTAACATTTTAACCGAATAGCACAAAGCCGTGCAAATACTTCAAACAAGGACAAGGAGAGTGTCCGTTCGCCGGCGCTTGTTTTTATCTACATGCGTATCCAGATGGACGAAAGGCCGAAATGCCACCTCCGAGACAGAGAAGAAGGCAGAATCATGATGGAGAACTTGAAACTCTTCGGGTATTAATTGATATTTTAATATTTAATTGAAATTTTTGTTCAAAAATCTAATTTGGGCACTTTTCCTTCCCATTGTTATTTTTAGTATAACTTGTTTTTTATTGTGATCTCTTTCTACTCATATCTTTCGATTGTTTTAAGTTTATTATTATTCAAACAAATTCAATCATTAATCGCGTGATTAGTTCTCGAAATCATTTAACTTGAAGGTATTTTGCTGTGATTTTTCAGTTATGTTTTTTAGCTCATTGAATAACGACCAGTATTTTTAGTTGAAAATAAAGCATTAATTCAATTTTTGATTGATGTCTAGTTTTATTTTAGTCTATAATTGGATTCCTTTATGTAGAATGTTTTCCTTAAAAGTCCCAAATTGAGCCCAAAATATCAGATGTATTACTAAGAACTGAATTAAATTATAGCTTGATGGAAAGAAAAAATGGAATAGCAGCACAAAATTTATTTTTGAACAACCTTTTGAATAAATAACTGCCAACTTTGAATTTGTTTTTCAACATATAATCTATAGACTAAAATGTGAAAAGTTTTCTAAATATTTGATTAAGTGTTAACTGGGAAGGTATTTTAATGAATATTTTTTCTACTATTTCGTCAAAGTTATAAAAACTGTTGAGTGACACATCATTTTTACAAATATCTGTTGAACTTTATCTCCAAAAACAAATTAATATTTT
Organism: Archegozetes longisetosus; assembly: GCA_018873245.2. Taxonomy (NCBI): domain Eukaryota; kingdom Metazoa; phylum Arthropoda; class Arachnida; order Sarcoptiformes; family Trhypochthoniidae; genus Archegozetes; species Archegozetes longisetosus. The sequence goes on along the minus strand of JAEMBT020000004.1, from coordinate 1,104,528 downwards.
CTAATTAATTATTTTGTCATCATTTTCAGGACATGCTGTTATGGAATTACTTAGAAGTACGTGATGATAACCAATGGCTCTTAACTCTTGATCTCGAGGACGTGTTCGATATTCACGAAATGGGTTTACTGTCAGGTTATGAAACTGACGATGAGTCAGATCTTAGTGATTATGCCGACAATTTGATTGGTTAATAGCATTAATAACTATTACTAGTAGTGTTTAATTACGAGTTATTATTAATTAAAGTTTTTAAACACTCGATAAGTAGAGGAGTTGGAGAGAAAATCGATTCATCGTTCTAGAGAAGAGTGTATTAGTGCAAAATTATTTCTCCAGATCTTATTTTCCAATCAATGATTTCAATACACTATTAGTTATTAGTTCAAATCTTAATTAGAAATACGTTTTTCTCTTCTATAATAACAACTATAATGATAATAATAAAAATGTGTTGCAAATCAAGTCCTACTTTGAAAGTCAAACAGTTTTATACAAGTCTCTATCCAGGAGTTGAACAGAAATCAAAATAATTGACAAAAATTTATCCAAAAATCAGTTTTTCTTCTATTCATTGCATTTGTTTTTATATCAAAAATAACTCATTTTTCTCTTCAGTTTAACTGTAATTCATTTGAGAGGTTTATACACTTTAAGAGAACTTATGCTTGAAAAAATCAATGACTAGTTCTTATGAATAACCAATTAATTGTTAAAAAAAACTTAGGGTTACAGATCATTTGGGCTTTAATCTCCATTTTAAAATTCAAATTAATTATGACTTTTATTATAATATTTGATTAGTTTATGCAATAAGTTCTCACTTGAAATGTTAATCAATTTCTGGAAATTAAAGTTTTGTTATCTTTAATCGTTTGAGAATTTTTTGCTTTTGCCCACTTTTTAAGTGAAGATTAATTGATTTATGAATTGTGACGGTTACTTGAATGTCATCTCAAATAATGACTTGACCATGATTTGATCCCTAAATGTTTGAAACAAATAGTTTTTGTAGTCGTGATGGTAGACAAGAACAAGTTTTGTTTTTGGCGAGTAATCCATAGTTAAGTCAATCTGAAATAGTCTCAAAACTTTTTAGTTGACAAAGCTTAAAGTCTTTGTATAATTACTTAATTATACACAGATTTAGATAGTTTTGAGATAATAGTTGTTTCAATAGGTTAAGGCTTAAGTTTTTGAAGCACACAAACAATTAAATACTTCGCTGGAGGAACGAGATAAATCACACCTTTAATAGAATTGAGTTATCCCGTTCTTCCTGCAAACCATTTAATTGTATTCAATATAATTGGGATTAATATAAACTATTAGCTGATTATGATATAATATTTACGAACAAAAAACAAACAATAAAAATAATATATAAGCGATCAGAAAATCAAAAAAAAAGTTTTCTGCGTTTAAAGTACTAGTTCTGACATTAGATTTGTGTTAAATGAGATAAAATTGAATAAAAACTATCGGATAATTGTGTGACACTTTCATTATCGATAAACTGACTCTTGTTTAAGTCCAATAATGAATGAATTTCCTATAACATGAAAATATTGTACAACTGTTTCAATTGAATGAGCAAAAAATAGTCAAGCATTAAAACTTTTAATCATATGTTTAGTAGAGCTTGCATTCAAAATAATTGAATAGTTTCTGAAGGATTTAAGTAGTAGGCACCAGGACTAACACTGAAGCCCTTCTGACAAACCATTTAATTAAAAACCATTAAGAGTTTTACTGCACATCACTTTCTTCTTGCAATTCATGTGTAAAACCATAAGATATATAATATTGAGAGAAGTTGAATCAGAATTTGAAAAGTTTGACAATTCAATTATCATACAAATTAAAACGTTAAGACAAAAATTTTCCACTGCTTTTTGGCTATCATTCCAATGAAAAAAGTTTTGACTTGACCTAAAAAATTGAAAAGTCCTTAAAAATTCATTTCTCATAAACTCATAGAGCTTTTCATTGTCTCAAAGGTATTAAGAAAATCCGAAACTCCTTTTGATTGTCATTCAAAGTGTTTATTAATTTAAAGAATTGGATATTATGTGAAAATGCTTTAGAAATTTCTTAATTCTAGTGATAAAAAATTTAAATTAAGATTAGACTCAAAGACAAAACACCATTGAATAAAAACACAAAAAGTTATACAAAAACTGTAACACAAATACATTAATTGTTGCCTTAGTTTCTAATTATAATTATTTGTAAATTATAGTGTGATTTAAATGACATTTATATTAATGAAAAATATTATGACTTAAGACAAAAATTAAATGAGTTTTTTGTTAATTTGAAAATAATGTTTAAAGATATTGAAAAAGATTTTACCTCTAAATTGATGCCTAATATTATATACTAATTATGAATATATAACTAATCTATATATTTGTCATATTAGTAGCGAAGATGTTCTCATTTTATTTGAATTCCCTTTCATTGAATGTAATAATTTTAATGACATCTTATATGGAATAAAAAATCTCAATTGAAAAAAATTGATACAGATCTCCTTTATTGAAATCAATTTGTTTTGCCATCAATTCAGCTCTAAAGTAATTTATATGAGATCATCCAAAAGCGATTCAGAGTGAATCACTCTTTGTTGAGGAATGCTCTTTCACATCATAAATTTGATCACTTTTTTATTGCAGTAACTAAAAACTGGTCCAAAGTTGAAAAATGTTTACGGAAAATGAAACTAAGCTATTAAGCTGAGACTCGAAAAATCTAAATTTTTTCAATTTTTTAACTTTCATAAACAAGATTTTAAATATTGAACGACTTAAGACACTAATGAAAAATTTTGGAAAACTAGTTAGAATCAGTTTATTAAAAAGTTAATTCTAGATTGTTTTTAGCATTAACAAATTTAACATGGCTTCAAATAAATATTGATGTAACAAATAACAAGAAACAAACACCTCCTTCGGTCTGATCATAAGCCTGACATGCACACAACTAACGAAATTGGTACATGATTAGGCTACGAATCCCAGTGCACCATAAGCATCATCTACCCGATGAATCAATCTGATAATCCACATCTTCTCTAAGTCTCTTTCTGAGCGAATATTCATCTGCCTTATTATCAGAAGGCTCAATTTATGAGTCATATTCTTTGTCTTCAAATAGTATATATGAAGCTTTAACTGCAAGAAGAGCCTCTTCCCTATTTTCAAATATGAAAAGGGCTTCTTAATAAGGATAAATCCAAACCAAAACTTGATATTCAGTATTAAGTTTTAGTCATCCAGCTTCATTGACTAATCGAACATTTTTAAATCTGAGCCTTACTTTTGTGACTAAAGAGTGCATACTTAAAATTGAGACTAAGTTTAAAAATTTCTCTGTAAAAAACTACAGGTCATAAATGAGTAAAATTGATATGAAATGACAGTCTATTCATATATGTGTTACTCTCTAATGAGATTTATTTGTAATCGGTCACATAAACAGAAATGGAGACCGAAAAGGAAAACTCCCGTCGCGAACGCATTGGAAACTTTTACAAAAGTAATCGTGAAAAAAGGAAAACGCTTTACTATTAACCATTTTATTGCGGAGGGAATTAACAAATCGACAATCTATAGGATAGTTAATAGTGTAGACAATGGTATTTCTTTAAAAAGAAAGCCTGGAAGTGGATTACATCCCCATAAAGTGACCAAAAAATTGAGAGAGAATAATTGAGGAAAATATCTCAGAAGTCGCAAAAAGTCTTGGTAAAAAGTATCACTTGACGGGTCAAACTGTAAAAAAAGTATTGATGGCTAATAAAGTCATTCGTAAGAAAAGAAAGAAGTGTCCGAAAAGCCACGATAAACAAAAAGCGTGACAAAAGAAATGTTTAAATAAATTGACAAAAACTTTTCTTAAGCCTTCAAACTGTTTAAGTGTTATTATGGACGATGAAAGCTATTTTTCATTGGATAGAAGTCTTAGTTATGGCAACGATTATTATTTTGAATACGAAGGTCTTCAAACATCAGATTCTGTTAAATTTAGACCTGTCTCTAAGTTCCCAAAACAAGTAATGGTATGGCTAGCGATTAGTGAAAAGGGATGTTCTTTGCCTGTTATCGTCGATTCGGGTAATGCTATCAATTCTGAACGATATGTCAATTTGTGTTTAAAGTCAAAATTAAAAAAATTTATTGCCAACAATCATTCCGATGGCCAATATGTGTTTTGGCCAGACTTGGCCTCAGCTCACTATGCTCGAGGCAGATTAGCTGAATTTGAGTCGTTAGGCTTAAAAGTTTTACCCAAAGACTATAATCCGCCAAATGTGCCTCAGTTGCGGCCAATTGAGAAGGTATGGGCCGAACTCAAATGCCGAGTGTTTATGAATGGTTGGACAACAGATACGACAGCAAAATTGCGAATGAAAATCAAAAAAGAGATTAAAAATTTGCCTCAACAATATTTCCAGAACCTAATGATTGACCTCAAAACTAAAGTCCGTAAAGCAGCTGATAATGGCGTGCTATCAGTTATTTAATAATCTGAAAATTATTCTTATATATTCAACTTTGAATGTTTAAAATATAGTTTAATTCAGAATTGTATTATTAATTTGAGAAATAAATTTTTTTAGTCTCAATTTTAAGTATGCACTCTTTAAAACATCAAAACGCATACATCAAGACATACGTTCATATAAGTTTTGATTCAGTTAATATTTGAACTTTTAACTAATGGTAAAATAATATGGAGATAAGACTTTAGTAAGTCTTATCGCGGAAAGTTTTAATTGTACAAAAACAAAAATAATATAACTTATGAATGATTTACATATTATATAAATGATCATTAGTGCAAATTTTCATTCATATCAAACTCTACTGAAACCTAACTAAAAATTTGATAATAACGTGAAAAGTTGGATTAGTTCTAAACTCTTAATTATCTCATCTTTTCAATTTAAAAGTAGTCATCATACTTCTTATACTAATAATCTTAACCTTAAGGCTCAGATTCAAGAAATATTGAATGACTAAAGCGCTAAATATGATATATATTAGATGAACAATAAAGTTTCCGGCCTAAGTACATTTAATTGAATTATATTGAATTTTTTTACATAATAATCAAAAGTAATCTCCTTATGCACGAATGCACCGCTTCATTCGATCCTGCCACTTCTCATATACCCGACGCCACTCTTCAGAAGGAATGCTATCGAAAAATTGATTCACAGTCAGGTCAAGCTCTTCTTCAGTGTTAAAGCGGCGCCCCTTAAATGCTTTTTCAAATTCTTAAAAAGCCAAAAGTCACAGGGGGCCAGGTCTGGGCTGTAGGGTAGATGGGGCATTACTTGCACATCCATTTGATCCAAATATTGCTTCGTAAGTGAAGCTGAGTGTGGCCGGGCGTTATCATGGTGTAGAATGATGCGATTAATACCAGACTTTGGCCGCTTTTCTCTAATGGCATCGAAGACTTGGGGCAGACATTTAGTGGCATACCAGTCCGCGGTGACATTTTCTTGTTTGCCCAGCTTCACACTTTTGACCAAACCGGTTGACCGGAAAAAGACTGCATACATAAACTTTCTCACGTGAAGCTCTTGTAGGGGCATTTTCGGGACTTCTTCGTCTTCAATTACCCGTAACTTGGCCTCCTTTGATGACAGATTTTCAAATAAATAGACCCAGGTCTCATCACCTGTCACCAATCGATTTATGATGTTTGGACCCTCCAATTCGAACATCTTCAGGTTCTCTCTGCACATTTTCAAACGTTTGTCCATTTGCTCATCAGTTAACGAATGTGGTACCCATTGGACAAAAATATATCTTGCGCAGAGATTATTGTGCATAATTTTACGAACAGTCTCTCTCGATATCTTTAATATCTCTGCCATTTGTACTAATGTGATTCGAGGGTCTATCTTGATCAGTTCTTTAATGGCAGACACATTCACATCGGTAGTGGCCTCCGCTGGACGGCCCGAACGCGGGGCGTCATCAAGACATGTTCGGCCGAACCTAAAATCTTGAAACCAACTTTTAACTGTTGTATACGAAACAGTGTTTGTCCCCAAAACTGAATTGATCTCTTCGTGAGTGTCTTTGGCCGTCATTTTCCTCTTGAAACAATACGCAATTAATGCCCGAATATCTCGGGTATTGAACTGAATTGAATTTTCAGACATAACTGTTATTTAAACGTTCAATGCTTGTAAACAACTAGTCATAAGAACATGAAATTTTAACCGAAAGTCTTGTATATATGCAGTTACAATAATATACTAAAAGAATTATTTTATTATAATTAGAATACCTTAGGCCGGAAACTTTATTTTTGACCTAATAGATACTTAATGAGAAGTGCTTAATAAGCCCTTTTGGCATTTAGAGATAGGGAAGAGGCTTCCCTTGCAGTTAAAGCTTCATATGCAAATCTTTTCACATTTTCTTTGAGTGATTTCTACTCGAGCAAGAATACTTTTTCTCTTGTTGAAGATTGGTTTTGAAGTCGTACCATGTCAACTCAACTTCTTCTCGAGAATGACGATCAAGCATTTAAATCAATGGAGATTGATCCTCTATTATTGAAGTTCTTCTCAGGCACGCTATGAAATGCTGATTCACATCAAACTCTCCTTGATTGAAGACTCTAATGTTGATATTCATAAGGAAATATTGCAACTTCTTCAGTAAGCCTTTTACGATAGAGTTAGATTTGCTTATTATAACAAGTTACTCTTTATACTTTGAGCATGGAGACAATTCTAATAAACTTGAAGTGCTTCACTCCACTCACATGTTAATAATAAAATATTGACAAAAGTGTTAAGCTCATTTCGTAGCTTTGTCATCTTAAACATCCTACACAATTGATTGTCACTAGACTTATAATCTGAATAACTATTAGAATTTATGAATTATAATTCAGAATAATTACAAAATGATAAATACTGATAAACCATAAAATCAGTTTTAACTGGAGAAACTTAAATAAATATACTTGAGGAAATATAAATATAAGATTAAACATATATCGAGGTGAGAATCTTCTAGAAACTGTAAACTTTGAGTAATGGTAAACTAAAAGACTTTTCTATGATTATGTTCAAAGAAATTTGCCCTTTATTATTATATATAATCTTAATATACTTGAGGTCAATAAAATATAATAATAGAGAATTTCATGTGAATAAAAACTTTATTTTTACTGAATTATCTTTCACTAATCAAAGTTTTATTAACTTAGAACCATTTAGCGAAAGTTGCCTTAACTTTAGCAGCCAAGTCATAAAACTTATCGCTAACTTTCTCAAAGAAAGTTTTGGATGAAGAACGAGTGTCGGCAACTGATAACAAAAGGGTAAAATCATCGATCAGTTGTTGTAAATTCTTCGCTCTTATTGCGTCTGTTTTCAACGATTTGACGTCTTGTTCCAACTCTTTTAAACCAGCCACCAAGTACTCGTAGATCTATAGTTGTTAAAATTTAGTGTTAAAGCAAAATATAGTTAGAAACGACTTCAAGATTCTTGGATAATTTTCAATTCATGAACAAAGTTTTGTCCTAAAATCGTATTTAACTTTCTTTGAGAAAGAGAATCTAAAATATAAAAACTTCAGGTAAAATATTTTGTGTGTAAAGCTATTAAAGAATATCAAAGTGAAAATTTTAGTTAAAACGTTTTTAGGGAAAAAATCTCAAAGAATATTGATAAATAGAAAAGCGCTTTGGGGAAGTATCTGTTTGAGAGAAATCTTTAGGCAAAAAACTCTCTGATGAGTTCAGCACTAAAAAGCATTGCTTCAATTTTTTCACATATATACTGACTTTTTCATGAACATCAGCCCAGAAAAGACTCTTCTTTTTGGTCAACTCCTCAACAGTCCATTTGGTGAGAGTCAGGGTTTTATTAGCGACTTCATGAAACTTTTTCTCCAAATTTGCTTCAGTATCAGTAACTTTCAGAGGATTTTCAGCTCGTCTTTTCTTCTCGAGTTCTCCTACATATTTGATCGCCTCTACAGTGACTCCTAATTTAACCAAATTAGTCATACGCTCTTTGACCTCTTCCTTGTCTAAAGCGATCCACATCTTAGGGATGCCTTCACTGACAAATGTCTCAATGCTATCGTAGACATCGGCTACTAGTTCTAGATCTTCTTTCCTGTACTTAACAGACGCCTCTTTCATCATAGAAACTATCGCATCGACTGCTAGCTTGACATGAGATTTGATCTCGAGCTCAGTCATTTTCGCATATTCGGCGGACTTTTTGGCAACGAATGCATTGACATCTGCGGCTGGGTCGGCTTTAACTACAATTAGAATTTAGAATAAGATTTGGAAAACTTTTAAATTTTTTTAAGACTTATTTTAAACTCATTTAAGACTCATTTTTAAGATTTTTAATGCAAATATTCCGCTCTGAAGTCTATGCAAACTGAGAGTTTGGATAATTAGGAGAATCTCAATTGGATAGAAAATAAAGCTACATTTTCAAACATATGGAATAAAATTTTGCAAAAATTTTACAATCAAAAATCTTTACTTTTTTGTGAACTTTTCGTATAATTTTCATAACTTTAGATTCTGGATACTCTGGAAACGAATAATTTCTAGTTGAATAATTAATTAATCAAATTCTTACCACTAATAAGTGTTGTGAACGCAATCAGAGGAATAATAAAAACTTTCATTTTTGTTGTTGACCTCAGTTTCCAAATTATACTAAATTAGAAAAAAAAGTAATAGATCCTTGAAAAATATCCTTATATTTATAAGATTAGCTTTTGCAAACTTTTGATAAGGTTTAACAGGTGTTTGAAATTTCATGACATACAAAGAATACTTATCTTTGAAATAAGGGACCTGACTATGAGTTAACTTTCGAGCAACTGTTGCTCATCTTATGATAATTTTTAAGCATGAATCAATGAGAACCTAGACAAATGTTTGAATTGCTAACATTGAGCTCAATAAACAACTTTTATCATTAATGTAAGTGGCTTTAATAATGACATCAAATTATGTTGGCTTATAATAGGATAAAATCCTCGATATATTTCGAAAATCAATAAGAGATGAAGGCATAAATACAATAAAACCTCTATGAGTTGAACACATTTGAACCCGACAAATCCTATCTAACTTATAGAGGTTTTACTGTAGATTATATCATTATACGACTTGATTCATAATTTTAATTTGACATTCAGTTATATGATATACAGACTGTATAATTTTGATGTCCATCATATATTGCCCCATCAGCGAGAAGTGCCACACGTAGTGTGATATCCAATATGCATATCTTTAGTATCTCGCCACAGATTGTAAATGTCAAAATTCTCGATGTAGTTATGAAATAGATCAATGCCAATGCATTATAATTTGATTTGATTGAAATTACATTTGAATTTATTTATATTTAATTAAATTTTTAATTTGTTGGAACCAAATGAAATTTTATTAACATTGTAGTTTAGTATTGATTTATAAAATGGTTAAAATAAATGTGATTTTGGTGAAATTGCAATAACAGTTACTACAGAAGTAGCTTATTCTTGTGGCACTCTCTCGCTTGTGTGGCAAAAATATTTATATTACACTACATCAAAATGAAATACATTAATAGTTTTATCAAAATTTGTTTACTATCATTATTGGTGAAGTAATTATACGACTGGTTCTCATCAAAATAATTCATGAAGTAATTTAGGGAAATTTAGAAAGTATCTCAATTATTTCGACTTGAATGAAAAACTCTGTAAACTTTTCTTAAAGCCAAGCTCTGATTTATAAACAAAATGTTTAGTTCTGTCCTGATTTGGATCTGAGATAATCTTTTAGGTTAATTATAAAGATATCTATATTTAATTGAACGCAAACTCTATGATGGAGTTTTTATTGTGGACTGATAAACGCAACCTAACCTAACCTGATAAACAAATCAATCATTTGGATGTTTACAAAATTGTTTTATTATTACTTTAAACAGAATAAATTTGATTTTTACTTAATTATTAAACAATTAGATAAAATGAAAAATCACTTTAATTAATATTAAAAAGGATTAAGACTTTATTTAATAACTAAAAGCTTTATTTTTTGTATTAAGCGTCTAAAATTTGTAATTAAATTTTTTGTATTATAAGTGCCTTATTATTGAAAATTGTAGCTCTTCGATGCAACGAAGATTCTTAATGTAAGTTTTGCTAAAGAAATTTTCGTAATCTGAAACAAATATGAGTATAAGCTAACTGCTAGTTCAATTATACTCAAGATATGTCTGAAAAGGATCCGGCTCTGTTCACCGACGACCTGTTCACAGACAAGCCTTTTTTTTATAAAATTTGTCAAAGGAGTTGTGCAGACTTGATATTAAAAATGGCCTAAGAACCAAATATGACCCAAACTTTCTGCATTAATAGAGACTAAAAAATTAAGTCCAACGACGAAATTTGTATTGAAATATATATTGTAGATTCCTGTAAAAACCTGGTAGAGTTTGAAACAAAAAACAATAATATCTCGGAATCGCAATTATGGTTTGGAAATTAATTTTGTATTTAAATAGTTTGAATAACGAAGTATCAAACGATAATATTATGATTCATATAGCTAAAATATTTATGCAAAAATACGTTATCATATTAAATTGGAAATTTTAAAAATGAGTTTTTCGAAGTGTTAACCCAAAGTTTCGCACCCGATCTATCTAGAATTATATTTAGGGCTTAGGGGCCATTTAAGTAGCAAAAGAGATCGGGTGCGAAACTTTGGGTTAACACTTCGAAAAACTCATTTTTAAAATTTCCAATTTAATATGATAACGTATTTTTGCATAAATATTTTAGCTATATGAATCATAATATTATCGTTTGATACTTCGTTATTCAAACTATTTAAATACAAAATTAATTTCCAAACCATAATTGCGATTCCGAGATGTTATTGTTTTTTGTTTCAAACTCTACCAGGTTTTTACAGGAATCTACAATATATATTTCAATATAAATTTCGTCGTTGGACTTAATTTTTTAGTCTCTATTAATGCAGAAAGTTTGGGTCATATTTGGTTTCACAGGCCATTTTTAATATCAAGTCTGCACAACTCCTTTTCCATTTATCTCGATTTCAATCGTTTATTTATGTCATGTTATGTTGTATTATGTGAGATTATTTTAGATTATGTTATGTTAGGTTACATTAGGTTGTTATGTTTATTAGGCTAGGTTACTTCAGGTTTGATTACAAATAAAATGACTTATTTCAGTTTTTAAGATATCTGTGAACAAAGCCAGACCCATATAAAAGTGTCTGTGTGTAAGTAGAATAAATCAATTTTTGTTTCAAAAGTTCTACATTAATGTTAATTGAGAATTATATAAAAAATTAATTCAATCTGTAATCTAAGTAATGTACAAGATCATGTCGCGTTTGTTAGAGTATAAAGGGTGATTAGAATATAATAAGTAGAGATGAAAATTTTGGGACTTAATTTGATGAAGTGTTTCAATATTTTGCCACAGTACTCGGTAAATCATATAGGGTAGTTTTAAATTTAATTTATTAATTTTTAATCTCCCACAGGTTCTCAGCTTCTCCAAAAAATTCTATCTGTAATGATAAGTTTGTGTGGTTGTAATAAAAATATGTCTTATTAAAGCCGTGCTTTTAAAGGGATCACTTCGAAGCTTCGAAATATAAAGGTTCGAAAAATAAAGTTTCGTAAACCCAGTTTCCAAACTTTATAACAGAAAAGATTCCCGTGTTCTAAACTTAAAATGAACTAAATTTTGGAACGAAATATTTTCAAGTTGGACATTAATTTAATAAATTAATTTAATTTCGGAAGAAAAAACTTGTTTTGACTATTAATCAAATTGCAGAGAAATCCCACTAGATTAAGAGATTAGCAAACTGAGAGTCTTAAAGATAATAAAAACTTTAAAGTTTTTCATTCAGTAATAGACATTCTTCCGTAGAAGTATTTTTATTTTTCGAAGTTATAGTTAACGAAAAGTTGACTTTGGCATAACGTTATCAATGGATGATGCGATAGCATATTTTATATAAACAAATCAAAATCATCTAGATAGTAAAAATACACTCTTTATAAATATAATCCTATTTTATGCTTGATATCATAGCATGCTTCTCGGTAACATGCACTCAATTTAGAAACTAAATGCCCGTATTCAAGCCTCGATAACTTTTGAAATACTTATCCAATTTAAAAGCGGTTTTCACTAAAATGAAGTTTGTCTCCCCTGATTAACGATTAATTTTTTGGATTTACGAAAACGTTTAAAAAAGGATTTAAATTAAAATTCATTTTTTTAACAAAGTAGCTAGTCAGATTTCGCCTAATCGTCCACCAAGCCAATATAGGTATCAAATTAAAGCTTATGAAGAGTAGAATTGGAAGCAAAAGGAAAAATTCAAAAATATGAAGGCTGAGAGGAAATATGAATTTTTAAAGATTGAATTTTAAAAATAAAAAAGAGTGATTCCAACACATCGATATGGGTATCAAATGAAAGCTATGAAGGGTAAATTTGGTAATATGAAGAATTTTTCAAGAATATGGAGATTTGGAGGAGATATGAATTTTTAATGATTGACGTCAAAAAGTTTATAAAATCGACGTTTTGATTGTTTTTAAGGTTAAGCTAGCCTTGATAGGCATTGTAAAGTAAAGTATAAGGTATTTTGACCACTCTTGAAAAGTTGAATATAGAAGCAACCGAAAAAATTTTTATTCTGATAATGACTACGGTATCATTGCATTGGTCCTGTAAAGCAATGATGCAGACTCTAAGTAGGGCACCTCTAGCCACTGTGAAAATCTGAGATGGTGGAACGAATCACACTAAAAGATTATTGGGGCACCTATAACCACTTTAAAAATCCGAGATGGGGATCAACAAGCTCACCTCCACGTGGTGTTCCATGGGTGTATGTAATTAATAATTCTTAATATTAAACGTTTAAAAATTCATATCTCCTCTCGGCCTTCACAATTTTGAAAAGTTCTATTTGCTTTCAATTCTACTCTTTACAAGCTTTAATTTGATACCCATATTGGCTTGGGTAGGCGAAATCTAACTAACTCCTCTGTAAAAACATGGATTTTGTTTAAAATCCTTTTTTAAAAATATTTTCGTAAATTCAGCAAATTAATAGTTATTCAGGGGAGACAAACCTCATTTTAGTGAAGACCGCGTTTAAACTGGATAAGTATTTCAGTTGAACCCGGGCTAATGGGTCTAAAGGGGTTCTCGATCACCCATCTCCAAGTGTGATACATCATTAGATTTCCGAACCTGATCACTTCGGGTCAACTCCTGACAGGAGCGGCTGACCCCGCCAAGTGACATATCATTAAACTCAACATATCGAACTGAGCATTTTGATTCCTCACTTGATCAATTATCACAAGTATTGGATTCAGATGACCTACTGGAAGTGGCCGATGGCCATTTTTGATCCAGATGACCTACGGAAGGCATCCAATCGCCATTATTAATTCATGTAACCTACGGAAAGTAACCGACGACTATCTAGACTTCAGATAAACTACGGAAGGTAGCCGATAACATTTTTCAACTCAGATGACCTACAAGAACTAACTGAAACTCCCGGATTCAGTAAACTTAAACTTATTTATATGATGATTCGAATGTGTTGAATCTTCTCTAAACGTTGCTGTGCAACACTTAGAGCTGGCTTGTAATCAAAGTTTGAAAAGATGTTTGGTCAATGAATGTTAAATTTATATTTTTCACACAAAATAATAGTTTGAGCCAGGGTTGGTGTAATAATTAAAAAGAGTACTCTGATGCTTAAAACATTTAGTAATACTGCTGTTAGCCAAATTATGGACTGCATTGACATCAATGCTTTCATATTAAAGACATTTTTAATTTAAAATTTGTTTTGTCATTTAACTGATTAATATAAAGAAATAAGTTGTTCATTAAATGATCATCAATAATGAAATAATTCATAAATCATTCAAATGCACGGAATAGAAGATAGCAAATAGTTTGAAAGATTAGCTTAATTATTAAATATTTGCCTCATCTCAATATTTATCCGAAATTTAATAGAACAGCTTTTTTATGCTGAATGAATAAGATTGTTACAAACAACAACTAGTGTCGGAGAGGTGCAGTCGTTTGCATAACCTCATGAAGTGGTTTATAAACACTGCTTCTAAACGTAAGACAATTGTGATGAAATTCTTGAGTAAATTGTGGGTTAGCAAGAACACGTTTACAAAGTCAATAATTTTCGTAGGTCATCTGAATCCAAAGTGGTCATCGATTACTTCCCGTAGGTCATATGAATTAAAAGTAGTCATTGTTGCCTTCCGTAGGTCATCTGAATCAAAAATGGTCATCGATCATTTCACGTAGGCCAACTGAGCTTAAAATGGCTATCGGATACTTTCCGTAAGTTAACTAAAGTGAAAATGGCCATCAGCTGATGTCCGTTGGTCAAATGAGTTTGAAATAGTCATCACTTATATTCTGCGATTAATTGTGTGTTAAAGAATTGGGGTACACTCACTTTATAGCTGTAACGATTTAATATATTAGAATTATATCTAACGTTATCAATACTAGTGTTTGACATGAATTCCTATTCCTGCAGGAACTACTGTCCTGTCCTGTTCCTGGTCAGGAATTTACAGAAATTCCTGTTCGATTCTAAATTCCTGTAAAATTCCTGTAAAATGAAAACTGGACATAAGTTTGACATAAATTCTTCATTACTCGGATATTGGGAACAAAATAGAAGTTCTTATCCCCGACTCTATCGGTTGGCTATTCGTTTGCTGTCTATCCCTGCGACCAACCTTTCAAGCGAAAGGAATTTCAGTGCCGCTGTTCTAATACTCACTGACCATCGTTCGAGACTTAGTTCACAGAACGTAAATGAATTGCTTTTATTAGATCTAACTCTGATTTGTATTGAATATGCATTCATTGATTGTATTTTCATTTGATTTTTTTGAACAAATAATTTTTCGAACACATTGAATGTCAGGAAAACAGGAAAACCGGACAGGAATGAAAATTTAGGGCTCAGGACAGGACAGGACAGGAATCGGTTTCGAGAATGCAGGACAGGACAGGAATTCCCTTTTAGTACTTTGTCGATCACTTATCAATACTAAAGGATTTGAAAAGTGATGAAGTATTTAGGCCACCGTATCTTCAACAAAATGTGAATGTTTCAAAAGAAGCTATTCATAATGTAATAAAAAAATTGGATTTGTGAGAGAAGTATTGGTCAGAAGTGAGGAAAAACCGAAATACCGAAGATACCGAGTTATAAGAACGAAGGAGAATATTCTAAAACTTCAACATATGACCAAAAGAAAAAATCCCCCATCAAAACAAGAAATGGCAAAGATAATTGGCACATCGCGCCCTACAATCTCAAAGATGATTCATGTGGACAATCAAATAGTTAAAAGAATAAAGAAAAAAGTTCACAAGATTAATAAAATCCAAAAGAAGAACCAAAAAAAATTCACGGAAATTGTATGAAAATCAATTATCGGGTGAAAAGTGCGAATATGTAGTCACAGTTGATGAGTCATATTTACATTTAAGTCAAATAAACGGAGAAACTTTAATTTGTAACATTAATAAAGGAGATAAAATGCCTGAGGATTGGGTGAGGGAGTGCAATGAAAGCTGTCCTGAAGGGTTTATGGTTGTCGGAGGAGTTACTGGACGCGGACCTTTACCACTCGTTCGAATCCATAAAAATGCAAAGATATCATCGGACGTATATATCCAGTATGTTTTAAAGCCAATTATTGAAACTCATCTCCCAAAAATATACCCGAATGAAATTGAAAAGGTCTTTTGGCACCACGATAAGGCATCATCACACGCTTCTGCAAAAACATAATATCTTCAAGAAATTGCCGATAAATATGAAATAAATTATAT
The DNA here is from genome assembly GCA_018873245.2 of Archegozetes longisetosus. Lineage (NCBI taxonomy): Eukaryota > Metazoa > Arthropoda > Arachnida > Sarcoptiformes > Trhypochthoniidae > Archegozetes > Archegozetes longisetosus. Next base: position 1,088,554 of record JAEMBT020000004.1, on the reverse strand, counting down.
TAGAAATAAGGATGTTCCTGTTAAATCACCTGACGGTAGCCCTATGGATTTTTTGGATTTGGGTTTTTAAAACAAAAACTTTTTCATCGCCGTGCAAAAACGTTGAATGGCATTGGGAAATGTGCAAAACAGGAGTGGGAGAAAGTGACACCAAAATGGTCAGAAATATCTATGACAGTTAGAAAAAGAAAATCGGACTCATTCATAAGAAGAATGGAGAACATATTGAGCAAACCAAACAAATTTACCGCCGAAGGATTAGATTATAATTAATTAGCTAAATTTGCCCATTAACAAAGTTTCAACTCTGTAGATCTGATGTAAGGTCCACGTCTATTGAATTGTCAGAAAATCTAGAAATAAAATAATTGGTCTATATAGAAGATATAGATTTAACATTTCGTACTTGTAAATATAGACTCATGGACTCAAGACATTGATAATTATTTCTCTACAGCGTTCCGTCAAATCACTATGACTTAATATGTTTATGAGAAGAGTTCCCAGCGAAATATTTTTATAATTTGATTATTGTATTTTAAACAAAATTATTTGACTTCTGATGAATAAATTTGACCTTTACACTATGCTTTAATTTTGATTCATTGAGTTTTAGATCAGAATTGAAAGATATTGTGCAATACTGATGAGGATCAAAATGTTAAACAGTTTTCGCTTGATTTCAAATTATTTAGTTTTTTCTCAGACTAAATGAAATCTTTGCGTGCATACAAAGAAATCGAAGGTAAAGAAATTTTCTCATCATGATTGGTATCAACTTTGATTCCAAAGAGATGAGAATAGTTGATTGAGGCATATGATTTATATTATCAATTTAAAAAACACAAAAATGTTATCAGTGAGACAATTTTATATTTTAGGATTAATTTCAAGCTTTTTAATATCATTTTCAAACTGTATATCAACTGGAAAATATCACATTTTTCATTTTTAGCTTGAAGGCAATATTTCACACACCAATGATAATAATTTAATATATTCAGTTTATTAAAAATTATTCAATGATAATATAGAGAGAAATTGTTACATTAAATATTACAAATTCAAAAAATATAATTAAACGAGCTTTTTGACTCATTTTTTAATCAAAATGATTAAAACATTCTTTTGCGATATCATTATCATTAAATAACTTAGTATTAATTTCATTGATGTGTGAAATTTTTAGCAACAATACAAAATCCAAGTAAAAATATTCGATTCAATTAAATTTGACTTTGGGCTATCCAAATGTTTATATTTAATGGTAGCTTCAGAAAAAAATATTTATACCCTCATAAGAGGTATTGCTTGCTATTTAAACTCAAATATTTGTCCGATTTTTTAATATAAACAAATTATTAGTATTTCTCAAAAGTAATGTCGTTTTTTTGTTGAAAAAATAAATTTAATTTTACAAATAGTTATAATAATTTAATCAATGATATAATTGCCCTCATTATCGATAACAACTCCCATCTTTTAGTTAAATTGACGGGGATCCGACTCGAACTCTGACCTTAAAAGGTCATTATTCAATTCCACAGGTCGTCCAGAACGAGAGCGGTCCGAAAGGTCAAAGTCGCCTGACCGAAATTTGTCGAACCATCTTGGCATTTGCGGACGTCCAATACATCACCATAAATGGCACAAATATTCTTTGTGGCCCCCGTGGCCTTACTGCGCTTATGAAACTGATAAAGCATACAATGGCGTATATGAGCCTTTTAGGGAAATTGACCAGACATATCACCGGTGATAATTGAAAAATAATTTGATGTCAGAGAAATTATCTTAAATAACTGTTCTTTTGATTAAGAATCGGAATCTATAATCAAATCAAAACCATTCAAAAATATCGTTACTATTTGGGTCATAAAAAACGACATTACTTTCGAGAAATCCTAATATAAAGATTTAGCGTTTCACTCGAGTTATTGATTATTTACAGTTAAACATATTCATTTTTAATTCAAAATTGAATGTAATAGTTTCTTTGTTTGATGTTATTCTTTAGATGGCTATAAATTTATAGTGCAATCAATATTATTATCTCAAGTACTATTTCACATATAAGTGATATAAAGAAAAACTTGAAAGGGAGTTTTTTTGCGATTGACTCAAAAACTATGACATTTAATAAAAATTTCAAGTAGAATCTTCAGACAAACCTAAGCTAAAGCCCAAAAAACTTCCAATATAAGTGTGTTAGTCGATTAGCATGTTAGGTGTATGTCTATTGTTAATCAATGATATCTCTGAACTCACTCCAATAGATTATTCATTTTCACATAACCAATCATAGAGGGGTTCTTTTACCTAGTAGTAATCAGATTAACGTAGATATTGAGAAGTTGGGTTCATTGACAAGTTAATTCAGCTCGTCAATTGATTATTTTACTTCATAGAAATAGTTAACATATTCTTTCAACTTGAGTTGATTCAAATTTTAATCTAATATATTAATTGATAATTGATGTATTGATAATTCATTAGATATGATTAATAATTCATGTGTTAAAATTCATCTGTAAAAAAACTAGAACGTTTAATTAAAATAGAATATTAATATAAATAAAGTTATATATGCTTTAAATCACACGCAATCTTTCATGGTAAAATTTATGCATATAAAATTTTATTTTTTGACAAATTCAGTTTTAAAACATACACTTACTCACAAAATTGTTTGCATAAACTTTCAATTGATTAATTACATTTAATTTGCAGATATATTTTGACTGTTTTGTGCATGCATTAATTCTCTTTTTAATGGCTAAAATATATAATATAATCTAATGCTATGAAAGCTAAAAGAAAAGAGAGATCAATAGCCGAACGAGATCTTGTCATTCGACTCATGTCGGCTGGCAGAAAAGTTCGAGAAGTTGCCGCAATTTTAAATATACCTTACTCGACAGTTCAGTACATCTGGACTAAGCATCACAGAGGTTTAGGAGTGGCCAACATTTCAAGAAGAGACTGAAAAAAGATTCTTAGCAAAAGAGAGGAGCGAAAAGTGTTGCGCGCTGTTGAAAACGATAGGCGTTTGAGCGCTGAGAAGGTAGCTGTACAAGTTTTCGTAGATACAGGAAAATCTGTAAGCCCAGAAACCATTCGTCGGGTCATCAGAAGAAAGGGTTTGAACGGTCGGGTGGCCAGGAAGAAGCCATTCATTAGTAGCAAAAACAAGAAAAAACGACTAGCCTTGGCGCGCGATCACGTAGGTAAGTCTCTAGAATACTGGAACCAGGTTCTATGGTCTGACGAATCGAAGTTCAACATCTTTGGTTCTGACGGACGTGTTATGGTATGGCGAAGACCTGGTGAAGCTTTAAAAACAGAATGTTTACGCGCAACAGTAAAATATGGTGGCGAGTCAGTCATGGTTTGGGGATGTATGGCTGCGAATGGGATCGAAAACATTGAATTTATTGATGGGATTATGGTTAAAGAAGTCTACGAGGGTGTTCTAGACCGCAATTTATTTTCTTCTGCAGCTAAATTAGGTTTTAATGTAGCCAAACTAAAATTTACATTTCAGCAAAATAATGACCCAAAAATACCGCCGGCCTTTTTAACCAGTTTTTCATCAAGATCACAAAATTAGATTAGCCTCCCTATTCGCCAGATCTAAACCCAATTGAGCATCTATGGTCTGAAATCGAAAGAAGAGTCAGGACTTATATTAAAAGCAAAGATGACCTCAAAAAAGTCATCACCGATGCTTGATTGAATATTGAACCGGAAAAAACAAGAAGATTGGTTGAATCGATGCCTCGAAGATTGGAGGAAGTCATCAAAAACAAAGGGGGTTCAACTTCTTATTAGCTTAAGGACAAATAAATATGCTAATAAAATACCAAAATTCTGTGCAAACAATTTTGCAACATAATAATAGACAAACTTTAGATAATCAAAAACCTAAAAATTTTCTGGCTTTTATATGTATGAGTATACTAATTGATAAAAAAGAATAATTAAGGCTTATATTACTATAAAATTTATAAAATATATTAGATATTTCAAGAGATACGGCACTTTCATTTTTTTATAGGGTTTGTACAAACAATTTCGTAAGTGTATATAGTTGGGTGAATCTGGGCTAATGGGTATAAAGGGTTCCCGACCCCCACCCCCACGATTCAGTTCGTCAAGCTGAACATTTTGATACTGCACTTGACCACTTCTGGATAACTCCCGACGGGAGCGGTTGACCCTGCCAATTGCTATATCGTTGGACTCAGGACGTCGAACTGAGCATTTTGATATCCTACTTGATCAATTGTCACAATTAGTTTTCGAGATATCCATCATTGTTTGGCTTAGTACATCGTAATGGATAAACATGGATTCTCGAGTCGTAACCCAAACAAGCCTGATATAAACCAAGAGAGAATGAGTTAGGTCGCGAAGCTACCTAACCTATTATACTTTAATTTAAATCAAGTTTGGCTTGGGTTACAACTTGGTAAAGCCAGGTTTACCCATTTTCGAGGGGGTTAGGTCTCGATGGCCAGGAGTGGTCAGGTTCGGGTTGGAAGTACTCAAGTGTGGTATCAAAATGTCCAGCTCGACGAACTGAATCCAATGATGTATTACACTTGGAGGTGGGGGGGTTGGAAATCCCTTTAGACCTATTAGCCTGGATTTGCCCATATATTTTTATATTTAAACATAAATATTGATTGAAACTTTATAAATTTTAGCTGCATAAAGACTTGGTATTAATTAAGGCAGGGTAGAAATATTGATCATATTGAATGAAAAAATTCTAATTTGAAAGATCTTTAGCCATCTTTATTACAGATATTTTCAATAAGAATAATGTTTTATAGCATTTTAAAAATATTTCTTGAAAGTTTTCAGGCAGTTCAAAGTATCCCACAGTATTTTAATACTATGTATACTAGTTTGATGTGTGAAATATTGGTTATAAATTTAAATACCTTAATGAGAACTAAGTTACAGAGGATTAAAATTAAGACTCTATTCAAATTCTGATAGAGTTTTTAAAATTTAAACTTAAACACAAACTTAGGGAGCAGATTTTTGAAAATTTTATACTTATTCATACTTTAAAATTATCTTTCAGTCCAATCATCAAAATTATCTGCGTATTTTAGATATAGAACTTTGAGCAAGGTTTCTTTGAAAGAAAAATGTTTTATTGTATGCAGAAAAATTATTATTGAAAATTCTTACAAAAAATTAAAGAAAACTTTACTATTGAAGAATCGCTTTGCCATCTGTTCAGTTTTCTATCCCTGAATGCGTCAATGATAAAAAGCTCGTGACAAAAACTGAGAAAATGACTTTGGACTTAAAAATAAAACCTATTGTTAGAGAAGATTAGATTAAATTTAACTAAAACTGAATCCTTTTGGATTTCAAAACTAATTCATTGCCAAAGCATAAAATAAGCTCACTTCTTATGTGTACCCAAATAGGATACTGAATACAAGATAAAAATATAGTTCTGTATAAAAGCCAAAGGACATATGAATTTCTTCACTTCTGATTTATATTTCTATTTCCCTTCGAGAAGAATATAATACCTGAATATCCAGAATGAAGTTCTTGTTGTTCGGTTTGGTATTCGCTATTGCTCTCTATTGTAAGCTATACTATAATGGATTTCAAAAGCTAATTTTACCTATTTGAAAATTTAAGCTACTTACTTTTTAATTACATCAATATTTTAAAATTTTAACTATCTAAATTTTTCAACATAGGCTCTGAGGCTCAATTGAAAAGCCGAGAGGAACTTCTTAAACGAGCTGAAGACTTGGAGACCAGAGCTAAGGCTGAGGTCCAAAAACTAAGAGATGCCGGAAAAACACTTGCTGTCGCTGAGCTTGAGCGCGAAGAACAAGTTATCGCAAATTTGGTGAAGGAAATCAGTAATGCGCATCCCGGTGGTGTCTTAGAAGAAGCCCGTTTAAGAGCGTTGGAAGTCAGTTTGGCTTTAGCTGAATCCCGATTGGAGGCTGAGTTAAGACGATTGGAAGGATCTGTCACTAAACGTGACATCAAGGCCGATCTCTTGGCTAAAGCTGCCGAATTGTTGACCAAGTCCAATGGAATCATCGCTCTCTTGGAAAGTCAAGGCAAACCCTTGTTGGCCGCTGGGATCAAGACCGTCGAAACATTCATTATGGATATCGAAAAGCACTTGGAAGCTCTGCATCCGAACTCAGAATTGGGCAAATTGGCTTTGAGTGCTTTGGAGGGACTCTTGAAGACTGCAGAGACTAAACTCGAAGATGAATTGAAAAAAATTCAGGGCGCTGTTAAGACCAAACGCGACCTCCAGGCCGAACTCTTAGCCAAAGCCGCCGAACTTTTGACAAAATCTAATGGAATTATCTCTTTATTGGAAAGTCAAGGCAAGCCTTTGTTGGCCGCTGGTATCAAAACTATCGAAAAGTTTATCATTGATATCGAGACTCATCTTAAGAATCTTCATCCGAGCTCAGAGATCGGTAAACTCGCTCTAAATGCTTTGGAGGGGCTATTGAAGACCGCCGAAGATAAACTTGAAGCCGAGCTGAAGAAAATCGGAAGCGCTGTCGCTAAACGTGATCTTAAGACCGACCTATTGACCAAAGCAGCTGAACTTTTGACCAAATCTAATGGAATTATCTCTTTGTTGGAAAGTCAGGGCAAGCCTTTGTTGGCCGCCGGAATTAAAGTAATTGAAAAATTTATTATGGACATCGAGCAGCACTTACAAGCACTTCATCCGACATCAGAGTTGGGCAAATTGGCATTGACTGCTTTGGAGGGCCTCCTGAAGACCGCAGAGGATAAGCTCGACGCTGAGTTGAAGAAAATCGGTGCTACTTTTTAGATATGTCTATTTTTTCAATTAATTTAAGTTAAATAAAAAAATCGCAAAAAATCGACTTGGTAAAATTAATTTTCTCAAGTTTGTCATGTTGCCTAATTTTTGCAACATTTGGTATCGTTTTCATTGACCTTCGTAATACTAGAATCGCAAATTAATTTCCTTATAAAACATTGTACAATCTATTTGATAGGTTTAAAGGGTCAAGTTTTATTTAATCTTTAGCGGTTGATGTTTATACCTAAGAGTAAGGGATATACAAGTAATCTCATTCAGTGCCTTTTTTGTTGATGTTAGTTAATTCATTTGATCACCAATAGTATGATGACTTTTGTGCAAGACATACAATTATTAAAAGCACTTTTCTGCAGTTTTTGATAAAAAGAGTAAGATATACACTTACCTGCGAAACACAAAAGAGTCAAAATCCTTGTTCTGAAAGTTTACTTATTATTGAATATAAAAATATTTGATGGATAACAAGCATAAAATCCTTGCGATAATATTTATGATAAAAACTAGTAAATAATGACTTAGGAGCCTGAAAATGATGTGAGAACTATTTTTCAATTGATTCTATAATGAATCTATAATTAACGACTATCAATACTTTGAGGTAGAAAGTCAGATTTTTAAGAAACAGTCGATTTACTTGGCTAATTAATCGAAAATAAGGATTGATTTAATCGTATTGTTCGATCGATATTGTCTCTAAAACAAAATCATTAATAGATTTAAATAAATTAAGAAATATATGAACTATTTAGTGGTCATTCGGTTATCAAATTTGTGTTTTTATAAATCTAAAATTCTTACCTATAAGTGGGAGAATGCCAAAGAAATGATACTTGCGATCGTTTTATCGTGTGATCCATTTTACGGAGTTTAATACAAACATGCGATAGAAAGCAGTTAATTATTTAATTTATCTGTTAGTAATTATTACTATTAAGAAATAGTGCTCTCTATCGTATATCTGTATTACATTCCATAAAACGGATCATACGATAAAATGATCACAAGCATTACTTCTTTGGCATTCCACTAATGAGTAATGATTTTTCAATAATAACTTTAATGAATAACTTTTAGTGAATCTTTTCTGCGTCTTACACCAAATTGTGGTATATCTTCATCTAGTTGCGGAAAAGTATTTTCAATTGTAATATGAAAATCCTCTTGAAGTAAGTTAAGAAACGTAATTATAAGTATTTGTATCAGTTTTATGTGAGTCGAGAATTAAGTGAAGTCACATATATACTTTGATTTGTTAAAGCTTTCCACATAAAAGTATGATTATTTGAAAATTTCCAAAGACACTTGAACTTTAATAAACATAAGCAGCCATTTCAATTCATATTTAGTCTGTAAATCATAATGTTGATGGAATTGTGCAGATATCAAGTATAGAAAAGAAAAATTAACGACTTGATTTCAAATTAAACCAATAAAAACACTCATAATAATGTTTGTTAACTTGTTTCAGAATAAGAACAAATTCTTACCTCCTTAACTCTCGCACAAAAACCATCATAATTAAACAAGTGTATCGTGTACTGGGATAAAAGTGACCATAGTAAAGGTGTTGAGTTTACTGCAAATAACAAACTTTAAGGTTTGATGCAAAGCAGAAAACACTAGAACTTTATAAACTAAACTATTATTCATAACTTTATTGATAGCAACAATACAAAGCACTTATGACCAGGCTTGGCTGAAAACTTGTCAATGGTATGCCTAATAAAATTCAGTTAGTTCGCGAACGAAATGGAAATTGGATTCAAATATAAGCCATAAACGCTATATTCTATTAAGTAATAAGTGATTCGTATTATTTCTATCAATAAAGTTATGAAAAATATTTTAGTTTGTGAAGTTCTAAAGTGTTCCTGCCTTGATTTACAGACTAAATATGAATTGAAATGGCTGCTTATGTTTATTAAGGTTCAAGTGTCTTTGGAAATTTTCAAATAATCATACTTTTATGTGGAAAGCTTTAACAAATCAAAGTATATATGTGACTTCACTTAATTCTCGACTCACATAAAACTGATACAAATACTTATAATTACGTTTCTTAACTTACTTCAAGAAAGAGGATTTTCATATTACAATTGAAAATACTTTTCCGCACTTAGATGAATTTAAGAGATACATAGGGATGAACCCAGCAACTGGATGGAGATATGACAAATTTTGCAGTATTTTAAACTTCTAAAAAGATTCAAACAATGTTGTTAACTAAAACGACAGAGTCATTCTTGAAAAAATCTTATAAATCTTAATGTAACGATTATGGGGACACTGAAAAACTATTTAGTTTTATATTACATGAGCATTGTTTAAACAATGTAATAATAGATCTTGCGAAAATGTTCAAAACTGTTCAAAAAGGATTTTCAGAGGATTTGTTACAGGATCTGATTTTAAACGGAACATATATGATTCAATTTGCAATGGAACTCAAATTAATTCCTAAGCAAAAATCAATTGAGAGAAATTAATTGTACAAAATATTGTGTTAAAGAAAAATATCAATTTGAAAGATATTCGAATTTTTTTATTGAGCATTTGATTCGAGAACTGTTTGTTACTTCAAATGGGGCTCAGAACAGCCTTTACTTCAATACTCTAAGAAGCATGTTATGTCATAATTAGACTATTTCGGTCATATCAGAGGTCTTATTGGCTTATGGTTTAGTATTTCTATATCTTTGTTTGTTTAGATTTTAAATTATCCCAAATTGTCTATCTGTATTCACATGTTTGCAATTTAGTAAACTATAAAATCCAGGTATTTTTGATTTACTATAGAATCCATTTTTGATATCATTCAGTTTCTCAACAGCAGGAAAATTAATGAAATTCGGTTTCAGTTTAGCAATTGTAATCGAACCCTTTTTTTATTAATACAAGTCGTTAAATAGTTGATTGATGTACTCCATGAAGATCTGTCTAAGTAATTTGAACTGACCAATGGCATAGAATCTTAAGACTGTTGCTAATTGTATCTTTGTTGGCAATAAATCTTTTCTATGACTTTATTTGTAATATCTAATTTTATTGTGTTTAAGAGTTTAATAAAAAAATGTTTTGACAAACGGTATCTTCTGAGAGATAGTTCGTCATAATTCACTTTATTATTAACTCCTTTGCCATTAACGAATACCAGAACTTATAACTTTATTTATAATTTTTCGATCATATTTAAAATGATAAATGATTGTAATTAAGACTATTCAAATATTTTCTATGGTTATCTAATAATTTAAAATAATTTTTAACAAGCAGATCTCTTTTAAATGTTTATATTCTTCTATTTGAAAATCTGTTCATGTTTTCATTTAAGACTGGCTTTAAAACTAGTCAAATGAGTTTTGGTTTAAAATTTAGTTTTAGTCTAAAACCGTTTAAAATATTTATTGTGCGTGAGTTTTAAAGCGCGTCACAAGTTAAGTCTGTTTTAAGACTTGAAACCGCTTTGAATAGAGTTGTGCATACTGACCTAATTTCCTAAGACATGAGGTTTAATAAATTGTACGCGCTAAAATCTATAAAGTTCAAACTTAAATGAATCAAAAGTTTGAATGAAACTTTCTTATCAAACTTTGATTGATCTTAGTCACAGGAGGTCCACGGGTCAAGCTAGGCAGAACGGCGTCTGTGTTTTTGCAACAAAATCAAAAGTTTTCTCTGGCTATACCCATAGCAACGAACTTCGGAAAAGTGCATTTCTTTAAAATAGCGATTAAACTATCGTATGAATAGTAAGTCATGCCGGCTAATATTTGGGGATCTGTCCATAGCTTAATCTCATCACTTGATAACACAGCTAATTAACAATTAAATTCAGTAAGTTTAAATGAAAAAAACTAGAAAATCATAGGCAGATTTCTCGAATATTGTCTTTTAGAGAGGAAACTAAAAAATTAAATGTTGATTTGATTCATGATATAAGTTAAATGTTGTATGCCTTAGATGAGTATAATTTTTATTACATATTAGTAAAAGTTGAGTCGAAAGATCCTGTATTAGTCATAAAATTCAGTTTATTATCTTGAAAGTACTGGTTTAAGACGGTTTAATCTTTTACCTTTACTGCTGGATTCAGATAATTTATAAGCCATTATAATAAAGTATTTGATTTAATGATTACATTCTCTCGTGCTTAATTGAATGCTCATATCAAAAGAAGCACAATAATGATTGGTACAATTCATCTGCCTTATCAAATTAAATGACCTCTAAGGCTCATTTTAATGCTAAATAACAACGTAAATTTTAATTGCTTTAGCTTTAGACCATAAAAATAATTGAATTTCTCACCAGAAGTTGAAATATTCGAAGAATAAAATTTTGAAAGTTCAGTTGTGTGGAAGTCAATGTTTTTGAAATATTTTTTGCAAAAAAATTCAAAATAACTCGTCGAAAGTCGATTAGCTTTAAAGATGAATTACACGTAATTTAATGTTTAGATTGTCTCGTCAGGGGCTGTGCACAAAAGACATCGACAGTTGGGAACAAGGGCGGTCATAATGAAAAGTAGGCTAAAGTGGGCGCATAAGGGAGCATAGGTTTGAGCGCATATGAATGCTCCGGTAATAAAAAAGCCTATCTCTTGAAGCATTAAAACGAGTAAAACGCACTTAAAGTTTCGTTTCAAAAATGTTTACAAAACTCATTGAAACCTAAATATGAAATTTATTATTTGTAACGTGTATTTAAACATATTCTAGGTCAGATTTATCACAATAAACTGATTCTTCAGAATTAAAATTAAATTGTGAGATAAAAAGTCAATATAAAATTTTCTATTTTTTACATCCAAATAGTCTAATAACTAATTAGAATAAGAGGAGTTCTCTTATTTGGCGAGCCATTAGATAAATGAATTAATTTATTATTGATTGAATTAAACATTTAAAATCCTAATAAAACACTAGATTAATGCTTTATTGATATAAATAAAAACTAAAGCTTTGATGTTATGTAATGATCATCAATGTTGTACTGTTCATAATGAACATAACACAAATTGATTGCGCATTCTCTTAAAGTTAGATTTGATTAGCATTAAATTCTGTTGTGATCAAGAGTTTTTTAAACATGATTATTTATAAATTTGCTCCATTGAAACATATATTGAATTTTATTATATGAATAAAGTATGATGTTAGCTCAATGTTTAAAACAAAATCCGAAAAAGAAGTCAACTCGAGATAGGCTTTTTTATTATCGGGGCGTTCATATGGACATCCATAGTCATCCTTTATCTTTTAATCAAAATTAAGCAAATTATGAAATTTTTATAGTTTTTTGTTGAGAAATAATGATATTAATATTGGCTTCGACTGCAAGATTGAGGATAGTTACAATATTTGATATTGGTTTATAGATTTACTACAGACTATTCTCAATAAACAAATCCATAAAATATTTATACTAGAAAATCTTACACTCTTCGATTACTAATGAAAAGCATTAAGTCATTAAATGTTATTATAATTAAATTATATTTTATTTTAACGATATATAGTCATAAACTGGTGATATTCATATTTTTAATGTGAATTTTAATAGCAATTATTATAGTTGAATGGGGAGGGGAGTCTGACCAAAGTAGGCACCTTTACAAAGGGGGGTCAACGAAAGTTGAACAAAAGCAGATTATGGGGAGGATGGAGTGATTAGGGTCCAATGTCGTGTAGGCATCTTTTGTGCACAACCCTTCATTAGTTGTATAGTAATCAAGAATAAGATACTTATTTAGCTTTTACTCTTCCGATTAGTGACAGTTATCTCTGAATTCTTACAAAATACGTAAATTTTGAGACAACTACATCTTAGTTATGTTAAAAGATTAATAAAAAGTGAATTTATGCGCTTAATAAATTTTGAATCATGAGAGAAGAGATGATAATTTGTTGTGAGACCACTAAGCACTGATAATTTTTAATTTATTGCATGTAATCTATCCTTTCGCGAAAAGAAAATGTATAAAAGGGAGACAAATGCAGACTCAGTAGTACGCCGAGAGGTATAGCCTATAACTTAAGAGCAATGAGAAACATAGTGTTTGTCATATTCATTTCCGCATTTTTGGTAGCAGTTTCTGCTAACGGTATGTTGACGAATCATTCAACATTTTAATCTATATCGTGATGCCAAAAATTTTCATTTCGAGTTAACTTTCGAATTATTTTCATTTATCTTAATTTAAAAAAATTTCTAGAGAACTTTCTAGTTGAGCTTCAAACAAATCCTGAAGATTCCAACTTTGAGTTTAACTAAAATACAACGCAAATTGAATTGCATAAAAATTAATAAGTTATAAACTTTTTGATTACAGAGTGTGGTATCAAAGCTAACAATCGTATAGTCGGCGGCATCGATGCAGCCCAAGACGAATTTCCGTGGCAGGTGTCATGGCGGTTGGTCAATGAAGTGACTGGAGCTGATCAACATATATGTGGTGGCTCTTTGATCGGCAGGAAATGGGTTGTAACAGCTGCTCATTGCGTTGACATAAAGTTAGCTATACATTCAAAAATTAATATACGAATTTTAAAAATATGTTTCTCACCTAATATTCATTTAAAATTAAAGTTCGACCATCAATGCCAACACTCCAAATAGATTTAGGGCGCTGCTTGGCGAACTTAGCCTATCGCAAGATAGTGGAAAAGAAGTTAGAGTCGAAATAGCAAAAATAAATCAGCATCCTAATTGGGATTCGGCCAAAATTAATAATGATCTTGCAGTCATTGAATTGGCAAGAGAATTAGATTTAGATGGAAAAGAAAGTTATCTCAACACTATCTGCTTGCCAAGAACTACGGATACGATTGAAGGACAGGTTTGGCGTATATTCTTAATAAATAATTGCAAGAGTTAACCTTATGATTTTTTCTCCAAGAATGCTGTCATTTCTGGCTGGGGTTTGACTGAATATCGTGAGTAATATCAAGTATTTTAAATTTCAATTAGAATTGTTCGCTCGAGGTAAAAGATTGTGCTTATTATTTCCATTGAAATTCTACTTTTTACTTTATCGAGAACAGAGGGTTCCGCTCTTCCCGACATTCTCCAAAAAGCTACAGTTCCAGTTGTTTTACAACAATCCTGTAAAAATTCAGTTGGCATTCTTAACCCTATAACAGATGGTAAGCTCAGTCAATAAAGCAATAGCATTAAAATTTATTCAACAATGCATAGAATTCAAACTTTTTCAAAGATTTTTTTGAAAGTGTTCATAGTTAAATAAATATTATTGATTAATATCGAAGATTAATTCTTCTAAATTCAATAAAGCGATGATCTGCGCTGGAGGAGCATCAGGTGTTGGTGTCTGTCAGGGAGATTCTGGTGGACCACTTCAATATGTTAATAATGGCAGATGGCATTTGGCGGGCGCTACTTCTTGGTATGGCTTTTTCATTTTGAATATTCTTTTTGGATTTCTTTGGATTGAGAGTTAATATATTAAATAAATAAGGAAATCGAAAAACTTTATCAACTCACGTTTAAGCTATAACTTCTAATTAGCTTCAAATAAAGAAGTTAAAGCTAAAAAAGATGTGTTGTTAAAGTTTTATTTCTGTCTATTCAAACGGGTTTTATAACGATATGGAACCAGAAAGATTTCCGTTACGATATTTCTTATATTGTATAAAGATTTCTTGTTACCAAATTCAATTTTTCTTTTTCTGCTAAACTGAAGGGGTGTCGGTTGTGCATGGGGTGGCTTTCCAGGTATTTACTAATAATTGATTTCCATGTTTCATGGAATTTTAATTTAAATTCTATTTAATCTTTTAAACAATAGGAGTTTTCTGTAGAATCACAACTTTCTTGCAATACATTGAAAGCATTACTGGAATTACTCCGCCGTAGAATATTATTTTGAACAAATAATGTTTATTTGATAGTTATCAAACTTAATTCTTAATAAAAAGTTTCCAAATAGTTAATAGTTGATTAAATTTCCGAAATTTCTTTACTTTTTCTGGACTTATTGTCACCAAAGGCTGACTAGAGTGAAAAGTTTGTTATACAAATCACACTTGAGAATAATATACCGAATTTAACATAATTAAACTTGGATTTCTTTTTTAATACTAAACTTAAATATTAGTGATGAGAGAATTCTTCAAATTCTAATAAAATAATTGTTGATGATCAAAGGCTTTATTATTGAAGTTGTCTCTATGTTCATATTGATAAGAACTTTAAGATAAATTTGAACACTAAGTATATTTTACTGTAATTATTTTAGAGTTTGCTCTGATGTTTCGATTATATCTAATGTGAAATCAGTTCAGCTTATGATCAGTCTAGTTTATTGCAGTATCTGATATCAGTGTTTATTGTAGTGACTCAATTTATTCTTTAGGATTTTGTTTGAAGATTATCTATAAATATTTTTCTTGATAAAGTTGCTAAATGTGGAACATCATAAAAAATTATCATTTCTCGACAGTTTAAATTTATTTTTGTTAATATTGAGATATGAATTAGAAGTTTTTTTTGAATAATTTCTACTTTGGCTCAAATATTTTAAAATCGGAACGTTTATTAATAGGGAAACGATTTAATAATTTGATTATTATGTTAAGACTTGAGTGGTTGGTCTTGCAGATGGGTGGATTGGGGTTTATCCAGCCGAATTTCATTGAGTGGAACCAGTAGCGGGTCGAGTTGGAGTTGTTGCAGTTGCGGGTTGAGAAGACGAAGATCCAGAAAGAGTAGTTCCAGCGGTAGGGGTTGGTCTTTCAGTTGGACGAGTTGGAGTTGAGCCAGTTGTTCCAGAAGGTGAACTAGTAGTGAAACCTAATCTTCTTAGTTCTTCAGAAACTCGAGTCTCAATAAGTCTGAGCTCTACCTCTAATACTCTAATTCTCGTCTCACTTACTGCTGATTTAAGGGAGGATGAGAGTTCTTTTAGTATGGCACTTTCTCTATTAAGTGCGGCCGCGACTAAATTCCTACCCTGAGCCTGCAATTTTTTTACCTCCTCAGCAATATAGGTTTCGAGTCTATCTGCAGCTGCTAGTAATTCTTCTTTAGTCATAGCCCCACGTGCTAAAGCTCTGAGTTCATTATCCAATCGTTGTTCGACAAGATTGAGCTCTGTCTCCAACAGCCTAATAGATTCAGGTCCAGTCGCTGTCTTCAGTTCTGCTGCTAAATCCTGAACATATTTTTCTTCCCTTTGGAGACCGGCCGCGAGTGCAGTTCTGTTGTCAGCTTCGAGTTTCTTGATCTCAGCAGTGGCTCGGGCCTCGATTTCAGCTGCTCTTTTGAGCAAATCATCTCTTAGGTCTCTTTTTACAATTGATTTGCCAGTAGTTCCAGCAATAGTGGTTGAAGCTTGAGTGGTTGGTCTTTCGGTTGGACGAGTTGGAGTTGAGCCAGTCGGATTTCGAGTCTGACCAGTTGTGGGTTGAGTTGGAGTTGTTCCAGTTGTTCCAGAAGGTGAACTAGTAGTGAAACCTAATCTTCTTAGTTCTTCAGAAACTCGAGTCTCAATAAGTCTGAGCTCTACCTCTAATACTCTAATTCTCGTCTCACTTACTGCTGATTTAAGGGAGGATGAGAGTTCTTTTAGTATGGCACTTTCTCTATTAAGTGCGGCAGCGACTAAATTTCTACCCTGAGCCTGCAATTTTTTTACCTCCTCAGCAATATAGGTTTCGAGTCTATCTGCAGCTGCTAGTAATTCTTCTTTAGTCATAGCCCCACGTGCTAAAGCTCTGAGTTCATTATCCAATCGTTGTTCGACAAGATTGAGCTCTGTCTCCAACAGCCTAATAGTTTCGGGTCCAGTCGCTGTCTTCAGTTCTGCTGCTAAATCCTGAACATATTTTTCTTCCCTTTGGAGACCGGCCGCGAGTGCAGTTCTGTTGTCAGCTTCGAGTTTCTTGATCTCAGCAGTGGCTCGGGCTTCAATTTCAGCTGCTCTTTGCAAGAGGTCGTCGCGTAAGTCTCTCCTTTCAAGATTCTTCGCGTTCGCGGCTTTTTATGAGGAAAAGTTAGGTTAGGCTCGATTCAAGATTTTTAACGTATGTGAACTTACAATAGATTATCGCAGCGAAAACTAAGACTATGAAGGACTTCATTCTAGAACTATTTAGTTTCTGAAATGTGACTGAATAAGTCTAACTAAGCTTTTTATACTTAACAGCTGTTTTCTAATCTATTACGAAACCGAGTCTCTGTATTTCCAACTGTTATGACTAGGAATCGAAATCATATTCTATATATTTCCTTTAATCTACCATTTAGAGCATCACAATTTGAATTCTTTCTGGTTCTAATATTATATTTACCGCCGACTGAAGTTGGGAAAAAATCAAATCCGTTATAAATCTATCTATTTGTTCATTAACACTGATTTAATTCAAAAATTGCAATAATTTCTCATTAAACTTTCTGACATTCTGATGATAAAATCTTTATGCTGACATAAACATTAAATGTTTTATTAACTTGAGAAAGTTTTAATAGACTACATCACTTTAGATCATAAGATCATATATATATCAGTGAATCAAAAGTAAGTTTTGAAAAGAATTTCAAATAATTAAAATACTCTGCATTTGATTTAGAATTGTGATTTGTATTTATAATTATGTACTCAATGAGTTTGTTTATCCAATCTAAGTACCTGCATTAAATAGAGGTAAATAAATATGTAAAATAAGAAGATTAAGAATTAACTTTATAGTGTTTTAGTTTACTATCTATTCAACAAAGTTTGAAAAATGTTAAACTTCGAGTTTAGAAAAATATGTCTTGTAGTTAAGGGGTTTTCAACAGGCCTCAAAATGAAAGAAAAATTACTTGACTTGGAGAGGTAAATGCTCAAACAGGGAAAATAACATTGGCTGTTATAAGTCTTTGAAAATAAACAACCAGGACCTTCTCATAATAAATAATCATGATTATCGCAAACATGAATAGCATTTATAGAAATATTTTACATTTATTGTATTATATGTCTGTTGCCTTAATAATGAAAATTTTATTAGATGATAGGTTAATGATTTGACGCATAGATTATTCTTAGATTCATAAGATCTCGAAGAGAGCGAACAAATGCAAAACTCAAATGAATGAACTATTAATATTTAGCATATATTATCATAGATGAAAATAATCTTTCATTCAAATTTCATGCATAATCCAATAATTAAGTTTATTTGACTGTATGACTATATTTTATTTGATTTATTGTATGTGCATGAAACTCCGCTTATGAAAAATCAGTCACATATTTGCAACATACAGTTACCTATACATTGGATTTTGTACTCAAAACCTAACCTTACAATGTAAGTGAATTGTGAGAAAAGTGAAATTTGACTGATATTTGTTAAAGGATTTCATACTAGCTATGAGTTTGTTTTAACTGGTTTTTGCTACAATCTAACAGACTTAAACTGTCATATCAGCTAAAGTTTGCATCATTTAAATGACTCAACTTTAGTTTTAGATATATGGGTGCTTTTAATCACTTTGCATTGGAGTAAATGATTGTCGAACAAAGTTAAATAGACCGTATTATTAAATGACCTGAAAATGTGAACTTGTTCTGGTTTTCTTTTTTAATTCAAACAATATAACAACACTATGGAAATAAGTTTCATTTAAGCCTGATAATTATACAAGTTATCTATGTTTTAAGAAAATAAAAAATAAATCCTAATTAGTCAAGGATTTAATTGTCTCAATAAAATATAGTTATTTTTACCAATTTTCTCCAATTATAACTCGGGAAAAATTATTTAAGCGAATAATTTAAGCGAACAAGCCCAATAATTGTTGAAAAAGTCTTGTGAAATTAGTTTTATTCAAATTTAGTTTAAATTTAAGAAGTTAGAGAATTTTTATTAATTAATTAATATTCATAGTTAAATTAATTTTTTACATAATTTTTATCAAATATCAAACTTTAATTTGCCATAATTAGCTATTTATTAATTTATGATTCATTTTATAAATATCTTGTCTTAGAATCCAATCTGATATCAAGCAGATTTAGTTATCCTTCTAAAATTTTCGTGACTGCAGATTTTTTTCATTTCTCAACTCATCAGCAACTTCTTTGACACGCGATTCTTCGAGTATAAGACCCTCTGAAAATATTGACCTGTCTAAAGTTGAAATTTCTTAAACTCAGTGTTAGTCTAGTCTCAGAGGCAGCTGCTTTCTTAAGCTACTGGTCTATCACATCATTTTCGAGTATTGACTTATGAGTAGCTCCAGAAATGGTGATTGTTGTATATGTTGTTGGTTTTATTGTTTTGGGAGGAATTATAGTAGTAATAGTGTGAACTCTAGTTGGCTTGCGTGAGTGGGAATCGAGATTGAGTCGTCTGAGTTGAAGCTCTATTTACCAATGTAGTAGAATTTGTTTATAGGTAGCTGGATGTTTCATCAAATCGAGGTTCTAATATTCTAGGCGCTTCATTAATTTTGTTCCCGATTGTCATGAGTTTAGTTTGAAATCGTTTAATTGCAGCCTCATTGTTCGCGACTTTCAATTCAGCAATCAGTCCGTGTAATCCATTCTGATTGGGTTGCACAGTAGCAGAAACGGCAGTATTACAAGTGAAAATCATTCTCTTAATTTCAGTTTTAGATTCCCACTTCGAGGTAATTTGAGTCGGAATTTTATATTCTCTAGAAATTATATTCAAACTAATGCCGAGCTATCTAACATATTTTTTTTCAGTGTCACACCGCTTAATAATAATTATTATTATAAGACGTGTTCTAATTATATAAACAGAAGTTTAGCTATTTTAAGGAAGTAGCTCTCAGAGACTAAACATAAAGCATCGAAAGTAGACCCTAGTCTCAATCTTTTTGTAAACGAGAATTTTAATTTCAAATCTGTCATTTTTTCTATGTTTTTGTGTTTTTCAAATAAGAATTTAATAATTTCTAAAATCAATTCTAACCACCAATTCGCAACTATGCCCTTGAATAGCGTCTTAACACTCTTATTGGTGATTTTGACGTTAACGCGTTTGGTGAAATAAAAGTCTAATCAAAATTTACCTTGATTTCCAGGTTTGAAAATTTATTTAGATGATAGTGGCAAGGGTGGACTAATTTATAGAGAGTGACCTTGTATCTGTATACTATGTACGAAGGTTCTAGATTGGGTCTATCCCTGATTGACTCAATCACTAATAGACCCAATCTGACTTGACCCAAGAGATTTTAACCCAAAGAAGATATAACCCTGTCTATTTGGCCTAATGTTATAAAAGAAGAGCACAGATTGAGGCTCTTTTCAAGTGCTATTAGATAACAAATCTATTAAATAGAAAAAATGATATAAATCGTAAAAACAGAAAATTATTAAATGATTAGATCTAAAATAAAAGTAAAACAGTCTCAATTCGCAATTAAGTCATGAAAATCTATGATAGCAAACATATTTGATAACTGCATGCGTTCGTAAAGTCGATGTGATTATTAAAAGTTTATTTTAAAGTATCAAATTTTGAATCGATGAGTAGTTTATTTTACATCCGATTAAAATATGAAAATATAAAAAGCTTTAACTGCTTCATCTTAGTTTAGAGGATAAAAGGACAGACTGTATTTTGATACGTGTCTACGTGCATAATCAGTCAATAAAAGATTACTCACTGTGTGATATTGAATCAAAATGAACTTTTATTTCTGTTATATTGGGTGAAATGACTATTGGGTTAGAATAGAAAAGAGCTTGGGTCAAAAACGTCTTGGGTCAATGCGGAGAACACCCTAGATTTAGTAGAAGTTAGTGTATGGGGAACTTTGTTTCCCGTATATAACCAATATTTTTTGCGGTGATGTATGCAGAGTAAAATAAATAAGAACTAAATATTTTATTACATTTGAATTCAAAGAAAAACTTATCAATGGGATGACTAACAGAGAGTACTCACATATTACTAAAATACTTGAAGCAGTTCTGAACTTTGGGTCAAAAATGTTGGAACAAAGAACAGTTTTTTGTAGTTAGAGACGTGAGTGGCAGATAGAAACCAATCTTTTAACAAAAATCTGATATATTAATCCAATTTGTATTTAATTTACAAGATTTAGTAAAATAAAATTTTATATTAATTGAATTCCAATCCAAGTTCCTTTTGTGAATGGATTTAGTTATGGTTATTTGAGTGAAATTAAATGTTATTAAGTTGTAACCTTAATTAAGACTATAGCTTTTAATAGCTATAATTGAATCGTGTTGACGTTGGACACAGAGTAGGGGGTACGGAAACAAATTAAGCATAGTTTTCCATCGTTGGCGCGGATCAGCGGTACTTATAAATTCGGCTATCTAGTTCTAGGACTAAGGCATTCCAAAGACAAAAGTTCCGAACTTATGAGCCCAAGAGTTGAGGGTTAACCCTCAGCGTCGCTCAGCAACCATTTCAGGAGATGATCCACAAGTAACTACTAAATCAGGGCCCTAAAAATAGCTTATAAAGCCTTTTTAATCAAATTCTGAAATCTACCCTTCTATACTTCCTTCGTAAGTAGCGAATTTAGTTAAAAATAACTAAACTCGTACAAACCACTTCTGAGAGTTGCGGAGAAGTTTTTGAGCATAAGTTGTTTATTCTGAGCTATTGTTTTGTTTGTAGGAATCATTGTTAGACTTTTTAGTTAGATTTTCTAATTTATGATCAACTAAATATTAATTTTGTAACGACCTGTTCATAATATTTATAAGAAGTTATCAGCTGAAGGTTGGGTTAAGTTAAATCATGAATTGAGTTTCAACGCGCACTTTAATTTTTTTTATGAACTCTTAATCATAAAACCAAATTAAAACAGTTTTGGCGAACTTTTTTAAAACCAACTAAATACATCTGTTTTAGACAAAAAAAATTAAACCGGCTTAATGGGATCGCTAGCGATAACTTGTTATTTGAATTATTGTAAATGCTCCATTTAATTTGATTCTTAGAACAAGTGAAAATATTGCATCATTAAAATTTCATCGTATTTTGTGCAATTTCTGTTATTGTAGTAGAAATTTTTCGGTTTTATCTAAATCAGATAATGAAAATGATAAAAATTGATTACTTCTGTTAAACACATTATTGAATAGAAAATATTTGATCAGTATAATAGAGAAACTTTGATCTTTTAGATTTTGTTTTGATAACACTAGTCAATTCATAGTATATAAAAACGGTGTATAATACTCTATTATAGTGTATAAATGATACAATATTATAGAATAATAGCATTTAAATTAGTCATAATAAATTTAAAATTTTAATTTTCTCATTCTGAAGTTTAATTTCAGAATCCAATGTGACTCATACATATCTTGTTCTCCCTCTAATATTCTGTTGGCTTTGTCAACTCATCTGCAATTTGTTGAATACGTAATTCTTCGAGTTAGACCAGCTGTGAGTGCGGACGAGTTAGAAGCTTCGAGTTTCTTGATTTCGTCATTTGCTCTGGTTTCGAAAACAGTGGCTTTTTCAACAGTTGCTCTCTTATTATTATTTCATTTATTAATTTATGAGTAGATCCAGATGTTGCAAATGTTCTGATTGCGTGACTGTTGGATTTTGGAGTCGAACAAATAGTGATTGCTTAGGTTCGAATTGGAGTAGAGCGACTATTTGCTTGAGTTGTAGCCGTGGAATGAGTGGATCTAAGGAGAGTAACAGTTGTAAATAAACTAGGACCTAATTATCTCAATTCAGAATCGAGTCTATCTTAAATAAATTCAATTGGTTCTCAAGAAATTGAATATTCGTCCTATTCGCAGCTCTCAACTTAGCAGCCAATTCTCAAAATATTTTCTCATCACGTTGAATAATATTAGTAGTCTTAGCATTTTCATTAACGAACAATATCCTCACCTCGCGTTCGCTTTCTGCTTGAGATCCACGGCTCGAATCAATAAAACTGGTTTCTAGTCTATCCTATTTAGAGTCTTTGAGTTTGCCTCTTAAGTAGAGAAATTACGAGAAATTTAATTTCAAACTGGAATTTTCCTGAGCTTTAAAATAGACTATGGCAGAAGATGTTGATTATAAGAATCTTCATTCTGAATCCTTCTTAAATTCTTAAATGAGAATTTTATAGTATAATTGCTTTGCTATTTATGCTTCTGTAATGATTTCTACTCGATCGCGAAACTGAGACCTTGCAAATGAGATAAGTGGGAATAGGAATCTTGATAAATGTTGTTTTCAATCAGGTTGCTAAAATAAGCGAAAATATTGCATAGTTAGCATTTTTATCGAAGTTTCTAGTCGATAATTGGAATAAGAGTTTTTTACTCAATATTTTCATTAAAATAAATTAAAACATGTCCTCATTACATTTTTGTTGATAAAGATTTAAAAATTTGTAGAAAAACTTGATCGTTTTGATTATTTTCATCTATTTTTCATTGACTGATGCATAAGTTGTTTAACTATATCCTATCCTTAAACCTAGAAAATTATAGATTTCATCTCCACCTTTTAATTCTGATGAATCAGTGTATACAGGAATTGAATTTTTTAGATTTAAGTGGTATGAGAAAGTAATATCATATTGCAGTCAAAATTACTTAGATGACTATTATATTAACATTTTTTAGCAATTACGCTAATTAATTTATTTCAGTGTGAATAATTTGTGAGAAAATTGGAATGGTACTAGGAAGCTATTACAGAATCTATTTTTCTGATCGAGAATAAATATTAATTGCTTTGCAAGTCTTGTTAATTAACTGACTTAAAGTTTGACTAACAAAAATTCGATCGACTGCTTTTTATAGCATCTCCACAAATAAAGAGAATAGATAATTCTAAAAACAAATACTTATATATATTCTAAAGCAAAATTGAATTGGCAAAAGGTTGAAGAATATGAAATTATGCAAATATGCAATTGGTTCTGGTATTTGTAAAATTACAAGCTCACGAGAATATATTTCAAAAAACATTTAGAAAATTTTATTCAGTGCTTTGTTTTCTAAAATAATTTATTGAACAATTGTTTAATTGCTAAGAATAAATTGAAAGTAAATTTTTAATTGTAAAATCTTAGCATTTAGCATGTTAAAAACCTTGAAGTCATTTGTAAGAATTAATTAGAAGACTGTATGAGATGTTTAGAATGAAGCAGCAGTAGTGGAAGCGGCTTGAGTAGATCTGGACGATGGTCTAGTGGGTCTTGGAGGTCTTGATGATCCCTCAGCGCGATGGATCTCTTCATCGATTCTTCGTTCAATAGCTCTGACTTCGGCTTCCAATCGGGTAATAGCGGCTTCACCAGTCGCTGCTTTCAGTTCAGTAGCCAAAGCTTGTAATCTCTTTTCTTCACGTTCAATAGCGGCTGCAGCAGCAGTATGTCCGGCGGTTCTTAATTTTTGAACTTCAGCAGCAGCTTCCTTTTCAAGATCGGCAGCTCTGGCCAACAAATCATCTCTAACATCACGTTTGAAGACTGAGGCAGCAGTAGTGGTAGCAGCTTGAGTAGATCTGGACGATGGTCTAGTGGGTCTTGGAGGTCTTGATGATCCCTCAGCACGATGAATCTCTTCATCGATTCTTCGTTCAATAGCTCTGACTTCGGCTTCCAATCGGGTAATAGCGGCTTCACCAGTCGCTGCTTTCAGTTCAGTAGCCAAAGCTTGTAATCTCTTTTCTTCACGTTCAATAGCAGCTGCAGCAGCAGTATGTCCGGCGGCTCTTAATTTTTGAACTTCAGCAGCAGCTTCCTTTTCAAGATCGGCAGCTCTGGCCAACAAATCATCTCTAACATCACGTTTGAAGACTGAGGCAACAGTAGTGGTAGCAGCTTGAGTAGATCTGGACGATGGTCTAGTGGGTCTTGGAGGTCTTGATGATCCCTCAGCGCGATGGATCTCTTCATCGATTCTTCGTTCAATAGCTCTGACTTCGGCTTCCAATCGGGTAATAGCGGCTTCACCAGTCGCTGCTTTCAGTTCAGTAGCCAAAGCTTGTAATCTCTTTTCTTCACGTTCAATAGCGGCTGCAGCAGCAGTATGTCCGGCGGCTCTTAATTTTTGAACTTCAGCAGCAGCTTCCTTTTCAAGATCGGCAGCTCTGGCCAACAAATCATCTCTAACATCACGTTTGAAGACTGAGGCAGCAGTAGTAGATGTGGTTGGTCTGCCAGTTCCACGTTCGGCTAGTCTGATTTCTTCAGCGAGTCTGGTCTCAACTGCTCTAACTTCGGTTTCCAATCGTCTAATAGCGGCCTCGCCGGTTGCGGCTTTTAATTCAGCGGCTAAAGTCTGGAGTCTCTTCTCTTCGCGTTCAATACCAGCTGCAAGTAGTCTGCGTCCTTCTTCATCTAGTTTCTTAATGGCAGCGGCAGCCTGCTTTTCCAAAGCTTCTGCTTTAGCCAACAGATCATCTCTAACATCACGTTTGAAGACTGAGGCAGCAGTAGTGGTAGCAGCTTGAGTAGATCTGGACGATGGTCTAGTGGGTCTTGGAGGTCTTGATGATCCCTCAGCACGATGAATCTCTTCATCGATTCTTCGTTCAATAGCTCTGACTTCGGCTTCCAATCGGGTAATAGCGGCTTCACCAGTCGCTGCTTTCAGTTCAGTAGCCAAAGCTTGTAATCTCTTTTCTTCACGTTCAATAGCGGCTGCAGCAGCAGTATGTCCGGCGGTTCTTAATTTTTGAACTTCAGCAGCAGCTTCCTTTTCAAGATCGGCAGCTCTGGCCAACAAATCATCTCTAACATCACGTTTGAAGACTGAGGCAGCAGTAGTAGATGTGGTTGGTCTGCCAGTTCCACGTTCGGCTAGTCTGATTTCTTCAGCGAGTCTGGTCTCAACTGCTCTAACTTCGGTTTCCAATCGTCTAATAGCGGCCTCGCCGGTTGCGGCTTTTAATTCAGCGGCTAAAGTCTGGAGTCTCTTCTCTTCGCGTTCAATACCAGCTGCAAGTAGTCTGCGTCCTTCTTCATCTAGTTTCTTAATGGCAGCGGCAGCCTGCTTTTCCAAAGCTTCTGCTTTAGCCAACAGATCATCTCTTAAGTCACGTTTGTTAAGAGACGCACCATTTGCGGCTATCAGGATAAAATATTTTTAAATGACCTATTTCATTTGAAGAAACTATTAATGCTATTTTTTGTATGTTTACTCACTATAGACAAAAGCAGCCAAAGCTAAGACGATGAAGAGCTTCATTTTGGATTAACTTTTTGGTACTGTATTTCTCACTCTAAGAAATCCAATAACTCTATTAGTCCCAAATGTGAGTTCTTAGTTAGGAATCCTTCTCTTTATATACTAAAATTATTATAAAATTTTCGATTGCAAAATATCGTTCTTTCGGATCTAATGTTCAGATAATAGTCATGGTAAGAACCACAAGGAGTCGTCTGTTTGACTTTGACGCCTTAGCTCTTCTCAATTATTTCGAAATCATTATTTCATTACTAATTCTGTACATGTGTGAAAACCGAAATGTGTTTAATAAGCTATAATTCTATTTTAGTATTTAGATAAATAAATCCTATTATATATTCGGAATTGACTGGTTTAATATCAAGAGTTGGTTAAATTTTACTGTTGATATTTGATATTAGTTTTAATTAATCTCTTGTTGTCTTATCCACTGTTATCGAAGTGCCTATTGTCTTTCTATTTATTGATTCCATAATATAATTCACTATTCATCTATAAATGTATTTTAGGTAAATAGGATATGACCTAAAATCAATTATTTATTTTATATTAAGGTTTTATCTAAGAAATTGGCGTCTATTCTTTTATAAGTTTTAAAATATATGGACAATATATATATATATTCTGAATGTTAGGATAGTTAAGTATTCAAAGAACCTTTGTTTTATACACTTTGAAAAGATGTTTAGAAAGAATAAACATGACTGAATGAAAGCATGAACTCGACGAATGGATCGAATAATGTATCTTAAGATTATGGTTTATGTAAAAGTTTGAAAGATTATAATTTTAAGTAAATTTCAGCTATACTCTAACGATTTTAAATTGAAATACTTTAAAATAAGCTTTCAATTCATAAAAACTTTTCAAGATGAGAGTCCCTACAAATTGTTGACTGAAATTGTTATCTTTAAAGAAAGTTCTTAAATTATGAGATGCCTTAAGACATAAGATGTATTTTCTTGGATTTGTTCACATTCATGGGAATAATTTAATAGTTGAAAAGTGGACTCAAACGCTAGGTTTAAAACGTTCTATATATAGTAAAACTAAACACATTATGAGATGAAGTTTTAATATATGAAAAATTTCTACCAAAAAATACCTGTACTGAGTTTGCGCTTAATTCAAAATGTTAGAGGTTTGAATATTTGAATATTTGAATAAATATCCAGTATGTCTTAAGGCGTGTTATCGCCTCCAATAGTCATAAAAATTCGAATTTCGCGAAAAATTATAGCCAACAATTTGAAGGAATGCTATTAAGTCTAATAACTATATAAATTAACATTATATGTCGATATATTATCCGAAACATTCAATGATACTTAAAATAATTACAAAGAATATAGAACTTATAGATACAGTTGAATCTCTCTATAATGAAGTCAGATATAGTGCAAAACTCGCTATAATGAACTCTTTTTCAAAAAATATTTAGTTTGAAGGCGATGCGCACTATATCCAATGTAGTGAACTTTCGTTATGGCCAACCTATTTTCAGTGCATTAAGCTGTTCATTATAATGAGAGGCGACCGTACTTAAGGGTAAATAATACCGGAAATTAATTATAAGAATTTATTAATTAATATTTAGTGACAAATTATTATTTGATAATTAACTTAAATTGATTTTATAGAAAATATTCAAAATTAATAACTAATCGATTGTGAATAATATTATGTTCACTTATCATCTATAAGAATGTGTATAAACTTGTAATGAACTTTATATATACCACTAAATGCTATTTTATGAAATCATTCTATCATTGTTATAAAATATTCTATAAGGGTAAAAATTAAAGTTTTATTTCAATGATATCCCTTTCCTTCAAGTTTTGACGCAGATCTTAGGAGGCGATGTTACGACAAATATTTAACTACACCTCAGTGAAAAAGACTCGGAAAAAGTCGAATTTAAACAAATTAGTATTGCACTTTTTATACTTTATAGTTCTTGATGAATTTTCAAACCAAAATAAGGTTTCTTATGATGTACTTACATGATTGACTGATAAGTGCGTAGTATTCGGTTTAGTCCTAAAATTTGAGTTCGCATGAGACTAAATGGCAAAGCAATTTGATAATCGGAATCGTCTCTTAGCTTTATATGAATTTGGCATCAAATCAGTTAAAAAACTCGACCAATTGTCTGGAATATACTTAAGCACAATTTATGATCATCCGAAGATGGTTCAGCCAGAATCTGGCAGATTATCAAGGATTTAGTTGAGAAAAAAGAATAAAAAAATTGGCGATACACGGGATAAGCTATGTATACGATATGGAGACATTTTTCGCGTCTATACCGAGCTGACTTCAAGTCTGTATTTAAGCTCGAAGAGAGCGAATTAAATACTAGAGTTGTTTATAAAAAAATTTTGAATGTTATTTATAGCCCAAGCTTGTTATAAATGAATTTGAATAATTTTAGATAAAAATATGAATAATTGTAATTTCCGACTTTTTTGGACTGAGCTTTATACGATGAATTCAGATTTATTTCTAAACAGTATAATTTACTTAGTCAAATGAATATTCTACACATTAATATAGCTACCCCAGTTCATAGAATGATTTAAAATTCTTTTCTATGAAATGATAGTAGTTTATTAAAAGATAAGGAAAATCAGTTTTTAAAAGACTAATATAACAAATGAAGTCATTCATGATTATTAGGACCTTATTTTCATGCATAAGTCAATAGTTCAGAACGGGTCGATCTAAGGACTACGGAATCGGAGTGTTAGAGATCTGTGACCCCCGTGTAATATATATCGTTGAACTCGTCTCGACTAGACCTTTCTATTGCACCTATACACGATGACCTTTGACCTTCGGTATTGCCGGCGGGTGACCTTGTATACTACCGATGGCTGATCAGGAGTCTTAGGTCATTTTATTTATGCTCGATCTTCTCGTCTCAATCGGACATTTCTATTGCACCTACACACGATGACCTTTGGTCTTTGGTGTTCAAACCCGAACTTGAATCCTTATTTTTCTCAATCTCACCGAACCCGAGCCTTTAAAATATAATTACGGAGCGAACCCGAGCCCGAGTACTCACTCTATCACGCAAATACGAGTTATGAACCCTTCGAACTCTGAGACTCGACGCTCGAACCCAGAATTAGGTCGTGATTCCCTATTTTTATCGATACATAATATAAGGATTTTAAATACATAAATATTTGTAACTCATTGCATACATAGTCCTCATGCATACTTTATTTTGGGTAGGCGCAATAGAAAGGTCTGATCGAGACGAGAAGTAAAAGCATACACACAACGACCTTTGACCTCTGGTCAAGTCGGTGATACAAAAGATCATCTGTCGGCAATACCGAAGGTCAAAGTTCATCGTGTATAGGTGCAATAGGGAGGTCTAGTCAAGACCAATTCAACGATATACAGCTTGTTACAAAATTAAACAGACCTCTTTGAAAGCACCCAGCTCAGTTATTTTTAAACCGATTTTCATGCGGTTTGTTTTAAAATGGACAAAATCTCCCCAGAAATGTCATATTAAATTTTCACAAATTTATCTCAATAGACAAAAAATTTACATTCAATTAAATGAATATTTCTATTGGTTATTTAAAAAATTTAAGTATTTTACTTAAATTTAAAGTAATTTGCCACTAATAATGTGTATGACCACTATTTGCGGCCCGAACTGCAGCCAATCGTAGAGGCATTGACTAAACCAAATCAATAAAATATTTTCGATAGCATCTTAATTCACCTATTCACTAATTTATTCTACTCTATTACTCGACCCATCCAATCAGTTTCCTCAAACACTATTTTATAAGTTGAACATCCTTTCTTATTATCGATTTCGTGTGAATTGTACACGACAGATTTTCATATTACCTGTTAGTTTATAAGTAATGTTTGTTTGTTTTAGAGACCAGTTTTGTACGCAAATGCTCTTTTGTATATTTAGTGCCTTTAGACTACAACCAATTTTTCAAATCTAGTTAATTCTACTGATAAATATGAAAATAAACATTTTGCTACTTTCAACTTTATTATTTGCCCACAATTGAAAATTTTGATTAATTAAGTATTGTTTCTGAACTTTGGCCATACTAATTATCTTTCTTTACTAGCATAAGCGAAGCGATTTCTAACATTTTAATCACTTTAGTCAAATAAAAACAATTACCAGAAAGTTTTGGAAGTAGTGCTGTTTTTGAGTGTCTTATACTTTGATTTGTATTGTTCTAAAGAATAAAATTGTGACACACGATTCGTAACAGATTTAGCTGAAACAAGAGTACAACTATAATTAATGTTAAAAATGGTCAAAATTGTTTCATTTGCAACTTAAACGATAACACTTAAGTAAAAACTTATATTCAATTTAATTATTCGATGTGATTGATCTGTTGAGCTAATGAACTAAAAAGTAAACTATTTATTTTTAAGTAACATGTAATGTATTGATCACAAATCACATACTAAATAAAATAATTTTCAATGGAAAAATTTACTATTTTGTCAATAAAATTTTTTCTGCTAAAGATAAATTTTTAAAAATTCAATATGACATTTCTGGGGAGTTTCTGTCCATTTTAAAACAAACCGCATAAAAATCGATTGAAAAATACGTGAGCTGGGTGCTTTCAAAGAGGTCTGTTTAATTTTGTAACAAGCTGTATATTACACGGGGGTCACAGATCTCTAACACCCGAAGTCCGTAGCCCTCAGTCTACTCGACAAAGAGAAAGATTGTATTAATATTTGTAAAAATTTTGAAAAATTATTCCTAAACTAACATGTTATTCTGTTACGCCTTTGTCAATGGTGTCGTTGGAGATTAATAGTCAGATTTTAATTTTGGCTTTTGTCTGTTCTCTAATAAAAAACATAAAAACATGGAAAATGATATAACTTTGAAATTATAATTTACACATATAAAATATTGAGACCTTAAGATCCATTTATAATGTTGTAAGTTTGGTCTCCGAGGGCCGACTTCCCGTTGGAACAAAAATCTTTTGTTAAATATGCTATAGTTTATGTGATGGCTTATAATAAAAATACATATAAGTGATGTGCCATTGAAAAAGCAGTGTTAAATAACTTTGTATTAGTTGAATGTGCCTTCTACAAAATATGCAAAATCTCAATTTAAATTACTTGAGATTACGCCACTGTGTAACAATTCAGTAGATTGTGTAGAATTCACAGACGCATAACTTCGACAATGGAACGGCAGTTGTGTTCTTTCTGTAGTTAAATAAAAACAAAAGCGATCTGCAATCAATAATAGTATCACATAAGCTGCTTCTGTAAGCTTGAATTCTATTAGGGTGACCACCTCTGGCTTGTCTCACGACGGGACAAAAATATCAAAGGGAAGGCCTGACATTTTTTTGAAGAAAATTGTCGCTTTTATTAGTCATTGCAAACATTTGAGTATTAAACAATACATTCTAATATTAAAACATTGAAAATTATTAATTATAAAAATATGCTTTTTGTTAGAAATGGTATCTTTCAAAAGTTAGTTATTCAAAAGTAGGAAATACTGGTTTGTATCAAAACTAGTCACGTCAACACTGAAAAAAATTTTACTAGTAAGTCTTAAAAAATACTTTTGTATGGATCAAAAACGGTTCGAAACGAATATGTTGTTGAGTCTTATAAAATACATTTTAGAGGCTTGAAGCCATACGTATGTCTTAAAACCTCCATATATTTGTAAATATGTTTTAAGACTTATCTATGTCTTGAGCTCTAGACATGTATATTATTGTATGTGAATTCAAATCCTTCAAAAGGTTTCGAAACATTTTAAAAGATGCAAAAGATTTCTTTATTAATAAGTACAATCGCTTCATTTAAGACTAGATAATTACATTTTCATAGACATAAAAGCATTATATAATATGTTTAAATTTCAGAAATTTATCTAAAATATAAAGCGAATAACGAATTGAAAGCGCTTTAAATCGTTTTTTATATTAATTCACTAATAACTTTAGAACGATATCTTTGACTTTCTTTGTAAAGTTTGAATACAACCACTTCGTAGCCTTTCAATACATATAAGAACGTCAGTAAAGTCTTCTTCGTATTTCAATGAGAAGGCACAATAACACATGAATGCATAAAATAATCATTTGTAGACTTAGGCTTTCATCATAACTGTTCCATCAAGTAGCACTTCGCAATATATTGAGTCAACGTTTCTAACAGACTTTCAACTGATTCTCTTGAAGAGATACTAAAACAGTCTTCGCTCTGCCGTTGTATATATGAGTATTGTTAGAGTGATAATTGAATGGCTTTCGCAAATGTCTTGTAAAGTGAAGAGAGAGTTTTCACTTCAACTGATAATAAAACCAAAATATTAATTTCAGATTATTTAAAGCGCTTTCAAATACCTATTTCTACACATTTAGCATATTTTGAGACAAAGATTCAATTAGTCACCGTCCTCTAATATCTGATAGATTGTGAGCCATTGATTATGTTGTTGTTGTTATCCCCAGACTAGAGATGAACTATTCTCTAAGCTTAAGGTCCTAGAGGTATGTCAAAACGCGCTCGGGTGTCCACCATAGAGATTAGGGGGTTACATTGTGAGTATTACGTTGGTGGTTCAAGGTTGGGCAGTCTTGAAGAATGTGCATAGGGGTTTCCGGGGATAAGAAACAGTAACGGCATAGGTCTGAGTGGGATTTCTTTATTCTATATAGGTAGTCGTTTAGTAGGGGAGTAGCCAAATCTTAGTTGAGAGAGGATGACTCTATCTTTGCGGGGTAGTTTTAGTTCATGGGGATTTATTTCGGGGGGGTGTTTGTTTTAAGCATTTTGTTTTTCGGTTGGATAAATAGGTATTGACGGACTAGGTTATTGTGTATGGTAGACTGGGTAGAGTTAGGGCTCATGTGGGGTTCCTTGTGTATCTTGGGTGTATGTATGGGTTAGCGGTAGGTATTTTTGGAAGGGGATAGTTTTCTTGTTACTGTGGGAGTGGGCTGAGTGTGTTAGGTAGTTCACGGGGTGTTCGGGGTTAGATATTTTAGCGAAGAATTGGGTTCCGACTAGGTCAGAGTGTAGGAAGAGGGGTAGAATTTTGGTCTCAGCATGTAGGTGAGGGATGGGATCATTAGGGTGTAACCTGTAATTATCCGGAGGACGTGATTTTGTATCGTGTCAAGTTTATTCAGGTTAGATTCACATAGAGAAGGGGGCCAGGCGGGGATGCATATTCCATTAGGGGTCTTATATCTTGTTTGTATATTAGGGACAGAGTTTCGTTATCTTAACCCCATTTATGGCAGGCAATAGCTTTTAGGGAGTTTAGGCGTCGGTGGGCTTTTTGGGTTATTAGGGTAGTATTTTTGTTGAAGGTAAGCTTGGGGTCGAGGGTAAGTCCAAGGATTTTGGGGTATTTTGAAGTGGGGACTATTATATTATTGATTGTGATTGGTATAGTTAGGGAGTTCTCTGCGTTGTGGGGGGTTAAGTAGGATTAGGCTAGATTTCTCGGGGATATTTTGAGTTTATTTTGGGCGCAGTAGTTTTCAAGGGTGGGGATATAGGCTTGTAGATTTTTGGTAGCTATATTAACTTTGGGGTGGGTTGATAATATGGTAATATCGTCGGCATATGTGATTTTCTTCAGGGGGTTTGGGGGTTAGGATGTCGTGGTATAGAAATTGAAGATCATGGGGATAGAACTGCACCTTGGGGAACACCATTGTGGATGATGTGGGGGGACTTAGGGTGTATTTTAGTTTCACCTGAGATTTTCGACCATTTAGAAAGTTAGTAAGCAATTTTAAATAGATAGGGGGAAGAAGAGTTTTGCTGAGCTTTGTTATTAGATTAGGGATAAGGACAGTATCGATAGCTTTTGATAGATCTAGTGATAGTACTATGGTGCGGTTTGGGGGTACAGGTGTATTGAAGCCAGTTAGAACGGTTTGGGTAAGGTCGGTTAGGGCTGTAAGGGTAGATAGCTGGGAGTAGATGGGTCCTGGGGTAGGTATTTGGTTTTAGTGGGTTTTAGTATTTTTCCATTAGTTTTCTTAGAGGGGAAAGTAGAGAGATGGGTCTGATGGGTTTTAGTTAAGCTTGAGAATAGGTATTATATGGGCACGTTTCCAGATAACGGGAATTTGGGAGGTTCTCAGTGAATAGTTGAATAGGGATGTGATAGCGTTTATAGCATTGGGACCAAGGTGTTTTAGGTGCAGGTTAGTTAGGGGTCAGGTCCGGGGGCTTTAGAGTTGGTTAGGGTTTGTATTTTCATAAGCGTGTCAGAGGGGTTTAGAGGGGTTAACGTTGGGATAGGTATTAGGGAGCGTATTTTTCTAAGAGGTTTCGGCAGTTTTGTCTATAGGGAGTTTAGAGATGGAGGAGTAGTGTTTAATTAGGCTGAATGCTTGTGCTTTAGAGGAAGGGTTAGGTTTGTTGGGGTTTGGGCAGATAATTTCATTGGAGGGTGGGGTGTTATTGTTGATCGCTTTTAGGATATTCCATAGGAAGGTAGGGGAGGACTTGCGGTCGATGAAGGAGACGATTCCTTCCATCAATCTTGCTTCTTTTTATTTAGGAGATTGGTTATTTGGGTGCTTAGGCTGTTAAGTTATTCTGATTCTTATGTAGATGGGGGGTTTGGGGTTTGGGCTAGCTTAGATCGGAAGGTATCTCGTTCTTTTATTAGGGATAGAATTTCTGGGGAAAAGGAGAGGTTATATTGGGGCGGTGACCGTGGGGTATAGCTTTCTTTGACGCAATTAGGATAGATTGTCTTAGGAATTTTTCAGCTTGATCAATTGAGGAGTAGTATTCGGGGAAGTAGTTAATTAGCATGGGTTCCAGGGTTTCGGTAAATAGGATTCAGTTTGCTTTTTAAAAGTTGGTATAGGTGGTACGGGGCGTGTAGTTGAAGAGTTTCTTCAGTTTAAGCTGAATTAGTATGGGTAGATGGTCTGACGATAGTGAGGGGAGGAAGCCATTGATTATGAAATTTCAAAGTAGCCACAATATGAATCAAATGATTGCTCGTATTTGAGCTTAAGATTCACTTTTAATTGTATATTGAATTGGAATGAAAGAATCAGTAAACTGCTAAAAAGATGTAAAAACTTTACTTCTTTCTCTGTATTGAGATAAGGATATTATTCCAATAATTATTTGATACTTATTTCTGGTTTTTTCATTCTCTTCGAAAGAGGTTGAGATTTGTGTATAATAGTAATTCATATCATAGGCTGGTCTTCGATTCAAAGCGCTTTCAATCAAAGACCAGCCGATAATGTGAATATTGTAATAACGTCTAAGTTTCTTAATTAGACCTATACCAAAATACTTTTGTAATAGCCTATATTGCTAAATTAATTTTCATAACTCACCGTATATGTCAACATTTATTACCGATTTAAAGATTACTTTTTGTTTGTACAAAAGAAATCTTCACATGCTTGTCTCAACTGTACAAGTTATAAAGACAGCTTAGAATAAGCATATCTCAACTCTTAAAACCTGCCTAAGTATGTCCTAGTTATACAATTTCCCAATCCTAGTTAAATGTGCTATTGACCTTAAAAGGTTTAGCCTATCATTGTAAAATATTTTCTAATTTAACCCGCATATTGTTCCTATAAAATGTCGTGTTTTTCTTAAATTTTTCGCTCTTTACTCCAGTGTTAAAACCCTGTGAAATCTTATGTAATTTGTATTGTGGTTATGTTAAATAAAAGGTAATAGTTTAGTTTATGGACGCCAATGAATCTATACAAAGATGCTATCGATGAATAGCATATGATCTCCCATTAGCATATATATAGCTCATATGGCGCGGAAGTATTTGGTTCAGGAGATACAGATAAAAAACCATTGTATATATATATATATTAATATTACACGCGCGCAGAGGGAGTGGGTAGTTCGCCATCTGGCTAACATGGTAGGCACAGTCGCCAGCTCGCTCACACGTTAGGCTCCATTATCGACGAACTGACCTGACCTGACCTGACCTGACATAACCTAACCTAACCTAACCTAATCTGGCCTAACCTGACCTAACCTAACCTAGCCTAACCTGACCTAACCTAACCTAATCTAACCTACGCTAACCTACCCACAAGTGATGAAAACAACAATTAATCAACTTTACTCAATCAGTGACAGAGACGAAATGAGAGAAAAAGACGTGCGACGGGCTTTATATAGGCTTCAAAATGGTTTATTCATATAATACGTTACGATATCATCAATGTTTGGGGTTTATTTTATAATTAATGATTTATAATTAATGGGGTACCATTTGTAAAAAACCAAAAAAATTTAACATTACGTCTATGGGAAATCATTGACTTTGAACTCAAATATCTCAAGAACCACGGACTTCCGCGCCATATGCCTCATATTTTCGTTGATGGGACACATTACCCTATTCATTGATGGCACCACCATCTAGATCAAGTGGCGTCCATAAACTAAACTTCTACCAAATAAAATGCTTATATTTTTAATTTGATTTCATACACGCTCCTATTAAAGATCCAGACTTTACAATATCTTTCGATTCCCTAAAAATATAAAATATTAATTAAAATTAGATAAGAGTCTATTAAAATTGATTACTCACCCAAATTTTTTTCAGACGTTGAATAAATCTTAAGTGACTGCCAAATGTTCCCAATTTTAATATTAAATTAGTTAATTAATTAATAGTTAAACAAATATTTTTTCACATTCAATTAATTAGAATTCTAACAATGGCAGACATAAATGGGCGCGAATGTTATATGAATGACTCATAAAACATGTGTCATTCCAACGTTTAAAATAAAACTTTTTACAGAAGAATAGTTTTCACGCATGACATCTGGCCTTAAGTTTAAAATCAGATTAATGTATGTCTTTTTTCCATTCAAATCTCTTCCCTTAGAAAAAAATTTTTAACGGTGAAGCCAGGAAAGAATAATTTTATTAAATTAAATCAGTGAAAATTGCAATTTCATATCTTCAAAAGTATATTTAATGGCAAAATAATAATTACATATCTAATGAATATACTCGCCTCCTGTCTGGTTGACGAAGGCCCGGCGAGGTCAAAGATTACACTTATCAGTGGCAATATTATTTTGACTGATTTCCCTCATAACTTTTTCGTACACAGTTAAACTTCATTTTCATAACTTTAATTTTTTTGTCTCTTTGTTCTTGCAAATTCTTTATACCGCAAGTCAAAATAAATAAGTCAAATGAAAACTTTAAAAATTTGCAAATTCATATTAGTTTGATGCTACTTTCGAAAAAGTTATAAAAAAGAAATCAATTCACAAAATACCAGTGGC
The DNA here is from genome assembly GCA_018873245.2 of Archegozetes longisetosus. Lineage (NCBI taxonomy): Eukaryota > Metazoa > Arthropoda > Arachnida > Sarcoptiformes > Trhypochthoniidae > Archegozetes > Archegozetes longisetosus. Next base: position 1,051,176 of record JAEMBT020000004.1, on the reverse strand, counting down.
ACACTGGGAAGTATAATCTCTGACCTCGCTGGGCTTTTGTCAACCAGACGGGAAGCGAGTATATTCATTAGATATGTAATTAGTATTGTAAGTGCAATTGCCTCTTTGGATTGAGTACACTGCACTTTTCTTTTAATTTCGCACACTTAGTAAAGGAAAAGAATGAACACAACAGCGATTTGCATAAAATTGCTTTATTGAATTAAAAAAAATATACATTAGACCAGCTATTCTCGAGCTGGACACGAACACGAACTGCCTTTCCTCAACTCCAACGTCCCCTTAAATACGTTTGAAGTTGAGGCCAAAATCACGTGTCCATCGAACGGCGTTATTTGCTGATCATTTGTTGCTGACCAGCTACGTAATCAGCTATAGGAACTCAAAGATCACTTATTGATAAGTGACCAATGAGTTGTTTACACACGTATTTCTGAATCCGAAAATAGCTCGGATTCAGAAAAACGTTTGTTTATAATTTTAAATTTAGACATAGGACCTTGAGTCCTATCAATAATTGATAACTTGTGAGTGTGAAATATTTTATGCACTCACAGTATTTTGCCATTAAATATACTTTTTGGAGATATGGAATTGTAATTTTCACCGATTCCATCTAATTAAATTTTTTGTTTTAAACCACAGGTATTCAAAATATTAAACTTGGGTTTCTTAAATCCTTAGCAGTTTTAAAATGTAAATTCATTGTTTGAATTTCTAAGAAGTATTTTTCTAAATACATTTAAAAAATAAAAGTTGAGAAACGGGACAGTCAATTACCCTGTCGAGAGTTTTTGGTCTGACTGGATTTCTTTTATCTTTAAAAGACGAAACTGTCCCGTGAAAGACGGGACGGGTGGTCAGCCTAGATTTTATACGAATCCAACATTTTATTGAGCACCAGCTAAAGAAATTAATAATTCTACGGATCTTCACCATCAGAGATTAAAGCCATGCAGTGCCCAAAAGACGAGAGATAAATAAATGTGGGAATCGACGCGTGAAATTATACAAAAGCTTGAATAGTCGTCTTATGTGTTCATATGTGGAATGTGATATAGATTTTCTCTAAAGATGTAATGTTAGAGAACGTTTATATAACAAAAGACAGGTACAAATTAAGAAAATTATTGAAAAAATGTTGAAATTTTAATTTTGTTGAACGTTGAAAGTTCAGTCTTTGAAAATTTTTGAAACCTATGCCTTAATTAAGGATGAGATAGATGTTTTTTGATTTCAGAAATATTTTCTTAAACTCAATTTATAAAACTAGGTTTTAATCACCATCAAGAAGAAATTTTCTTCGAAAACAATTTTTGTCCTGACTAGACATTTCAAATTTTATTTTATAATGAGTGTGATCCATAAAATCAAGTCATTTCACCAAGCATTAAATGAAAAATATTTTCACTTTTTCCCCAGTTTTATGAGCTCGAGATTATTGGAGCTGAAAAAAACATCCGACCAACAAAGAGTATACTCATTGTGGCAATCATTGTGAAGAGAAATGTGAAAATGCAAATTAAGCAAAAGACATGTCCACCAAATTCTAAGTGCGAAAAGGAACTTTTCCACTAAAAGGCTACTGTGCAAATTATACAAATTATTGTATCTTTAAGAAAGATTGAGGTAAATCGAGTTTCATAACTCCTGAACCCTCGATCGAATGTAGACCTAATAAGAAACACACAACTTGCGGATCTAAATTTCGATTGCCAGAATCTCCAGGTTAGGCCTGAAAACTTCAGGTATTGACTTCCGCTTCCAGGCAGAATAGCTGGCTTATAGTTGGTTTGCATGCTTACATTTCAGTTCCAGGTTTGTGTTTTTGCTCATATTGAAGTTATACTTATAGTGTTTTGATAGAAAAAATGAAAGCTGTACTGCTATTATAAATCATTTACCATTAAAAAGGTGCGAACATAAAGTAAAAAATTAAATAATTCTAAAAAAGTCAAATTTGAAAAATGAAGAGTTGAAGATCTACAAAAGAAGTTTGAAATATTTGGAGAAAAATTTCAATTTCAAAAATTCGTTTTTTAAAGATTTGGATTATCTTAATAAGAAAGATATTGATTTGATAAAGAATGTCAGCACGGCTAAAAATTAAATTTTGATATAAACCGTAATGACTTATACGAAGAATATTGCACTTTGCGCAAATGGCTACTCACAATCAAATTGAGTTCAAATATATCGTCATATCAGTAATGGGTTAAATACCTCGGTAATAATGAATCTCAAAATTTACTTAATATGGTAGAAAGTGTATTTTCAATCCCTATAAGCAATGCTTTGCTGAAAATATTTTATCACAATTTTTATTATCGAGAAGAAGCTTTCAAATCCAAGAGAAACTCTTTTATTTGAAAATTCCAGGGAAAGGATCGAGCGAAACTGGTAACAGATCTAAATGTAGTGAATTGTGATCTATGTTTAAATGATAGTTGAGTGAGAGTGAGCCCAAGAATTGTTTTCCTATTCATGGTGAGAGATGTCTTTTATGTAAGGCTTATATAGGAATTCCTATGAGTAGTGCGTTCCACAAGATTAGTGTCAGTGTGATTTACCACCACTTTGATGTCAAGGTAATAATAAATCTTATGCAACTTGTGGTATTGATTGTCAGACAACTTTTAGAAAAAGCCTAAATGTAAAGAATCTTAATGAAAATGCAGAATGCCCAGAATGCAGAGAACGTTTTCGTAATGTAGATTCTTTATATTTATTTATTATTTTTGTAGACCTTTCTATTATTTTCATTACAAAACACATAAACAATGTTGCAATTAAGCTGAAGTCATATAAAAATTTTATTCTTCAAAGCAAATTTCTTCGAGAAGTAATTCATTTCTGGTTGATTTGTTAATAAAAGTGATGCAATTGACAAATGTATTCTCATAAAAAATTTAGTGCGATGAAAATGGAGAATATTCGGAAGGCAGGCAAAATTCTGGATTTCGATGTCGAGATATCGGATAAAATACTCAGTATTGCTTAAGTATAAGAAGGAATACTTGTGTAAGAAAGGCTCTTATAAAAATTCGGATGGATTTGTTTTAAGAATGAGGTCTATTCTGATTGTAGCATTCCTTGTGGGGAAACATGTAAGAATTTGTTGAGTTCGATTAATTGCCGGAAATATGAATGTGAGATTGGATGCCTTTGTATTTAAGGGTTTATAGAGATAGGAATGGAATTTGTTATACTAAAGTGGACTGCAATTCACCCGAGACTAGCACTGAGATAGGTCTTTGTGATGATTACAAAGAGTTCAAGATGCGTTGTAATAAGTGTGAGGAATCATGTGAAGACAGCAGTGATTGTAAGATGACATGTGAAAAGAAGTACTTTATGTTTTATAATATTTTAAAGAATTTTTGCGCTGTGTGAAAATTTTAAATTTTTTCAAAAGTTTTTTATGAATAAGAACTAAGTTTAAATTTAATTTTTAAAATACTCTTTATATGAATAAAATGATGTATTTTATGAAATGTCTTTCATATGCTGAATATTTTGGGGAATTAAAACTAAAATTTCTTTGAAAATAATTTCCATTAAGTAAACTAAATATGATATGATATAATATATAATACGCTCTTAGAACTGAGTTGAATTTTTTTTTGCTTTCTTGAAGTTGAGAGCACTCGAAATAGTTTTGCATAGTTTATAGATTATTTAAACATTTTAATCATATTATAAATTGTTTACAAAGTGCATCTTCTCTCATTCTTAATTTATTTATATCCGAAATACAGAAACACAGAGACAGAAAGGGTAAAGACGCACCCGGAAACAGATTTAGAAGTACACAACAGTGCGCTGAATGCAAACTGTTTGAATATTATACCGACTGTAGCAATGGTTATTACAGAATATGCTCAGATATTAAAGTAGAATGACCACGTCATACGGGAGGACTTAAGTAATTGAAAGGGAGGACAGTGGAGGACATTTTTATTTTTTATTCACACATTATTTTGTTTAATACAATTTGTATCTAAATGAATACTTCCTATATTCTTTTGCTTCTCTTCTGAGATATTGTGATTCACAATTAAAAAGAGGGATTGTTTTGATTAAAATTTTTATAACTACGTCACATGTATTTGAAAAGTCAAACGTATGATTACACCATACATATGTATAAACCTCCTAATTGTTCCATTTATAATGTATATATATGCGAAATTATACTATCTTTGACAATGAAAAGGGCATAATTTGACTTTTGCATATAAAACATAAGAAATAATTAGTCTCAGGAAATTTTAATGCTTTTTGTAGAGGAGGACATTGTATTGTCCTCCTCTGACCTCCGGGAGTACAGAGGACAAAATTTGTCAAAAGAGGACTGTTCTCCCTAAGGGAGGACATGTGGTCACCCTATATTGAAGTGATTGTTGATTATAACCAAGCTTGTATTAGGGGCTGTTTTGTAAATATAGCTTTTGCCGGGCACAAAACGAAGAATGTTGACCAAAAATAAATGTCTAGCGAAGTGAAAAGATTCGACAGCTGATTCTGATTAAAGATTTTTCAAAAAATTTTTACACAAGGTAAAAGATCAGAATTCTACATAGTATATAAATTTCGGTCATTACTATTGAATCCAGTTTGATTATACAGCATGTTTTGTAAATTTTGATACAGATAAGAGGATTCATAACTCTAGAATTAAATTACGGAATTTGATAAAAAGTGTCTCATTTTAAAAATAAATATTCAAAATTATTTGCCTTAAGTTTTTATCAATTAATCTCAAATATTCTCTGAGTTATTGCAGTATAAAATTAAATGTTTAAATTTTTCTACAAGATTCCTGTTATGACAAATTTTGATCGTCTTTATTATTAGACGTATTCCAAGTAAAGAATTTAATAAGTAATTACTGTGTAATAATCATTAAAATGAAGCGTTCATTAATAAAATTAGTTATGCAAAAGATACTCTAATACCAAATATGGTAATTTGTACATTTATAAATTATAACTATAACAGTTTGTTTCTGGGCAATGCCCGGAATTGCCCGATATTGCCCACCGAATTGGAAAAAAGGTTTCCGGGTAGATGTAACTATTACCCGGTGTTGCCCGGAAAGCAGACTAATTTTTCCCAGAAAGCTCTCTATTTCTAACTGTTAAACTTTTTTTTACAAGAAGTTATTTAACTGTTGAAACATCTATACAAATGATAATGTATTTCAACGGAGATATTGATGAAAAACATAATTACTAAAATTTTTTTATTAAAGCACTTTCACTTGTACTTTCAAAACTCTAATTATCAGCAATAAAGCAGTATTAAAAGCAATATTCTATAATTTTATTTTGATACCCGGGACTGCCCTCCGAAACCCTCTGAATAAGTGGTTTTTCGGTCTGCCCGGAATCACCCGCCGATTTCGAAAATTTTATCTGTCCGGAAACAAACTGCTGTAATTATAGCCTCTAATTCATGTTTTCTGCTTAAGTAATATGCATTCAGTCTTAATTAAAATTAAGTTAAAACACATTATAGTAAGAATCCCATAGAAAAGTTAGAATATTTAATTTCGTACTGCAATAACTCAGAGAATATTTGAGATAAATTAGTGAAAATTTAAGGCAAGTAATTTTGAGTAGTTATGTTGTGTCTCTGAAACTTCATGTTCAATATATACGCCACAGCATTAAAAAAAAGAGTAAGAAAGCTATTTAAAATAAATAAATCCGAGTAGCCTTTTCTAATAATAAAATGACAACTACCTTTTGAAAGGACAAAGTGTTCTATTTATCTGTAACAGAAATAAACACATGGGGGCCTAAAATTCTTTAATCTCAGAGAGAGTCAAATTATGTGTAAATATTAAAAAGGATTAAAACGAAACAAATAGTCTACTTAAAAGTAATGAAGTTAAAGAAAGGTCATAAACATGTTTGTGAGATTTTAAAACTGTAAGTGTTGGATAATTTGTTTTAAAAACAAGACGCTTTTCATCAAATTCTGCAATTTAGTTCTTGAGTTATGAAACCTTAAATCTGTATCAAAATTTATGAAACATACTATGTATCAATTATGAAAAATTTTGAACTTTTAAAGCTATTCTTCAGATGATTGCTCAACTCTATGGCAACAAAAGTTTTATTTTCAAATAAATTAATAAATTTTTCATTTTTTTTTGTTTTTCCATTACATTCATTGGCAATTCTTCATGTATTTCTGCAAAAGATTTGTACTAGAAGTTTATGAGAAAATAACTGACAATTGAACATCCCAGTAATAAAAGAGTGACCACCTATGGCTTGTCTCATGACAAGACATAAATATCAAAGTCGAAACACATTTTTTAAATTAGTCATTACAAATATTTAGGTGTCAAACAATGCATTCTAATATTAAAACATTGAAAATTATTAATCATAGTTGATCTCAAAGGTATATTTTTGTCAGAATAGCATCTTTCAAAAGTAAAAAATACTGGTTCATATCAGATATAAGTCAAGGCAGTAAAGATTAATAACTTTTGGTTTTAAGCCACAGGTGTTCAAAACATTAACTGTGCTACTTAATCCCTTATCATTTGCAAGATAAATGCAATGTTTGAATCTCTAAGAAATATTTTTCTAAACACATTTTTCAAAATGAAAATTGAAAAACAAGACAAATAATTTTCCCGTCGAGAGTTTTTTGGTTTGACGGGATTCCTATCCTTTATCTTTATAGAAGGCGAGACTGTCCCGTCAAACGCGAGACGGGTGGTCAGCCTAGTAATAAAAAACCTATCTCGAGTTAATTTTTTTCGGATTTTGTTTTAAACATTTGACTCAGCTCATACTTTATTCATATAATAAAATTCAATATATGTCTAATTACACGTTATGATTAATCAACTTCCTATCTAAGTATGAACAAGATGAATTTTTATTAACATTTTTGAAACGCCACTTTAAGTACGTTTTACTCGTTTAAATGCTTTAAGAGATAGGTTTTTTTATTATCGGGACATTCAATTAAGTGTTTTATTCTAGTTTTTATCTCAGAAATTTTCCATTTTCTTATATTGAAAAACCTGTTTATACAACTTTTGTTCTTATTACCGTTTATGATTTTTCACGATTATATTTATTACTTATTTAACATCATTTCAGTCAGAGCATTTAATAGTTTTAGTAAGATTTAATGCTAAAATACTTTTAAGTATAATTACAAACGTGATAAATATTAAAATAAGTACTTTTGAATATTGAGTACATAACTTAATATAGTTCATCCAAATTAATTATTCAAATAGCGTTATAGAGTTAGTGAAAAATATCTGTTAGAAAAACTTTTAATTATTTGTAAAAGTGTTTTGCGAAGCGCCCCAAATTTTCCGAAGCGTATTAAAATTAAAAGTTTCGACCGAGTGAAAACGATAATGAATGTTGACTTATTAATCATCCTGTTGATTTTGTCTGTCAATTTCATTCATAGTTTGGAAACTAAAGGTACATATTAATAGAATTGAATGAAATAACTTCCAGTTATTGGAAATTTTACCTTTAAGATTTAAAACTTTTCTATTCTTAGTATTTAGGGAAAATTCATAAAGTCAACAAAAGGAGCTAAGATAGAAAATAATTTTATGATCTATAAATGAATTCTAAACTATAAAGAATACTAATTTTCTTTATTTGTAAACATTTGAATTATTTTTGTATATTATTTGCAGAGAATGAGTCGTTAGAGCAGTTAAAGCATGATATAAATGACGATTTAAAAAACGAGGACAAACTTGGTTTTGGTTTTAATGATTACAAGATAGTCATTATAACTGATCTGAATGGCAGAAATATAAAGAGTGAGAACGAAAGTCTTATATTTAATTCAAGAAAAATAATAAACGAAAATAAAAATTTTCCTCCTAAAAGTTTCAACAACTTATTAGTTAAATTTAAGAAACTTCCTTTTAGATTTCGGACAGAAAATTCATTTAATCTGGATTCTTAAGAGTCCAAGTGGGTTGCATTTTTTACATTTTGTGTAGAAGTGTACATTACATTTTACATTTTTTAAAGCTTTTTAATGTAGTTGAAAATTAATAAATTTTTCTCTTATTCAGTTTTGTTTTGATCACTAGAATAGTTTGAATATAGTTTGCTACAATGAGGGTATTAAAAGCAATTTATGAGATATACAGTATATAATATCTCATATAAGACTTGAAATATAATCTCAAGTAAAAGTAGTGTAAAATTCTGATCTCTTAAGAAAGTTTAAATTTACATTAGTTAGAGGTATAAAAAATTGTTTACTAGGAACTGTTCTCTGGAATGATTCTATTTTAAAGACATTTTAAAAATGATTTGTATCACAAAATTGTGGTCAATTCCGAATCTGATTGCAAGAAAGACAAACTATAATTGAAAGGAATGGAAAAAATGGGAGAAAATGGGATAAGTTAAAATATTTATAACGTGGTACTTAGCAACTTTTTCTATCTTTTTATTAGATTGCTTAACATCTGGTTATCATAGATTTCAAGCAAAATATGCTTTAGCGAAACTGAAAGGTTTTATTGAATAAGAAAGAGTACATTATGAAAGAAATAATTCAAGAAAAATTTAATTATCTAAAACGGAAACTTAATGTTGCCCTTCGATTCTTCTCAATTCTTCAACCAGTCTTCTTTCGTGTTCAGCTAAACGCGCTTCAACTTCTCGGGCGTGTCCGGCCTCGAGATGACTGCTTGGGTGAGCTCTCAGTTCGTGGAGCAATTCTCTGATGCGTTCGACTTCATGTTCGATTTCCTGAACCAAATGACCTCTTCCTTGTGAACGATGGTGTTCGATATCGCGTTCGGCTCTCTGGATGAGAGCATGTGCTCTTTCTTCGAGTAAATGTCTTTCGTGGGGTACGTTATCGTTATGGCCTTCAATACGGGCTAATTCTTCAGCCAATCTGTTTTCGTGGTGAAGAAGTCGTTCTTCGATCTCATGGACCTGGTGTTGTTCTAATTGGTGTCCTTCTGGATGAGCTCTCAATTCATGTACCAAACGTCTGATCAATTCGATCTCACGCTCGAGCTCGACAGTCAAGTGTCCTCTGCCTTCGTTGTGATGTCTTTGAAGATCCTGTTCGGCCCTATGCACAAGTGCTTCGGCACGTCTGACCAAATCCGCGACTAAATTTTGGGACTCAGCAACTAATTATTGGATTGAAAAATTGGATATTTAGTTGAATGAAAAGTTTTTCACATAATATCTATAATTAAAACATTTTGCATACCATAAACAGTTGCAGTCAAAACAACCAAAGCGTAGATTATAAATTTCATTCTTAGTCGGAAGTTTTCAAAAATCTCTTTTTGATTCAGGAATCTAATTAAGAAGATTTAACGTTATTCTAAAATTTCCTTTGGCTTTTATACTTAAAATATTTTGATCAAATGCATAGCTGGGAATAACTACAGATTTTCTATTTTAATCTACAAATCCATACAATTCTGTTACAGGATAATACTTCTATTGATTGGTTTTATTGGTTCATTATTATTGATAATAGCAATGAATGGAAGTATTTCTCAATTGTTTTGCCTCATATACAGAAACTTGTTATATCCCAATGTTCACTTTAATCAAATATCCTATTTTTATATTTAGAAAAATAATAGTAATTGAATTTTGACATTTAGAAAGTAAGATTTTTAATTTTGACGATCATGAAAATAAAAAATTTATTTTATGATCAACAAACAAATGCTTCAGATATGGAGATCTCTTGATTTTCGATAGAAAAACATTACTAAAAATCGCTCTCTTAAATGAAATAGAAATTGATTTTTATTTTGTTTTTAATGTAAAACTGAAATATGAAATTGAATGTGAGGAAAATCTTTTAAATCTTTGAGATATTCCTTTTGGAAAACAACCAATGTTGGAAATTATTATAAATTATTGTTAATTATTTGTGGTTTGCATTTTTAGTCAAATATCAGATTCAACTGAGTTCGTGAAAAGTGATTAAATGGAAGACTTGATTATTCTTGTATTTCGTTAATTCTTAATAGTTTATATTATTCTTGGTCGAAAACAAATTCACGCAGCATTGGAAAAACCTTCCAAGAATGATGTAAAATATTCTACAATAAGATTATAAGATATGAACTTTCTGTAAAGCGTAAGAACTCAAGGCATGCACCTTTTGTGATAATTTCAAAAATACTTTGCTTCTTGTTTGTGACTGTTCTCGAAAATATGCCAGAATCAATACTTCGAAACTTGATCTTACTCTGCATTGTGCTTGCCATTATATGTCTACTATCATATTGGGAGATATTATAGTAGTTATAAAAATTCTAAATACATTTTAAAATTTTGCAGGCGCAAGAATTCATTTTTTGAATTTAATAAAAATCTAGCAAAATATTAAATTTTAATGTAATTAAATAAGCTATACAATAACTAAAAAAACTCACAAAAAATCGTTTTGAAGTTATTCGAATATTTTTTCAAATTTTAAACGTCAAAATTTTCTGTCTGTTATAACAAACATTGAATTCCAACGAATGAATCAGATAAATTTGAGTGCTTTAGTTTTCTTATTCAAGATTTTAATAATGTGAATTCTTTATAAGCTAAATAAATTATTTACTGATAAGATGATTTGAAATAACACTTTTCAACCGTTTTTAAGGTTTCAGGTAATATTTTCCTTACTAATTTTGTCTCGAGATTACTGCTTGGATTACCCCTCAATTAACAAACTAATTGCTTTACTATGGCCCAGTTTTGTGACCAAATAGGTCTCACGCCCATACCATGAGGCTAGGTGCCCTCTCCCGCCGCCTTGAAAATTTTTCTCATACAGAACATTCATTTAATTATTAGTTAATCATCAATAGATATACCAATTTTAATAGTGGAATTTTCTCTTACATCCAATTGAGAAACTCATTCATACTGTTGCGTTTGATAAAGAACAATCGTAAGGAATATCTTCTATAGAACGAATGAAACTTAAATCTTATTAGAAGAGCCATAAATTTTCAGTGCTTCAGAAATTTTTCAGAAATTAGGTAGATCAATCAGTTATTGGCGTCAAAAAATTCTTGAAATCAGCACTGAAAATGGATCAAAACTGACCTAGATTACAGTTTAATTCTTTTGAAAATTTTTTCAAAATCATTTCAACCTGTTCTTTAAAGCTTAGAAACACAAATACTTGTGGCGTTGCTAGATCTTTCGTATATGATCCCTCGATTTTTCAATGTATCACTCAACTTTGTCCAGTACTTTCCAAGACAAGAGATTTTCAATAGAACATAATCGAGTGGTTGGCTTTTACTTTCCCGAGAAGCTGGCAAAGTCATTACATACCTATATATTTATCATCAGTATCACTTGACGAACAAAATTCTCAAGCCACACCCACTTCCGAAGAAGTCCAAGCTCCGCCCACAAAAAAATTTGAGCTACGCCCACCAAAATTTTCCTAAATGTTTTTCTAAGTATACTGGTTAAGAATATAAAAACGGATTCTCGAAATTCCTTCTAGGAATGGAGTTATGAGCATTCAAGTTTTCCTTATTTTGCTCATCTTTTAAAAAACTACTTCAATTATTGTTTCAACGATATGATTCCACGAATTTCATAAAATATTTAATGGCTAAATAACTGCACACCATTTTAAAAATATATTTTATATATATCAAAAAGAATTAACAAAGTTTATGCATGAAAATCATAAGGTTTAATTATTTTATTGAAATTTACTGCACCAATACAATTTTCAAGATTTAATGAGTATATAAAATTAAAGATTAAAAACTTAAGAAATTTTATCAACTTTGTTTTATTAAAATTTCCTCTGAGAAAGTGGTCATGAATTTATGAATGTACGGTATTTATCATCTTCATTCCATTTATTTCAGTATCAGAAATATCAACCAGAATGACGATAGGTTCAGATGTTTTCTAAAAGACTTGCATGTTTTATACCTATTAGTTGCTGCACCTTGCTTTCGGCTGGCACTAGTTCCAATCAATCCTCCATCAGTTCCTAGGATTGGTTTATATTCTGACACAGAAATAGAGTATGAAGATATTTTAGATTTCGAAGTCAGTAATTAAACTTGATAATCTTTCAAACATATAAATAACTCAACACTTTCCAAAATCTAAAAACTAATTTAACTATAAAATTAGAATAAAGTACATAAAATAAACTCGATAAATTTCTTATGTTTTTAATCTTAATATTCATAAGCATTAAATCTTGAAGTTTACATTGGCGTAATAGATACAGTAAAACGTTTTTAATATTCCAAAATTATGTGCAGCTATTTAGCCATTAAATATTTTATCAAATTCGTTGAATCATATCGTTGAAACAATATTTGAAGCAGTTTTTTATGAGCAAAATAAGGAAAACCTGAATGCTCATAACTCCGCCCCCAGAAGGAATTTCGAGAATCCGTTTTTATATTCTTAACCAGTATACTTGGAAGAATATTTTAGGAAAATTTGGTGGGCGGAGCTTAGATCTGGTCGGAAATGGGCGTGGCTTGAGAATTTTGTTCGTCAAGTGGTACTGATGATAAATATATAGGTATGTAATGGCTTTGCCAGCTTCTCGGGAAAGTAAAAGCCAACCTAATCGAGTTTATTTTCTCAAGCGAAAGATTGCAAGTTTTATGTTGATGTTTGTATTTTGTACTTGTCTATGAGGCTTTAAGTAATCAATTATTATCTGCTATCAAAGTTTAGAAACCATAGCATTATTATTATGTAAATTTTTTCAACTTTGTTACAGCTTTTGATAACCAGACAAAGGCAAAATAGTTAAAAATGGTTTATCAATATAATTGCAAAACAAACCCCAATATTGAACCATGAATTTTACTATCAAATATTGACTTTTAATATATGATTCATATTTCAATACGATAAATTTGTGTATTGTAACATAAATCATGTACCAGAAGCTGTTCTAAAACAATGAATAATTCACTTTGACAATACTCTAATTATTGGATTAATTTTTCATAATAAAATTCAAAGTTCAATATTAAGGTTTGTTTCACAATTATATTAATAAACTATTTTGCCTTTCTTTGCTGATAACATGAATGAAGCTTTTAAGTCTAAAAGTTTAAATTATTCTCAATTGTAGAGTTTAATAATTTATATTTAAAGATTTTGTCATTAATTCTATAATCGTTTCCCCAAAATTTCAAAGTCTATACCGAAATATTTTGTGTCGAGAAATGAGTCTCTCATTATGCTGGAACTCGAAGGTCTACTCTGGTACTGTACCGGTCATTTCAGGAAGTCTGGCAACTCTAAACATTTGTTAAATTTTTACTCAATTTTTCTTGAAATACTTTCAGAAGGCTTTCGATTTTATATAAAATTAATTTTAATTTAAGAAAAGTCATCCAGTTTTTCACTTTTTTACGTATCGTCAATTTTATTTGCCAAAACTACTGATGAGCAAGTCCAGACCTCAAGACGGTTAAAGACCTGGGACCTAAAGTTCTGAGGTCCTAAAGTCCGAGTCTGGGTCCTTATATTTGGCAGAAGTCCAGGTCCGAGTCCGGGTCTTTGATAAGGACCTCAGGTTCTGGACTCGGAGTCCTTTTAGAAGTCAAATAAAAATTAATTATAGACAAAATATTTTTATTCAAAAACTTTTACTTTTATTAAATCATTGATAGTAAGATCAATAAATATTAATATAATATTAATCATTTATTTTAAATTTGAAAAATAAGGGATTCATGATATAAGACACACGGAAGGTCTAACAGAATTAACGCTCAATTGACTTCTCTTTTTGCTGATCAAATCTCCAGATTTTGAGAATATTTGTTTTGAAGAGATACTCGATGCTGAAATAATAAGCATTTCGAATGCGAACTTTGAGAGATAAGGGAAATCCAAACAATTATTCTTCCACCTAAGTATAGGCTCAGATTTTTTATCAGCAATAGGTAATACTTTTGAATATCATCATATGTTTCAACTCTTGTATTTAGAGACAAGGTTTAGAGACAAAACATAAAAATTGATATTTTCATTAGTTTAATGTTAATACTTTTATTTGGATTATAACTTTAAAATATCTTCTCAACAATCCTTTGAATACAAAAATGGAGCTCAATAGAGAGCAAATTAGGGCAATAATTTTTTATGAATATCTGGACATTAAAGATGCAATCGAAATTCACGCGAGTATCACTCGTCGTTTGGGAGATAATGTGTCAAAATCCACAGTTGAGTACTGGATGCGTCAACTCAGGTTTAGCCGGCAGACACTCAGAGATGAATCTCGTCCTGGCAGACCCCCAACATCAGTCATGGATAAAAATGTAGATATTGTTAGAGAACTCGTGAGATCAAATCCACGAATAACATATGACGAGCTAGAATATCAAACAAACATTAGCTGCGGCAGCATCTACTCAATTTTACATGAGAAACTTAGCCTCCGTAAGCTGATGTGTCACTTTGTCTCCCATAAACTATCTGATGAACAAAAACAGGTTCGTGTCGATATTTGTAGAGAGAATTTGAAGATGTGGAAGAATCATGGTACTAAGCACATTAATAAAATAGTAACAGGTGATGAAACGTATGTTTATTATTACGATGAACCGACTCACTCTGAGTCAAAACTGTGGGTCTTTGAAGATGAGGATCGGCCACAAGTCCCTAAACGTAGTAGAACTGTTGGAAGAGTTCTCTACGCAGTATTTTTCAACAACAAAGTCTGGTCGAAGCTGTCAAGTTGGAAGGGCAGAAGAGTGTAACAGCTCTCTGGCACAACACCCAATGCCTCCCACGGGTCTTGGATAGTGTGTCCAAAAGTGGCCTCCTTTTACACCATGATAATGCCTCAAGTCATACAGCGAATCTTACATCTGAGTATTTGACCAAAAATGATATCAAAACGATACCGCGCCCCCTTTATTCGTCCGATTTAGCAATGTGGGACTTTTGGCTCTTCTCTGGACTGAAACGCAACTTACGTGGGCGATCATTTGCATCGGAAGAAGAGATAGGTTTAGCAGTACACGAATATTGTGCATCGATTTCAGAAAGTGATTGGCGCTAGGCTTTTAACATGTGGAAGAGAAGGATGGAGAGGTGCATCGAGGCCAAGGTGGGAATACTTTGTAAACTGAAATGTTCAATTTTGTATTTTGATAACCAATAAAGTTTTACTTTAAAACTTATTGAACGGAGTAATAAAACATCTTTAAGCGGAAGCTTCATTGCCGAAGGTCTATCTGCTACCATGATATAAGATACTATCTCAAAGATATTTTTCGAAACTGTATTCTTCAATGTAAAACACTTTGAAATAAATTTCGGGCCGACTGATTCAACCCGAGCCGATCCGACATTCTATGACACTCCATATTACCCGAACGAACCCGAGATTTTTAACTTAAATACGACTCGAATGAGCCTGACCCGAGCCCAATGAACAGGTCTTACCAAAATAATTCTTATATGAACAAGGTAGAATAAGTTAGATCTTGGTAAAGCTTCTACGTTAAAATTTCGCCGCAATAATGTCGCCATCAAAAATGTCGCCAGTAAAATGTTATTGTACATAAATGTCGCCATATAAGATTTTACACAAAAATGATCGTTTTCAAGATCTTTTATATATACATTCCAAGTAAAATTAACAAGAGTAAAATAGCTTTGAAAATATTTTATTAGAGCAAGATCGTTTTTTCATTTAATTATAGTAATAAAATAAAATTTACTAATTGCACAAAATGATTAATGGAATACAAGAATCGGAGTATGATCTGAGCCTTCTTAGCAAGGAAGCTCATTCATAGTAGGCAATGGAAAAATTAATGTTCGAAGCTCTCTAACTATAAACTATTTAAACATTGGTTTGATAAGAGGCTATTCACAAATATGTTCTTTTTCAATCTTTCGTTAGATTTTTTATCGTCAAGATCAAATGATACTGACAACATTTTTACAGGCGACCATTTTTTTGTATGGCGACATTTTTTGTATGGCGACATTATCTACCGGCGACATTCAACGTAGAAGTCATAGTAAACCCAGGCATATCTATTACGAGATAATAAACCAAACAAAAAAGATGAATATTTTGAATATGTCAAAGCTACCGAGAAGCTTGAAATTTTATGTGTTTGGAATGATAAGCTTGTGATTCAGCCCTATTTTTAGCTTCATAGCCCAAGTTATCGATGTCCTCCGCATAGACCCGATTCCAATTTGATCCAAGACGTTTTTGACCCAAACTTTTTTCTATTTTAGCCCAATAGTCATTTCTCCCAAAATGACAAAAATAAATGTTCATTTTGACCCAATATCACACTATGAATAATTTTTCATTGATTATGCGTGAACAAACGTATCAAAATACAGTCTGTCCTTTTAACTTCTAAACTAAGACAAAGCAATTAAAGCTTTTCATATTTTCATATTTTAATCAGATGTCCAACAAATTACTCATCGATTCAAAATTTGGTACTTTGAAATAAACTTTTAATAATCACATCGACTTTACGGACGTATGTAGTTATCAAGTACGTTTGAGATCAAAGATTTTCATGGCTTAATTATGAATTGAGACTGTTTCACTTTTATTTTAGATCTAATCATTTAATAATTTTGTTCTTACTATTTATATCATTTTTTCTATTTAATAGATTTGTTATGTAATAGCATTTGACAAGAGCTTCAATCTGTACTCTTCTTTTATAACATTGGGTCAAATAAACATAAGGTTATATCTTCTTTGGGTCAAATCAAACTTAGGTCAATCAGGGGTAGACCAAGTTATCAGAGGCATATTCGAAAAGGAATTTAAAAATTCTCCTGGACCTAGCGCACAGAATAGGAAGTCATCCCTCTATCAGAATATATGGGTGTCAACTCTGAGTCACTCTGGGAGTTTTATAAAGTTTACCATTGTTTTAACAATCTCATCTAGACTAATGTTCCAGACCTATAACTTGAATTTAGAGTTTGCCTCT
The DNA here is from genome assembly GCA_018873245.2 of Archegozetes longisetosus. Classification (NCBI taxonomy): domain Eukaryota; kingdom Metazoa; phylum Arthropoda; class Arachnida; order Sarcoptiformes; family Trhypochthoniidae; genus Archegozetes; species Archegozetes longisetosus. Next base: position 1,034,180 of record JAEMBT020000004.1, on the reverse strand, counting down.
TTTCGACATGAAATACAATCCCATGCAAAAATATGCTCTTTTGATTCATTAGAAAAGTAGTAGAGTTGGGCTCCATTGTTCAAAAAATTTATGCTATCTTCATTGTAAAATAATTCATTTGTTAATTTATCGCATTGAAGTAAAATATTAGAGTGAGTGAGTGAGTGAGTGAGTGAGAGAGGTTTTATTTATAAAAACAAAACTTCACTTTCCATACGGTTGTGCATTGTTATAACGCAGTATAATAATTGATAGAACGTACAGTATATTAGCTAGATATAATAATTCAGCACACGTGAGACAAACACAGACTAATACTAATTAGATTATTAAAATATTTTAATTAAATATTGAATTTGTATATTTTATATACTAAATTTATTTTATTAAATTTCTACGTTTTATTCAATTCCAATAGGAGCCGATGTGCAATTTTATTCAATTTACTAGTACTTCGACATAATAAACATCTTTATAGTGAATGCACTCGTTCTATTCTGGTACATAATATTCGATTAAATTTTATTTCTATCACGTGAAATCTCGTTACAGAGATTGTGGATTGTCGATCCTCATTATGGATATAAACACTTCACCGAGCAAATGCTGAAAAAAAATTCATAAGAAAGACTGTAAGACGATTTTTGAAAATTGTTCCTAATTAATCTTAAAGTCGAAGAGGTGATCAAAGGACAAGTCTTTAATCTCCAGCTTTATGTCTGCACTGGAGGGTGGATAGATTATCTCAAAGTTGGTGAGTTGACATCCCTATTCCCCATGGATTTATTATATCGAGATATTACTGTACAATGAAAGATATTTTAAAGAAATGATTACCAACTAAAAACTTCACAAAATAGTTCAATTAATTTCTGGAAAAATGAATTTCAAATTAATTTTCAAAGACATGCATAATTTTTTTCAAAAATCAAAGTTATATTTAAAGTTAAAATCAAAACATGTTTTCAAAAAGTTTGACTTTTTTCTAAATCGTCAATTTCATATGCTTTAATAGAGGAGCATTGATTTTTTCCTTCATAAACATTTTGACATTGAACTAAAAGCAAATTGATTGCAAAAATCAAACTAAGAAAGACATTTTTCAAAAGCTCTTAAATTTTAATTTAATTTACTTCTAATCTTTAAGTTATTCAAAGAAGAACTCAAATATATGTAAGTTATTTATGCCCCCAAGTCTATGAAGTCCTTGGAAAGAGGATCGTTTTAATGAATATCTTATAAATGGAAATAATTTTGTAAATTTATTAATAAATTATTGTAAGCGCAAGCAATGATACAGATCATATAATTAATGATACTAACTCTTTTATCAATTTTAATTTAAAAGTCTTCTCTAATTTACTATAATTCAACTTATTAAATTGTGAAATTAAACGTTGGTATTGACGTCAATAATATTTTGCTCAGAATGAATTTTATTTTGAATTCGATTAATGTTGGAAATTCTATCTTAAGTTTAAGGTTCAAAGTCTGAAATAATGAGGAAACATGTGAATACATATTTTAGAAGCAAATTAATAGTTAATTACAAACCGGTTTTTACATAAATTGTCAAAACTGTTGTCGAGCTTAGAGAAAATTAAAATAAGTTTACCGTGAGCGTTAAAATGATTTATAGACTTGATCGATGGCTAGACTCAAAGCTGTAAAAATAGATGCAAAACGTATAAATCAATCAATTAGTTAAAAAGGAAATCTAGTATTTGAAATCAATTATATTTCCCGTTTCAAGCATGAATACAGTTAAATATAAGCTTCCATAAATTTGTTATCTTTATTAATGAAATTATCATATCCTAATGGTATATAACTTAATATAAGTTAAGAAAGTTCGAGATTACAAATAATAAGCTCATATTTAAGTCAAATTCAAAAATTGCTAGTGATTGAATAAAATATTAAAGTGTGGCAGTTAATGGTAAAATAAATAGTTGTATATTTCCCAGTTTACAGCTTTTCATCACACAAACTTCACTAACGATTCCAGGCGTAAAATTACTTTAAAAATAACAAAATTTCATAATCGAATGCATTGTAAGAAGAAGGGCATAAGTATCATCTTAGTTTAGCAAACACTTAGACTGTTTTAGGAAAATAATTGATTGTCCGTTCAAACAGTCGAAGCTCTGTCTCGAAAATCACTCCATGAGGTAACGCTGTTTGTTTCAAAACTCTTTGTTTTCAATCGCATTCTTATTTCATTAAGTCTCATAATCGAATCACTAGTCTCCCGTCGGCCACAAAGATATTTAATCCTTAATTTAATCATCAGAAATATACTTTTTTTAACAGTGAAGGCGATAAAAATGAAAGCTCCGTGTAGCCCATGTAGAATAATAGATGGATAACTAATAAGATCTACTTTAATAAACATAGCGAGAAAACCTAATATCCAAGTCAACCCTAGTAGCAGAACTAACTTTATATGTACTAAAAGTTGATTCTTGGCCTTAGATTTTGTGGCAAATCGTATCTCGTTGACAGTCAATTTAAGTTTATGGGCAGTTATTATGAAAAGCATTAGATTCAATGCTAAGATTATGCTCAATGGCATCATGAAAAATATGAGCATAGCCGTTAAATGACTGATAGCACATATTGTTTTGCCGAATGCTGGGCTATATGGCGAATCAAATGGTAGATTTGCTTCTACTATAAGCGATATAATTACGATTATAGCTGGTAATAGCCAGGCGTATAGCGAATATATTATAAAAGTAAAATTTTGATTGTTTTTGTTCTTGAAACTAGAATTTTGTCTAGCAAATGTCTTGTAAACGTCATATGCCATCACATTCATCCAGAAAAATGCGACTGTAAATTAAAAAGACATTTGAATTAGTTATGGTAATTAGAGAAATTTCATTTTATTGAGTAAATATGAAAGCTTGTTTCAAAGAAGCGCACAAATAAGTTTTTTCCTAAAAGAGCATGAAACCAATTTTAATGTAAAATATATGATTCACATAAGAGATTTTTCAAACTTTTCAAGACTTCTAATTTCATAATACAGACTTTTTTCGCTCATTATTATTAATTTATGAATTTATTTTTGTGACTTTTTTATTTCATTTTTCAGACATGAACATTATTTTTGTTTTGATTTAATCAAGAAGTTCAAACTCTGAATCCGAACTAAGTGATAAGTCTGAAAAAGTTTGGAAAAGCATAAATCTGTCGTGGCTAAAGTTCAAAACTAGGTTCAATTTATGATTGAAATTTTGTTAAGCCTTTTAGAAAAAATTTTATTTGTGCACTTCTTTGAGACAAGCTTTCATATGAAGGTAGAAAGAGAAGAAATGGACTAACTAATTGATCAGAGAATGAGCTTTTATAGAATTTAAGTTCATTATGACTTATGCGATAAATTTTGAAAAAATTAATTTAGATACAAATTTTTTGCTCATATTAGATATCGATTTTTTCAATGACTAATAAGAAATGCCAAACTTTTATTTCTTCAAAGACCGAATTGAGTCTTAAAAGTTTAGCATTATTATCAATCATTGAGAAAATCTATGGTTTATCTAATATAGGCATAAATTTTTTATACCTAAATCAGAATTTTTTTTAAAGTTTGTCGCATAGGTCATGATGAGCTTATATTTTATACTGTCCGTGTTTTAAAATCTAAATTCAAATCGCTATAACAATTTTTCTTTATTATTACTCATGAATCAGAACTTTCTATTGAGTAAGTTTAAAACATATAAAACAAAATTTGAGCACTTAGTCATTGATTTTGGATTAAAAACACTTTTAATCATAAAAATAATGTTCACAGCAAAAGAATTTTTATTTTGAAAACTCATTTATTAACTAAATCTTTTTATAAGGTTAGAGCTGAATTTTTGGAAAAATTTGGTAAAAATGGGCCGACCAATGCAACTATTCTTAGAGTTGAATCAAATTTATTTTACATATCTAAACTACTTTGTAGGATTACAGTTCTGAAACGTTTGTAAGGTTATAGTTCATTATTAAAGGTTTATTTTGAAACATTCAAATTTCAGTGAATGAGTAAGTGATTTCACTTTTGACTCACATTTCCAAAAGCAATAAAGTGTTAACTGTAAAATCTGAGTTTAGTTTTTTAAAAAATGGACAGTATAAGTTCTCCACTCATTCTCTAGTCGAATCATTAGTTCATTTCTCTTTATGCCTTTATATGAAAGAATTATTAGATTATTGTATTAGGACTTTTTCATTTCTAAATAAAAATTAAAACTTGAAGTACAGCTCCAATATGATAAAGTTAAGTGTTTTTTCAAAAATTTCGCTTAATATTATATAAATTATTAAAATAATTATACTTTCAACTTCTGTAACAAGAAAGTGATTCGCCTTACGAGGTTAAACTGTATCTTCTAAAGCTCCTTTTACACTTAATCTCAATCTTTCAAAAAATAGCTTGAATTAACACAAATAATTATAACCTGAATCTACTAACCCAGATGTGAATATAATCTCGCAAGAGACACTAATATACATAAAATACTATAAGGAGACTGTTTAATATGGAATGAAACCAAGAAAGTAAGTTTCACCATTAGTAATGATATCGATAATGACATCAAACATTTTCCGGGGGTGTTTCTCAATTTAGGCACAAATGAATACACTATAAGATGCAGTACAAGACAAATTGATGATATAATCATGCAATATTCTAATAACAATTGTTGCTCAATTGGGAAAATTGGAATACTATCAAGATCGTTGTCAATATAATTTTCACTTCCATTTTTATAGATGCTATTCTCGGATTCATCTTCTTTAATCCATGATATATTCAAACGATGCGTTAAGTTCATTAATGATAATATTAGTTTGATTTCCATTTTTCCGTTAAAATTGCACATCTAGTTAAAGAATTTGAATAAAATTTCTCCAAGCTTTTGGCACTTTATCTCATGACTAACTTTACAGTTAGTTTAAAATTTTACTTTTCAATGTATAAACAACTTCAATTGAAGCTAATTTACAAACTTGCAATTTAGTCAGTAAGACCTGAGATGACACCAGTGAACTTGAAGATTTTCATGTCTTTCAGATGATTATCATAATTTAAGTTTATTTTGCCAACATTTTGAATAATTTATTTCACCACATACTAAAATTCAATCGAACTCGAAAAATTCGAACTCGATTCTCACCTTAAACATTAGAAATATTATGGAACTAGTAAAATTTAAGTGATCAATTATTGCAGAGGATTTTAGCGCAAAATCGAAAGAATGAGAATTTCGATTCACCACTTTGTTTACTAGTATATGGTTGAAAAATAGTTTTTATTTTCGACACAGAGTATTTTATAAGCAAATGAAATTTTAAACATAAAGAGCTAATACAAGACTAACTCGTTATCGAAGAATGATAGGCATCCTTATAGATAATAAGACAGATAATTAGTGAATGACTTGATTAAGGAAGAGTCAAAATTTTCAGATCGGCTTGTCATTGGACAAATACTATTTAATAAACATCAATAAGAAATAGCTTCAAGTCTGTTGTCATATGAGAACCAGTTTTGTGCGGCTTATGTAAAAGAAGAAATAGAAAGCATACAAACTTACCATTTGATTAATCATGGCTTAAATGTTGTTTGAAGCCGAATGGGTAAAATAGATAGGAATTCAAGGTCATAGAAATCACTACTAATTATCATTTCTCAGCTGCCGGTCTTTTACAAGAAATCTGGTTTCGTATTTGTTAGACATAGCTTGACATCTATTCAGTTTTAAAATAAACCTTTAATAATGAACTATAACCTTACAAACATTTCAGAACTGTAATCCTACAAAGTAGTTTAGATATGTAAAATAAATTTGATTCAACTCTAAGAATAGTTGCATTGGTCGGCCCAGTTTTACCAAATTTTTCCAAAAATTCAGCTCTAACCTTATAAAAAGATATAGTTAATAAATGAGTTTTCAAAATAAAAATTCTTTTGCTGTGAACATTATTTTTATGATTAAAAGTGTTTTTAATCCAAAATCAATGACTAAGTGCTCAAATTTTGTTTTATATGTTTTAAACTTACTCAATAGAAAGTTCTGATTCATGAGTAATAATAAAGAAAAATTGTTATAGCGATTTGAATTTAGTTTTTAAAATACGGACAGTATTTCAATTTAACCTAATATGTACAGAATTTTTGAGAGTATTTCACGTCAAAAATTAAATCTTTTTATTTCCCTCAATGATTTAATATCTGAACGGCAGTATAATTGTAAGAAAGGCAGCAGCATTTATCATTACACAAATGTATAAAATCTAATTTATAATAATCCTAATGATAAGGATACCTTTTTTGTAGATCTGATATTTTTTTTAACTCTCTTCTGCCTTTGATTTTTGTACCACATGACAGACTCTTAGAAAAGCTTAACTCTTTTGGTATTTCTGAAAAATGTTTAAGGATACTGTTTAAGGGTTTCATAAACAATTTGTGTGTTTCAATGATGAGTGTTCAGATAAAACTTAAAACAGAGGTGGACTTTTAGAAGGAGTTTTAATCCCTATTTTATACAATTTATGTTTCAGATTTGTCAAAAAAGATGAATGTTATGTTTTTCAGTTAGCAGATAATATTGTTTTGTTAGGAGCGATAAAAGATAGAGATGATTTGAGTATTTTACAAAATGATATCTTTTCTCTTAATCCATATTGCAAACAAAACATGTCGAAACTAAATCCGGAAAAGAATGAACACTTAAGAATAAGGCTAAGGAATAATGACTTATCTTCCTATACTTTGAATGGTGTTTCCTTAAAACTTGTAGAAACACACAAACATTTAGGTTTATTTTATGATAAGAATATATATTTCAACAATCATTGAAATGAAATAGTAAAAAAGCATTTTCGAAGCTTAATTTATTAAAAAATATTTGCCATAATGTTGATGGAAGTGTATATTTTAAGACTATGTATCCTACATTTTGCTGATAATTGGACTCTCTAATTTATGTTTTACTCCAAATAAGACACGATATGATAGCATAGAAAGAGTTCAGAAAAGAATAGCTAAATTTATTTGTGATAAATTGGGAAAATATTATATCAAATACGATGAAAGACTGAGATCTTTAAACCTAATAAGCTTTATAAATAGGGTGACCACCTATGGTTTGTCTCATGACGGGACAAAAATATCAAAGAGGGGACCCTTACATTTTTAAAAATAAAAATGCGGCTTTTATTAGTTATTACAAATATTTAGTTATCAAACAATACATTCTAATGTTAAAACATTAAAAATTATTAGTCATGGTTGATTTCAAAGGTATAATTTTTGTTAAAAACGACATCTTTCATAAATTAATCAAAATTAAGAAATGCTAGTTTGCATAAGATATAAGTCAAGATAGAAAAGATCAATTCAATAACTTTAACTACAGGTGTTCAAAAAATTAAACTGATTTTCTTAATCTCTTATCATTTACAAAATAAATTCAATGTTTGAACTTCTAAGAAGTATTTTTCTAAGCACATTTTTCAAGATGAAAGTTGAAAACGGGACGACTCAACCGTCGAGAGTCTTTGATCTGATGGGATTTCTGTCTTTTATCTTTGAAAAGACGGGACTGTCCCGTCAAAAACGGGACGGGTGGTCATCCTATTCATAAGCCATCTAATAGATTAGAATTATGTAATAAATATTTTTAATTACGGTACAAATCTTAATAATTTGCTGATTCATGTAAGAAATGAAAGTAATTTTAAAAATGTAAAACTTTTAATTGATATTCTGTAATAGAATTTCAATGTGTTATAAATTCCTAGCTTTGCTGAACAAAGTTATTATTAAAATTTGCTTCAAAAATGTATGGTAGAAAACCAAATATAATAATTTAGAGTCAAAACTTCAAAACAATGTAACTGCATTATTAAATGAGATAATACTAAGTTATAGTTCTTATCAAAACCTAATCATTGGTAAAAAAGAATTATTTGTTGAAATTAATACATACAAAACTTCAACAATACATTTTGAACTCTTTTCAACTTGATTTTTGATCACTCCTGTTTGAATTTGTCTTTCTCTTATTTGATATATTTTGCTTGTAATTACAACTTTATATCAATTAAACTTTTATGTATACTTTGGATAGTTTTGTTAACTTTAACTTTTCATTAGACGGTTTAATTTTCGGCAACACTCCCTCAGTGTTCCTACAATGTCTTATCTTGCAATACACTTTCGGTTACAAATAAAAATAAAAGCAGGTTCATATCCTCTGGGAGTTAATGCATGAAACCAAATCACACGAAGTATTTCACTATCTTAGATATACGATAGCTATTAACAAAAATATTTTAAAATCAATTTTAAAGAAATGAATATACCAATTGAAAAACTAACCTTATCGGACATATACACATTTCATAAACAATATGACGGGTCTGACTATTGATGGCTTGGGATATGTTATAAAAAATTAGTTTCAGAAATAATTGAAACAAATTGTATCTACTGTACAGTTATTATTTAAATTATATGACTTTTACAATTTTATAATTGATTTTTTAAGTATAAATAAAGTCATATATTCGCGTTATAAGCGAAACAGTAAAGTAGGATATATATTCCAATGTGAAAATTGTAAAAAATCATATAGTTTGACTAAAGATACTGGGTTTTATGGCATCAAAATGGGGTTTTTGATGAGAGCGATTAATATTTTTATTTCATTAATATTTAACGTATAATATTTCAAGATAATTTTATAGTAAAAGTTCTCAAATTTTGTTTTAAAACAAATTTGCACTTATTTACCGAAAGTTATATACTAACTCACTGTAGGAACACTGAGGGAGTGTTGCCTAATTTTCTATACCGTACATTTTTAGGTAAAGTTTCGTGTGATATGTTAAAGTTAAGAAAACTGTTATCGAAAAGTTATGTGCTTTTCTATTAGTCATTTCTTATACAGTATATTAGTCATAACTGACATTTTCATTCAAAGTTGTAAAGTTTTAGCTTTGATTGAAGTTTTAAAAAAAATTTATTTCTCTGATGTTATATACTCCGTGCTTTTTAATAGAAAAATGATTTTTAACTGTCTACTAGTAATTGCTGGTAGAATTTATTCTGGCATAACTATACATTTTTGAGGTAGTTTCACATGTATATGAAGTGATTTCCGAGAAAATTAAGGATAGTTTTACCTTATCAATACGATGATGCATCTATTTAATATTCATTATACTTCTAGTGTTCATTTTCAAAGGCATTTTTAATAAATTTTTTGTTTGACTTTAACATGTGTGTAATAAGAGTAACTGTAAATAGTCATTATTTACTGTATGCATATCAAATTTTCTCCATTTTCATTTTTCAAAAATAGTACTAAAGTTATTTTCTGTATAGTTGATGTATTCATAGATAAAATATGATTGCTTTTTGTAGTTCTAAAAGGTTAGTTCAAGTTTTCAGATAAAAATCTTGTTAAACTTTTCCTACATTTCTCAGAAATCATCTCATACTGTATATTCATTATCTCGTCAGTACATTTCTGAACATTAATTATAGCTTTCCAAATAATCGCACATTATGTAAAATTTAATATGTTATTTACTATCGTACTTAAACTCTTGGTACCAAACTTCAAAATACAGATCAAAATCAATGGTAGATCTACTAACATATTTGGTTCATAGCACAAAATTTTCATTATAGATGGAGTGCGGCTTGAACGCCGAAGTCTGATACGCATAATGTGTTTTTACGGGTCTGGGTCGAAGTACCGACAAGTCATAGTACCTACAGGCCATAATTCTAAAGGATTGAACTGACTTATAAAGAACCGAACTGAACTCTACTTAATTGAACTAAAATCTTATATATCTAGCTGGAACACACAGGATCTAACTAGGCTCTACAAAATTAAGCTATGATCTAATGAATTTAGCTAAGACACATAATCAATTGAACTATACTAGATTGAGCTGAATGTGGGCTGAAGTACCAAGTTAAAAACTAACATATTCAGTTTAGTCATAATAAATTTTATTTAAATGTAATAAATATTGTAATAAATGAATTAAATAAAAAATAAGCAGAAAAAGATATTAAATTGATAAATTATGAGCGATTCCTTTTAAAAATTCCAAAAATGAGCGATCTAATTCTGTACAGTTCAGTTGGATTCTGTATAGTTAAGGTCAATTCCGTATAATTCAGGTCAATTCTTTGTGTTTTACTAAATATATTAGAATTTAGTTCAATTCTGTAGATTTCAGTTTAGTTCTATATAGTTCACTTCGATTCTGTATATCTTTAGTAACTACATTATAGTTTAGTTCGATTCTGTGAGTTTCAGCTAAATAGGTTAGATTCTAGTGTAATTCTGTAGAGTTTAGTTCGATTCTGTTAGTTTCAGCTAGATAATTAGAGTTTAGTTCGGTTCTGCGTGTTTCAGTTAGATAAACCAGAGTTCAGTTTGATTCTTTGTGTTTCAGCTAGATACATCAGAGTTATGTACGATTCTGTACAAGTCAGCTCAATCCTTTAGAATAATGATCAGTCGCTACTTTGACTTATCGGTACTTTGACTGTCGGTACTTTGACTTGTCGGTACTTCGACCAGGTCCCTGTTTTTACATTGGCAGAAACGCCGAATATAGAGTAAAACCTGTTTTCACCTGATTTTCTTAACGCTGTTTCCTATCTAAGTAATCCCTGAAATCATTGATTGCTACATGTATATCCCAAAGGGATATCAATGATTTCACAATAAAATAAATTGAAAGATAAACTTAAATACACATGCTAGCCGTGGAAATTAATCTCATTTGTACGAAGTTTTGACTCAAACATTTTTTAATTTTTTCTTGTTTCTTCCATTATAAATTACCCATTTTTCAACCTGTTTAAAATTTTGTTTCAATAAGTAAAATACAACTGTTTATACTGAGCATTTTTTATAAGTTATAGTGTATTAAATTAAATTTTTAAAATAAATGTATCACTTTCTCGTACAATAATGAGAAAAGCTCGAGCTACGCACAACTACAGCTTTTCTGATTAATGATAATCTTTTGAATGACATTCAGGTAATTTCAAAAGGATTGCAGAAAAATGGGATCTGAAAACAGATTTTTCTATATTTTCGGCGTTCCTACCTACGTAAAAACCCATTATGCGTATCAGACTTCGGCGTTCAAGCCAGCAATCATTAAAGACAAACATATGGTTTTGATATTTATGATAACTTTATTGACTCAGCTATTTATCATTGACAGAAGCAGAAAATAAAAGATGCTTCATTTAAAAACAGTTAAGAACACTTTAATTAAGAACAAAATCAATTCAACATTCATTTATAAAATATTATGAATACAGTTATTCTCATTACAAATTATGTAGCCATAAATTTATATATCTTTCATATAATCTGAACACGACTTCGTTACATTGTTTCTGTATTGTTAAGTTGTCATCAGCCTGACCACATGTCCCGGAATGACCTTAACAGTCCAGGAATCGTGAACTGTGTCCAGGTGGAAGGAATGGACCATTCCTTGACATACAAGTGTCCAGGAATGAAAATTTTGACAAAATGTTTAAAAATTAGATTTT